>MQTX01000164.1:288362-336634 GCA_009735665.1 Angiostrongylus cantonensis | reverse complement strand
AACGAGAGCGAATACAGGATCAGAAATTTTGAATTAGGAGAAAGAAATAAGAGCGAAAACCATCTCTCAGAGCTTGTGTCAGCAGCACGTCTCTTCCATGGAAACTCGTTTTTCAAGAAGAAAGAAAGCCGCCGCTGGACATGAGAGTCTCCTAACGACATAACTCATGCGGAGATCGACCATATTCTAAAAAACAGAAAATGGTGCCTACTTGACACATCTTTAGTCTCGTCATTCTGTACTGGATCCGATCACTGCCTTTTCACGCGAAGATTCGATTAAGCCGCAAGCTGGAAAAGAACTCTCTTCATGGACCACGAGGAAAAAGTCTAGTTGTATATGACGAGAACATTCTCAACGAAGTCCTATCCAAACGTGACTGGCAGATTAAACAAGACCCGACCGAAGACTACAAGCTGGTTGTCGAAGAACTGAAAAGCTGTGCCGAATCCGCCTCAGTTCCTCAGAGAAAAGGATCGGATCGCATCTCCATCACTACTAAGGAGTTGCCCGAAAACAAAAGGAAACTGAAGCTTGATCCTACTGCAACACGTTAACATGACTAGTAATAAATTTTAGTTGCAGAAGAGCTTTTCAAGAGGATCTACAACGGTATAAATAGAAAAAACTACTGGAAGCATCACAGAAAAGAAGCAGTCTGAAAAAAATGCCGTCGAGACTTGCTTGATTATAGTGTTCCGCTGTCAGCCTTGATGAACGAAAACGGAATGGTCAAAACTTTCCGGTATGATATGGAATTAATAGTGGAAACGTTTAACACCAACCTTTTCGGTTCCACAATCTCCGTCTCAGGCTCTAATGTCCAGGCTGGAGAAACACCACTTGGAATTCCTCCGTCGGATGTTCGAGTTGCGATAGAAAGCATGAAAAGAGGTACAGCTCTAGAACCAGACAATTTCACCTCCGATTTCCTTAGAGTCGGAGGCCACAATCAAATCATTTGATGGCGTACCCTCAAAAGAAAAGCAATCCCAGACCAGTGGAGGAGGTCGCGCACGGTCTTTCTGCCTAAGAAAAGAGACCGAGGAGATTTTCGTAAATATCGTCCCACATGCTTGTTGAGTGTTCTTTACAAGCTCTCCACGAAGATTATCCTTTCGCGCATATCAAGGACATTGGATAAGAAACAATCAGTCCAACAAGCAAGATTTCGAAAAAAATTTTGCCGTATGGACCACATCGAAACCGTGTCCAGGGTCAACGGCGATTGTCGGAAATACCACTTGCCTCTAGTCCTAGCCTTTCTCGACTATGAAAAAGCGTTTGACAGTGTCGAAACGAAGGCAATCCTATCAGCGCTCGTCGACCGAGGAGTGGACCCGTCCTACATAAAAACTCTGTCCAACTGTTATCGGAACTGCACTACAAAAATACAGCTTTTCTATCGATCTTCTACCATACCCATAGGAAAGGGGTTTGACAGGGCGACACAATATCGCCAGAGCTCTTCAGTGCCGCACTGCAGTTGATAATGAAATCACTCGCTTGGTATGAGAAAGGCATACGTATTCATGGAAAATTCCTATCAAACCTTCGTTTTCCCAACGGAATTGTCATCTTTTCAAAAAGTACTAGCGAAGCAGAGATGATGATCAACGAGCTCAACAAAGCGGAGATAAACATCGGACTTCGCATAAATCGAAAGAAGACCCAGTTCATGACAAACCCATGGTGCAAAGGCGAAAAATTGAATTGGATGGCTCTCTCATTGCAGAGACCACCTCGTACGTATACCTTGGACGATCAACGATCAGCATGAAGGAAGAGCTAGATAGAAGAAGGAGAGCAGCTTGGGCCGCATTCGCGTCTCTCAAAAAGCCATCAACCAACCAAGGACCCCGAAAGTCCGCGCTCATTTCTTCGATTCTACGGTCCTTCCAGCGCTCTGTTATGGCGCAGAGACGTGGATTGATACTTTAACAACGTCAAGAATTTTTCGCACTTCTCACAGAGCACTTGAGCGATGTCTTCTAAGACATAACCGGCACTCTCAATATCTAGCCAAGATGCGAAGCTCTGACCTTCGAAATCTGTCACATCTTCGAGATCCAGGATAATATACATCGAGAGCGAAACATAGATGGGCCGGTCCCATAATGAGAAGAACAGACGACAGATGGACCAAAAGAACAGTAGAGTGGACTCCAAGAGAATGCAGACGTCCCCTTGGACGACCAACTACACGTTGGGCGAAACCATCTCTCAGAGCTTGTGTCAGCAGCACGTCTCTTCCATGGAAACTCGTTTTTCAAGAAGAAAGAAAGCCGCCGCTGGACATGAGAGTCTCACAACGACATAACTCATGCGGAGATCGACCATATTCTAAAAAACAGAAAATGGTGCCTACTTGACACATCTTTAGTCTCGTCATTCTGTACTGGATCCGATCACTGCCTTTTCACGCGAAGATTCGATTAAGCCGCAAGCTGGAAAAGAACTCTCTTCATGGACCACGAGGAAAAAGTCTAGTTGTATATGACGAGAACATTCTCAACGAAGTCCTATCCAAACGTGACTGGCAGATTAAACAAGACCCGACCGAAGACTACAAGCTGGTTGTCGAAGAACTGAAAAGCTGTGCCGAATCCGCCTCAGTTCCTCAGAGAAAAGGATCGGATCGCATCTCCATCACTACTAAGGAGTTGCCCGAAAACAAAAGGAAACTGAAGCTTGATCCTACTGCAACACGTTAACATGACTAGTAATAAATTTTAGAAAGGGGTTTGACAGGGCGACACAATATCGCCAGAGCTCTTCAGTGCCGCACTGCAGTTGATAATGAAATCACTCGCTTGGTATGAGAAAGGCATACGTATTCATGGAAAATTCCTATCAAACCTTCGTTTTCCCAACGGAATTGTCATCTTTTCAAAAAGTACTAGCGAAGCAGAGATGATGATCAACGAGCTCAACAAAGCGGAGATAAACATCGGACTTCGCATAAATCGAAAGAAGACCCAGTTCATGACAAACCCATGGTGCAAAGGCGAAAAATTGAATTGGATGGCTCTCTCATTGCAGAGACCACCTCGTACGTATACCTTGGACGATCAACGATCAGCATGAAGGAAGAGCTAGATAGAAGAAGGAGAGCAGCTTGGGCTGCATTCGCGTCTCTCAAAAAGCCATCAACCAACCAAGGACCCCGAAAGTCCGCGCTCATTTCTTCGATTCTACGGTCCTTCCAGCGCTATGTTATGGCGCAGAGACGTGGATTGATACTTTAACAACGTCAAGAATTTTTCGCACTTCTCACAGAGCACTTGAGCGATGTCTTCTAAGACATAACCGGCACTCTCAATATCTAGCCAAGATGCGAAGCTCTGACCTTCGAAATCTGTCACATCTTCGAGATCCAGGATAATATACATCGAGAGCGAAACATAGATGGGCCGGTCCCATAATGAGAAGAACAGACGACAGATGGACCAAAAGAACAGTAGAGTGGACTCCAAGAGAATGCAGACGTCCCCTTGGACGACCAACTACACGTTGGGCGGACGTATTCGTAAACAAAGCTAATCGGTTGTACCCACAGCTGCAGTTGTTGAACAGATCACGGTACGAGACTCGCATGCGCTACCATGCTCGAACAAGACCACCACCATGGACTACGATGGCGAGAGAAAGGAACGAATGGCGTTTGTGCTGGGATCCGCACTGCTTGTGAATACGGACCGTCCAAGAATCCAAATAAGTTTTACATGACCCATCATCACACCTATCACACAGTGCAGATCCCAGCATTTGCTTGCATTCGGTTCGCTTTCCACATATTCGTCACACCAGATACAGGACACAAAGTCCCTCGAACTAGTTAATATTTAATATATATAATATTGGAGATGGCGGATAACGTAGTGGTAGTGTAGGTCATCACAAGCACGTTGCTCATTCGAACCCGTTTCGGATCTCTAAGCCTCTCACCATGGCGGGAAATAAACACTATGCAATCCAAATAGGAGTGCTCCAACGTGGCTATCTCAGAACTCCAGTAAGAATCGACTCGATCAGAATTCTAAGGCATTCAAAATGAAGTAAAAATCCTCAAGCAGCAACCGAAGACACATGGAAGAACATAATATGGAAGACCTTTGCCGCTGGTGTATGTATGAAAACGAAATGAATCTGGAAAGTGCTGGCATCCGCACAGTAGATGTGAAGACGGGCCGTGTAAAAATTCAAGCCTGCAAATAATAGTTTTTTTTAACAATACAAATTATATTGTACTAATAATATCAGTTTAGTGCTAATAACGTTAATAATTTTAATAATTTTAGTGCATTAATGACTTAATGATAAGCCCTGAAATCGACTTTCTCTTAACCGCGGCATTGAATGAATAATGATAATTGAATTTCCAGGCTCTGAAGAAGGCGAAATCCGCCGAAACGTCAGCTTGTACGTAAATAAAGAATTAAAATAATACCTCGTGTTTGCTGAACAGAAGTAGAAAGAATCATTGATGAAACAATTCACTGTCTTCTTGACGAGCCAACACAACGGTCGTATTATGGTATTTAGTGATACACGATAGCTGACTTTTCAACGATTTAACCTTCTTCAAAGTTCAACCACCAAATTGTCATCTATTGTGTAAAAATAAATAGTGTACAACTGACATCGTGTTTGCCAATTAGAAAACCATTAATTATGTGATCAACGCCGTGGTTAATACAGAGTCGATTTTGGATTTGCTGTATAAAGCACTAGCAGAGTACAGAGTGGTATGTACCTTGTTTTTCTGACTACTATGGCTATAATGTTCTCTTTCAATTTTAGAACTTTTTTCGTCTAGGAACAGTGATGCACTATTTGGTTTCCTTAGACGGTCCATGTACAATAACATAAAGAAGTACTGTTATGAGGACAGAAGACGTCGAAGTCTTAGGTCCCTCTTTCTCTGTCTCTACGTAAAACATCGAGTCCTGCCGAATTTCATTAAACAAGAACGACTACACGATGTCTGTGCTCTACCAGGGGACAGTCAACAAATACCGGACTTCGACGTGGGGCTACTGCTCGCCTCTCTTCGATGCACACAGGACATCATGTACGCTCAATCGAAGAAGTGCGAGTCGAAGGAATCTTATTGTGTTCAATACTCGGACAATCGCCTTTAGAGAAGAATAATTGGTTTTGAAGAAGACGGAATCGCCGAAACGTCAGCTACTGGGAATGAATAACTCCTGTAATAATAACGTCGTGTTCGCTCATCAAAAAAGCGAGTTATTGGAAAGGTACGAAAGCTCCTTCAATAGCACTTCAAGAATGATAGTGTAGAACGTGCTCTTTTGAAGGCGAGGTATCAAACAGTTTATGAAACCTGTGTGCACTCAACGACTTTCATCTCGAAAAAACGGCCCTAGTATTGTAGGGTCTTGATAAATTCCGGAAAACATTAAATGGATATGTGGAACATAAGTAGAGTGTTATAAACGTGAATAAACAAGAACATGGAGGAAAATCGAATGATAGAACAAGAAGTGTGGCACTTTTAAGCTTTCGGCTTAATTGCACCACTGTCTAGATTGATAATTTTTGACAGAAGGAGGGTTGCACAGTAGTAGTGATGCCGTTCTTTACAAGAACAGATTTATTCGAATTCCACATCGGGACCAACAAGTCCCTCATTCTTCCGGGGTTGAAAAATTGCTACCAGACTCGCCTGCACCGTACTTACTCCTTCAAATAAACGCATGGACGCTCCTCCACAGTATAACAGGACCAGAGGAAGAATCAACTTGACAAGCATTCAACGACGTTCGTGAAGAAGACAACAAACCCCAAGAGTCAGCCGAATCCACACATGAGATGTTCAAAGACCTTCGTGAACAGTGGGATAAGATTGAGCGGGTCGAAAGCAAGAAGCGCTGGGATCTGCACAGTAGATGTGGATACGCCGATGAAATAAATGGGAAAATAGTAGTTTTCGACTCGTTTACTGCATTATTATGGCAGAATCCACAATATTCCTCAGTACCTTTTCCGTCTGCGTTATCTTGAGGGTGAGGCCTCAACGTCCGTCTAAAAGCAGTGCTATTCTTTTTTTTCGCTTTATTTCGTTTAATTTATCTAACCATGGTTTTAGCAATAACGGCACATGTGGAGCAAAGAAACTGTAATTGCTTTGTTTTCCTACATTTCTGAGCGAAGTGAACCTTAGACAGTCGAGCAACTTCAAACAATGCCGAAGGGAACCTCCAAAAAGATCTGGCGGCTTGTTTTTTCGAACAAACCATTTCGAACTAAATCTCAAGCCACTGCTCTCTCTCAAAGGTAACTTGGTGTGTATGACAGCTGTAAGACAACAAAATGAGAAGAGAAACGGCTTGGAGCCGCATGAAGCAGACAGAGTCGGATAATAACCAAGGCAATTGTAGCAGAGGTATCACGACATCACTAATTCATTCTTTCTGCTTATTGATTGCGTGAAAAATAGAAATTCGAAAAAATTTGATCGTGGTTTTAATCGACTTAACACTTTTTTGCAAACTTTCTATTCTAACGATGGAATGGTACACTGCATTCGACGTCTTCGCATTAACATCATTTTTAATGACCTGAGCACAGCACAAAAGCTAAATGACCCAAATTTACCTACTAATTGGACAAACAACTCGATGATGCTCTAAAGGTCTGCGTCTTCAAGGCATTTAGTGAAAAAGGAAGTGTTGATTGTCAAACCAACAGGCGACAATCCTCGATTATATATTTCCGTTCTACGAGTTAAAAAATAGGTTTCACTGGCTAAAAAATGTAACAAAAAATTGCTTAATTAGCAAAAATTGAAATTTTTTATTAAGACATTACCCGATAGGCTGCGAGAATGAAGAGCGAGACAAGGATGGCTCCGATCAGAGCCAATGGCATCATCATCCATCCGAAGTATGTGCGAAACACATACTCCACACGCAAACCTTGACGACGCTGAAACCATTTTCTCTTATTTAACACTTCCGTTTATTGATCCAAGAAACCTTGGTAGCTCCCGAAAAAGCTACGGCATTCATCCTCTTCAAGGAAAAGTGGTTATCTGGTAATGTCCATCTCCCTAATGTTTTTTGCACTGGTATTCGTATTACTGAAGGTAAAGATGTGCTATGAAGTTCCCAACATGATTAACCTTGCTAATACCACAAAAAAACCTGTTCTCATAGATATATATACGACCCTAAAAAGAAAGATTGACACTGGTGAGACACTCCGTTAGGAGAGGCTACTTAGGGAATGTGAAATGTTTATCCTGGAACTCGAATTACGATGTTGAGCCGGATCAACAAACTTAGAAAAGAACCCACAATTTCCACACGAAAGACAAGCCAATAGCAAAATCATGCCACTGAAGATGTTCTCGAGCAACATGAATGTAGTGCAAATGAGAAATGGACAGCACACTGGAGCTATGGTGTCCATTATTGATCGTGATTGCCATGGACGGAACAACCGTGTTACTCTAGATCGCGAAGAAGTGAGTGGAAATCAATTTGGTGGCTGTTTCAAACACATAGCAGGCCAGATACATTAAATTCTACTTGCATTTTCACAGCAGTTTATACCTCTGAAAAGAAAAGCAATCAAAAGTTCATAACCGGTCATCTAGTTGTCATTGAAAGGTAAGGATTAGCTGGGTCCGAAAGCCTGTGCAGCCCCGACATCATGACTGCGACAGAGCCACAGGAAAACAAAACTCGCCCAACCGGCACAGTGCCAGTCTCAAGCTCCCGCTTATCATTTGTCCACTCACAACGTCTCACAGTAAGGCAGCCACTCAACGAATATTTTATCGAACTGAATTCTAAGATACAATCACAAAAACAACCCGAACTAAAAGTTCACAGGTCAAATCGTCGATACAAAACCCGTTCTTCCTGTTACGTATACTATTATCCACCTGCCACGGATCTCACCCACATGAGGGATATGGAGCCGGTTAGACGCGAGGCTACGTGGCGTGTTCCCAGGTGGAGAATAGGGGGCTAATCGCGGACCAAAAGCAACGTTTGCTTCACTGAAACGCAAGTAGACCCAGGGGATGGAATCCCTGTTTCTGCAACGCCGATTTGGCACATACTTTCTGCATTTGCTAGGCCTATTCATGAATGCGTGTGTAGGTGCGTTCTCACTTACACGAAATGTACTCTACGAGTTAATTCGGCCATAAGCCTGAAATCAAGTGAAAAGGAAGTATATGGGAGGCGGTTAGGAGTCGCATCCAACAAATAAGCCCCATGTCCACTCTGGGAGAGCTTGGCAAGCTACCCGTGAGCATACTCAGAGCCCACGTTCAGAGCCCAGCAAGCTATACATGGGTATCAAAATGCTAAACACAATAAAAAACGGTCATTATTTCCCTGACCCCGAAAGAGCCCCAAATTCGCAGCGTTGGGTAGGGCGAATATGGAGAGGCTGCTAAAATCTCCGGATCATTCTAAGTTGCGTAAGCCGCAAAGAACCAAAGTGAGCATCTCTACCTACAAGGCATGCACACTTGGATTGGAGCCCTTTATAGAAGACTTGTTTATGCAAGCAAGAATGATAAGGTACGAAGTCATCGGTACGAGACGACGCCACCCATTTAACGCCGTTTGTGACACTGGAGAAGAACTGTTCCTCGGAGCATGCAACAGTAGTCGGCGGAGTCGGCGTTCTCGTCAACAAGACTTTGTTTATGAAAATCGTTTCACTCGAACAGCTTGGAGCCCGAATGGGACGTTTACGATTGAGAAGATGTGGATCAATACCGGTATTGACAATCTTCTTCGTCTACACGCAGACATCAAACTACGACAAAGAAGAAGTCGAAACATTCCATATGGATTTGGAGAAGTTCCATAGAGAAGACCATACATTTTTCATAGTCATCACTGGAGACTTCAACGCCAAGATTGGACCAAGAAGGACGTCTGAGGAACGTCACATTGGGACCCACGGATTAGAATGGAATGAACAGGGTGAGCGGCTATACCAGTTTATCCCGGCAACAAAGATTAACCATGGTAGCTAGCATTTCCCAAGCCCCACCTTCAACGATGGACGTTGGATTCTACCAATGAAGAGCACCATAACGAAATACACCACATCATAGTTAATAGAAGGTTTTTCCTAACCGATGTAACTGTTGTCGTAAAATTCTACATGGGATCAGACCACCATCTCCTTCGTTCAAGACTTTTTTTCGCGGAATGGAGAAAAAGCCCTAAATTCAAAAACCGAAGTCCAGAACCACTAACTGGGACTTATTCAACTCATTAGTCGGTTGTTGGGAAGATGCCGTTGTCGATAAAATCGACGAGGAATACGATCGGCTCATTAAACATCTTCACGTTAGCGCTATGAAAGCTGAGAGTTCGAAGATTACCAAGAGACGTCTGTCTCCAGAAGCTCTCAAGCTAATACGCCAGCGTGGAATCGCACGAGCTGCAGGCAACGGTTAGCTAACGTCCGAACTTGCGAAACAATGCAGACACTCGATAAAAGAAGATCTTAAAGAGAGAAAAGCAGCAATAATGGTCGAAACTACAGGGGTCGGGAGAAGCATTCGCAAAGCCCACCGAAGCTTCGCCAATTACAAGACCAAGATGATTGCACTCCGACGCCCAGACGGAACAATAACAGCGTCCAGAAAGGCAATGGAGAAAGTCATTCACGAGCAGTACTCAGATCTCCTTGATAGCCACGTTCGCCTGCTGTCATATGAAATAAAAGAGGATGGTTATGTTCTACTAGCGGTTCTCCCTTTCGAAATCAGACATACCATTTCGTCGGTGAAAAATCGAAAAGCACCATGCTCCGAACAGGACACGACCAGATCACCTGAAGAACCATGCGCTAGTCTTCGTAAGCACACTGACTCAGCTCTTCACACGTTGCCTGTCTGAATGCAAGGACCTTACTAAGTGGAAAACTGGCAAGACCGTGTTATTGTCCAAGAAGTTTGACCTACACGATATCGGCAACAATCGCTTAATCTACTTGCTGTCTGTTGTCTACAAACTTTTCACTCGAGTCATTCTAAACAGAATTGACAGACCACTGGACGAAGGACGGCCATGTGAGCAAGGAGGGTTTCGAAAAGGATTTAGTACGATGGACCACATCCACACGGTAACAAGACTCATTGAAGTATCGCGAGATCACAAAAAACCGCTCCGTCTCACTTTCATCGATTAACAGGCCTTCGATTCAATTGAGATAGAAGCAGTCACGGAAGGCCTTGATAGTCAAGGAGTCCTTTCTTAGTACATAATGATTCTTCATGAGCTGTACAAAAATTTTACAACCAAGATTTCACCATTCTACTACCATATTAACGTTGACTTCAAAGGAGTAGATAGGCAAGGCGATACCATCTCGCCAAAATTATTTGCCGCCACCTTCGAGAACATCATGTGACCATTGGAATGGGATAATATGGGAGCGAAAATCGCTGGTCGGCAGCTGCATCATCTTCGCTTTGCTGATGACATCGTCTTCATAACATCAAACATTACGCAAGTGCATCGTATGCTTGCCGACTTTGATAAAGCCTGTGAAAAGATTGGTCTTCGACTAAATCTCAAGAAAACGATGTTCATGAGAACGGAATGGCTTCGTATGCCCCATTCACGCTCAACGGAACGTATATCTCCGAATGCTCCAGTTATTTTTACCTAGGTTAGAAAATCAACATGATTAAGGACTTAGCTCCAAAGCTGAGCAGAAGGAACCGAACGGCTTTGGGAGCTTTTAAGAGTATCGAGGGTGCAGTGATGAAGACAAAGAACGCCCGACTTCGTGCCCACCTTTTCGACTCAAAGGTGTTCTTTCTGCCCTAACGTATGCGTCAGAAACCTGGTCGCTGCGTAAGCAAGATGAAAGTTCACTCTGCGTTACCGAACGCGCAGTTGAAAAGACGATACTAGGAGGATCCCGTTTCACACAAGTAAGGGATGGGATCCGTAGCTCCGACCTGATTCAACGATCAAAAATCAGAGATGCCATTCGGGCCGGACACGTAATGCGTGTGAATGGTAACCGATGGACAAGAGCCATTAGTGACTGGATTCCTTGGGGTGTCAATCGTACTGCAGGAATACCACCGACCCGATGGTCAGAGTTCTTCACGAAGAGCGTAGAAAACATATATGATGCTCGACGAGTCCCTAGAGCGAGTAACCCAATGGGCTATTCTTGCACGCTGCAGGGAGAAATAGAAGATTTACTGGCGCCAGCTCGAGTCACTCGACGGTCAACGAGACTACATGTGCTACAGGTGATTTCCCGCATATGACAAAACGTATACAGACAATTTGTGTGAAAAAAGAGTCAGAAAGAGTCAGTAAAAAATAGAGTTACTTGGAATATGAAAGATTCTTTAAGTTTTTTGAGTGAGTGAAAGCCTTGAGGAAATCACATTCAATATCAAGGGTAGATGTGTTTCTCATTCTACTTGCTCTAGCGAATACGAATGAATGAATGAGTAAGGTCAGAAACGACAGAAGTCAATTGGATACCATCATTCTGCATGAAGTTACTCACCTGCTTATGTAAGCACGATGAGAAAATGTAATTTTAAAAAAATGTTCAAAATAAAAATAACAAGCTAAGGAGCAATAAAGGTCGTAAGCAGAAGCAAGGAGACATCACCACTGGCGGCAAATATGAGCGAATAAATGATTCTTTCGAAATCAATAGCTAATGAAAATCGATGGTTTATAATCTTTCGTTTTCTCGATGTGGTGCTTCATTCCCTTCCTTCCTCGAACCGAATCGATCGAAAGCTTCGAATGGGCCGAAGGTAAGATTCGACTCTATACGACGAAGACACGACATCGAGAGAGAGGTCCAATGACTGTGGACCATTGAGTAGAATGATCGGCTTTGAGAATAACGAAGCCTTAGGAACATTAACCGAACAAATATTTGCTAATAACCCTGCGTTGATTTATCGGTAGGAAAAGGTATATTAATCATTCACACCGAGGTTAAATGGAAGTCGGTTTACTAAAGAAGGTTCTTGTCGCGTGCCCCAAGCGATTAAAATCACGTTTACAAACATTACCTTGAAGAGATCGATTCGCTGCTCTGTAGTGAGGTTAAAGAAGCAGTCAGTGCGAAAGTTGGAGCTCATTGCAGTAGAACTTCAATGCGAAATTCTTTCGCGCTTACTTCCTGATAGTTGAAGTCTGTAAAAGAAAATTTCCCTACTTCGTTCAAAGATAAAAGAATGAAACGGAATCCGCTGAAATCTTACGAAATCTGAGAAATATGTTACTTCCAGTGAACATCCAGAAACACCAAAAACTTGAAACTTTTTCCAAGTAATAAGAAAAACAGTGCATTTCGATTAGATAGATCTAATCTGTACGAAAAAGAACATCGTGATAAAGATGTTTACTGAGAAATTCATACAAACAACCTTTGTTTATGTATGTTTATGAAACAAAAATGGAGAACGACACCAAACAGAAGCAATGGAATAATGAAAATTGAACGATCTCACAGTCCCTAAAAACACGCATCATTCGTTCTCTGGCGTACGCGTGAAAATAGGTGAAGGAAAAATTATCGCTTTTTCTTCATCCCTGATGAAGTAATAACAACGCTAATTGTTCCATCCGTTGACTCGGCAATTACTTCGGCATGGGCATCTCTTTATGACTAGCATTTAACACATCTTCAACGATGTCTCGTCAATCCGAAAATTGCCGAATATTTTTCGGTAAGTGAAATATTCAAGGAGAAAAGAACGTGTTTCAAATAAAAAGTGAAACTCCGATATCTCAAAAAATTTGGGACTATTAATCAAAACTTGACAACGCTTCCACAGTGGAACCCTAGCATATGTCCTGGTGGACATAATTTCTCTTGTATCCCTGCTGGTGTTAAAGTCTAGGAAAAAAAATTGTTTAGGAAAAAAAGGATTTCTGAGTCGCAGCAAACCAGAATTTCGTGGTGATGGAGAAAAAACTTGTTTGGTTAACAAAGACACGTAGATTTTTACAGATTTCTTTTCAAGGATGATAGCCCAGTTTAGATTGAGATGTGCTCGTTTGTAGTTAAACGGATTAGCAATTTCTAGTAATCTACGCATCGAATTCAATGCACACAGAACCAGCCAGTGTCCTTGAGTCCAACAAACACGATATCTACGACATTGCGAATCTAAAAAATGAACGAGAGTGAGAGTGAATTCACTTGGGCAGTCCTCGTTTCCAGTCGTCGAGAATGCAAAACATAAGCAATTCTTGCGAATGCTGGCGGAAAAACTCGGGCCGCAGTAACTACAACGTCGATTTATTTGAATCACATGTTCAGATGTTTATGGGAGCGATAGATTTCCCATCATTTACATTTTCACTATGGAATCGTTCGACACAGGGAAAATAGGCGTGACAGAGGAAACGAAGACTGTTTCTGTACGAAAAAGTGATTGAACTGAAGTTTCTACGGTGCTTTGAAATATTCGTGATACATACGCTTTTTCAAGTATTTCTGCCTTCGACTTAATCTTTCTAAAATTTGGTGAGTAAGCGTTTATTCACATTAATTAATTAAAGGGGTGAATAGCACGATAGCGACTATTCAGTGGAATTTATTAAATAAATGCAAGGTAAACATGCCGTATCTAACTATGAACACCGAATGCCTGAGCTGAGAATGCAAGTGAACTCCGAGAACCCATGAGGAACTTCTCTAGAGAAGTTTATGACGGCTTTCTTGTTCTGTTGTAAGAAGCACGGGCATCGACTTTTTTCGAAAATCATACGATGAGCAATGCCCATAAACATATTAGTTCTTCACTTGGTAGAAACATAGCTGAATACCAGCGCGAAATGAAAGCTCTTGTGGGACTTAGATGTAGCAGAATTGTGCGACTTAATAGATATTTAATTTGCGAATGTTACACACATGACCGCTAGGCAGAAACTGAATTAATATTGAAGCATGAAAAGAAGACAGCGAGATGTGAGTGTGATCGGAAAACGGATGCCGGTAATACGTACGTGATGGAGCATCGATAGTTCAACGCCACTGTCGTGGTGGCGGTGAGGCATCCTGTGCTCCATCTGTAGACCAACGCAGTTATGAAGCTGTTAGTTGTCGGTGGTAGCGTCACTCAGCGTCGTCGTCGTTCTCGCACCCTCTTCAACGAGTGGTCATGACTGCGATAACGACGATTTTGCTTTAAAAACGACCATCGATGGCTGAAAGGCTTGAATGCGTACGGTTTTAAACCTTATAAAGAAGAGGAAATAGGGGAGGACACTAAGAAACTGGGTTGATCGATTTCCGTTCTCAGACGTCGTGGTTCTGCAAAAGAAATACTGCCTTAAAAATTATAATGTCATAAGTGAACTCAGCCTCTAAGGAAACTGAGGACCTGACTTTTACGTCTACGCTGTTCAACACAGACTACTTCTTATTATTTTCTTATTACTAGAGTCATTTCGATATTGCTCCCTCTCACTGACAGATGCAATCGTGCGCCACTTTCCTTTTTGTAACAAAAATTAGAGGTAGTAACTTCTTCCTCCTAACTCTTAGCTCAAACGTAGAAGTTCAAGGGATGAAATAATACGTCTCCTATACCGTTTTGTTGGTGTTAAACAAGAAGGGCTGTCATGTTGTCATGCTGTCATGTTTGCCAGTTTAGTTGTCTTGGCTTTGTTAGCTTCGTTGCTTTCAAATGTCATTTGCCTTAGAAATTCTCAAAGAACTGTAATCCATGGATCGTCAACGCAGTTAATAACTTCGTCAGTAACTAAAGTTAGTTCATCGCTTATGTAGATAAATAGGACAATTTCAGTTAAGGATTTCCTACTTTTAGCGCAAGAAATGTTAGGGAGGAGGCTATCTATTACATGGGGGTGTGAAAGCAAAACGGAATCGTAGACAATGCCAAATAATGTGGCAGATGGAGAGATTTGTTTCCTCAGACATAATATGCTTCAAAATTACTGACAGCATTCACAGGAATTTCCTTATACCTTTGTAGTGATTAGTAATAGAATGCGAGACCCGCTTTTTAATCAGTTAATGGAAGTTTTCTCTATCACCACAAGATCTTTCAATTTAAGTAGTTATCTCCACAGCGTCCACGATGACATAGGACATTGTAAAAGCTAAAGCGGTGCACATTGCTCAATCCTTTAGCGACGTGCCATCGACTCCATCAAACAAATGGGTTCAAATTTGGCCTATGAAATGACACGGCGATTCATTAAGTCAGTTTCTTTCTCTCCTCATGAAGTTTACAGTTAAACTGCCAACCTCATAAGTATAGAAGCATTTGTTACCGTATAACGCAGATTAAAGGCATTGAATGATTCACGGATTTCAGCACATCGGAGGCATAATCTCCTATATGACCACTCTTCACTTGTATCACGATGCCATTCAGAGGCAGTGTCGACAGCTGGCCGAGTTGAAGCTCATTGCTTCTTTGGAGAATCATATGGTCCACAACCTTACAAATGTTATTGAAGCAAGCTAGACCACAAATGAATCGAAAATTTGAACAAAAAAAAATAACGCAACCAGTTTTTATGAACACCGTTGTTTATTGTTAGAAGCAAGACATGATGCTTGGAAGTACGAAGGAAAGAACAGCCTTGCTTCGTATCTGGCCAAAATTGTTCTGGAAGTAGGGTACACATCGAAATCTGTTTAACACAAAAAGTACGAAAAAGTACGAATACGAAATACAAAAGGATAAGTTAAAAGCAAAATCAATAGATGATGGAGATGGAGCAGGCAGTGTTTTCCATTACGCGCAGAAGACGTAAAAGTATCCCCGAGGAAGACAACTCTCTTATTAAATTAGCAGGATAAGACGAAGCGATTTTCACGAGAGTTCAGTAGTACTTGATTACACTAGGTGCCCATGTTCACGAGTAGTACAAAGCTCAACGCTCTTTGTCATTGGCTCGGATTTCCCTATTTGAGTGAAACTCTTCTACGTGTAGAACCTGGATAATTGTATTAGAGAGTTTACGAGGTCTCACCATGGAAAGTGGACGTTATGGGCCCGAGAGAGATTGAGCAATTCGATTGGATTTTTTGTCGAACTTTAACGCTTTCCTAAGAATTTTTTCCACTTGTGAAATTGCTGGATGAAAGTGTTGAGCTTTCGTGCAGACTGGATGGCCGTGTCTTCAGGATAAACGGTTTACATTGATTTACATTTACTGATTTACATTGCATCTCAACAGTGAAGAATACTTCTTGCACCGGGTACGCGATAAGCCATTGAAGCATTGGCCTACTGACGATTTATTGCGTTATACTTTAAAATTTACGGATCGCTAACACACCGACATTAAGGAGATAAAAAGCTTGCTTGTCCCAGAAAACTAAGTGGAGTTGTAAATAATCATTCACAAATAGTATAAAGCATCGTTTAATTGAATAGTTAACCCGAGGCCATCGTAAAAGTTCCATTGGCCTGATGTTTAGGCGCTTTGCGTTCTTGAGAGCCGTGGCAATTCAAGTCTATTTTCCACACTCGTTCATTCTTTCGATATCGGTCTCCGTAGTCGCATCGAATCGAATCCAGTGCAGCGAGTCGCCGTTCGAAGAAACTAACTTCACTCAGCGGCCCTGTTTTGTACTCGGCTGTTCTTGACTGACTATCCATTGATGTCAATCTGTTTTCATGAACACAATCCATCCTGGGGCAATCTGTGATAGATTAACTAGGGCACTGCGATGTATTACATTTGCAAGCTTCTTTTCGTGGACAGCACATTGATTATTTCTACCAAGATTAAACTGAAGTCTGTTTATAATGAAAAGAAAATTTCCACTGTGAGGCGTAGATGGCTTATTACACAGCGTTTTGTTACCCCGACCATAATGAACAAAGATTACAGCGAAAGGGAAAACCAGTGCGTCGTTATGTCTTAAAAAAGAGTTATACACCAGCATTACTCGATATTAAAGTGTTGACTGGTTGCTGAAAAATGTTTGTAATGAGGAGTAGAGCTTTGTTCAGATTCAGTTACAGATGCAATGACATTTCTGATTCATTGCGAACAACCATTTATCAATTAAAAACATTACAAATGATATGAATTGTTTTCGAAACTCCATATATTGCTTGGCATGAGTCTGAAAAAAAACCAGAGTTTTATTGGGCACGTGAACAACAAAGGATGAGCGCCAACGGAAAACGAGGCAGTTCAGCCGAGAACAGACAGATGTACTGACGACATGACCAGAAAATACGCACGTCATAGAGAGGCGAATGCTTTCTACACTGTACCAGCACAGTGACCACAAGCACATCCAAGTACTGAGCAAAGGTTTTCTTTATGAACTGATCCTCAGTGTTAAATGGACCAACAAATGAATGTGACGGTGGATCATTCTCGTATTTCCCGCCAACATGTATACGGCGATGGTCAACCAAAAAGATGAAGGATAAAGCGCTTATCTTTGGTGAATATTTTAAGGATTCGCCATGCAGTCGACATCAGTTAGCATCGTTAGAGGTGATTGAATGCATATCTGGCTTATAAAATGAATGAGTAAAAATAACAACTCGCGTTTGTTCAACAAGAATGCGAAGAATTATTTGATCAATGCCGAGATTAATAGAAAGTCAGTCGTGGGAGTTACTAAAATAAAAAAAAAGAATGACTCGAGCTGGCCTACCGAAGTATCAGTTCAGCGCGGCTATCCTCCCAAAAAGGTTTGATTTGCCAACAAAAGATGTAGACTCGCTGAGCCTTGAACGCGGGATCGAACCGAAGACTATATGTATGCGTGTGTGCGTGTGTGTGTGCGTGTGTGTGTGCGTGTGTGTGTGTGTGTGTGTGTGTGTGTGTGTGTGTGTGTGTGTGTGTGTGTGTGTTGTGGGGCGCCTCAAACCACCGGGCTACGCGCAGCTCAGACACTATATATACATTTAATCATTCCTTTTGTATATTTCAATAGCTAAGTGAAAACCAATCTGTCGACCTTTCCTTAACAACGATTTGTGATCTTGTAAAGTACACAACAGGTATTCTGGAATTTAATATGGTTATAACACTAAATCAGGTTGCCTTCAGATAGATTACAGACTTTTAAAATCATAAAGGACTATGCTTATCAAGCGAACTTGATAAAGCTTCAGATCAGGCCTGATTTGGCGAAAGTAGGACCTGTTTAGCGTTTTTGCTAACACACTACATTTTCAGATACTATCTTAGACAAACAACATTCATGCCTAATGTGACCAAATGACGAAATGAGAAAATCAACAAAGTTTTCGTGATCTAAATCTATAGTAAGAGGAGCCTTAACTATGTGATAGTAACAAGTGGCAGTAACTTTTCGAACGACTTTATCTGTCTGTTCTGTTACAACTTACTCCATTCTGGTTTGAAATACAGCTATTTGGCTGTTGTTCTGCCTACTTTACGTTAAAGAGAACAACAAAAACAAAAAAACTCCGTACTCAACTGTCACACAGTGGTGCCGACAAACAACCACTATGATAACCTTCAACGAGATCCCGCTTACCAAATCCGACAGTGGCGAGCTGAAGGGCATCTATCTCACAGAAAATAGCTGCGAAGAAGGAATGAAGAAGAACTTTACAACTTTATTTACTGTATTCTTCATGTATTTACTACTACTAAAATAGAAGAAACTGCTGTTTAGAAATAAACCAACGGTCATTTTCAAGTAAAATCGCGTGCTATTCGAGTTTAGTCAAATATTCTTCTCTCGAATATATCAGAAATACGGAAAAATATGTGCCAGTCGACTGTCGAAGTGATCAGCATTCAGTCATTTCCCATCGACTATGACAATAATGAACAAGTTGTTTTCCACTCACACAGAAAATCACACATCAACCAATTATCCGTTGACCTTGTATGAACTTTGCGGATTTGTAGGACCGCCACTGTTAACACTACAGCTTCTTCACAACAAATATTAGATCAGAGAGGTATGGGTAAAAAACGGTGAGCACGTTTATAGAACGTGCACTAATCTAACGCGATCAACAAATTGCTCAGGGACACTGCAAGACCACATTCAGACTTCATTTAAAAGTAGTTGAAAGTTTTGGGCTAAATCAAAAAGTGGCGCTTTTGGAGTCGAAAACGATAAAAAGGAAAGGGGAGTGTGGAAAATACTGCCCTAGAGAACTGGATGAGCAATCGTGGAAATGAAAAGTGATTCTGAGGTGAACGTAACGCAGATTTGATAGTAAAATACTACGGTCGTTTCAAAGATGAAGATGGTGATCGATTGAGTGGAATGATAGTGACGGAAAACCCGTTTTTGGTGGACGAGTACGTGCTCGACGCCAACATCGTCACTAGTCCAAGACCGAAGAAAACAGATTGCGTGAAAGCCACGCACCACAAAAAACGTACATGCTTTGCTAAGCGTTTTTCGTCTGTCATAGAATAAATCGATAGCCTTTTCACCACAGATTTTAAACAATGTGTTGTACGAATTCTTCAGAAAATCTCTGCATCTATACATGAAAAAATTTGCAAGAGCAGCTTTTGTGACGATTAATGATCGTCTCCATGAGCGTTGTGTTGATATTTGCCTCCTCTACCAATGGGATACCACAGAGGGCAATGTCAATGAGGAATACGTGATGATGTGTCTTCTAAACAAATACAAATACATGGAAAAGATGCCTTTTGCTGATGAGATAAATAGCTTAATTCTTAAACGCATGGAGAAGGTATTTTCGACATAACGCATTGAGTGAAATGCATGAAACCCTGGCTGAACATCCTCCTATGTGTATCATCATTATGTGTCATCCTACAAGGTTACGAGTTGCTTTAATGCTTTAACCACAGCGTTGAAATCGTTAGGTTTTTCATCATGTGAGCGACCATTGCAACAATGTTAAGACGTAACGATGGAAAGAACTGAAAGAACAGCACTTATTAAATTAACACTTCCACCATCGCGCATAATTCCATGTGGCCCGGCCTAATGGACCACACCTTATTTTCAGCTGCCATTCTCATGCCTGTTTTCGACAGTAGACGATAATTTTCCGATACACAGTACATGAGAGGCAGAAAGCGTGACAGAATTATAGAAAAGACTTTCAATACCTACTTAAGTGCTTAAGCTGAGAAAACTAGAAAAGGTCTTGCTCTACCGTTCAATGGGTACGAATGACATGTCTGCTATTGCTTAACATGTGTTAGCATGGTCCACTATGTAAACACATTGCACCTGTATTGCAAAGTGTTTTAAAGACTATATTGGGTCTCTAACAGTATTTTTTTTACACCCGCAAAGAGTAGTTCACTGCCAGTCAAACTACCAACTCTCAATGAATTCTTTAAAAACAATTTTTTTATATGACGTATATTCCTAGAAAAAAGCGTTCTTCAGTCAGCACCCTGTACAACATTTGTGTAGAACAGGCCACCGGCTAACCACAAAAAATGCGTTAAAAAAGCGTTGCGCGGCGAGAGAAGCAAGGAAACCACTATGCATAGTCTGCAATACCCACCAACGTACGGTTTAAGCAAACGAGCATGGTCTCGAAGGTATTAAAAGTGAAAACGCACAAACCATCAGAAGAGAAGCCAAAAGGCCAGAAGGTCCAAAGGTGTAGTGAAAGAAGAAAAGCAGTCTTCCGGTTGCTCGAGACCGCCCAGTTCGATCTCGGGGCGCAACTCATCGGAAATGGTGGGTTGCTAATTGTTATCAATGTCCGGCCACTGGTGGACTGCTGATCTGAACACATGCGCGCATACCTTGGTACAGCAGATTATCGTTTCGTAATCAACAAGATTTGCTGAGATCTTTATCATCGTTAAATGAATCCAAATTTCTCCACGAACTTTTTATCCGAAGGCTGTCGTTTCTATATTTGAAAGAAGACTTCCTTTAATCTCGGTGTGACTAATGAATATGTATTCATTTTTGATAAGCTTACACGAGGTTGATAAATATTTTTAATTTTCGGCGAACGTTTCATAGTCTTCGTTTTCATCAGAACCGATGGTCCCACTCGATAGACCACAGAGATCGTATTATCGATGTGGTGTCTTCGTCTTCGTGTCGAGTCTGGTCTTTCTCAGTAGAGCATCTGTCGATTGAAGCATATTCACCCGGCATTGCTCGAGGGCGAAGACGCCACATCGAGAATGCGAGCAACCATGAACTATCGAGTCGGGCCATCGGCTCTGATGAAGAGGAAGACGTTGAAACGTAAGCCGAGAGGAAAAATTTTTTGTCAACTTTATGTAAGCTTATCAAGGAAAGAATGCATATTATCATTTTTGTGTCAAAAAAACTCATCTGTGTGAGCAATGGCTGCTGTAACGAACTGTGTTTTGCTACCGCGCAGACTGTCTTGTTTTGGCCAAGCAACTCTCTAATTTTTCAGCTGCAAAGCGAAACTTCCACTTGCCGAACAACCAGATCCGGTAATTACCAGAGCCCTTTCTACACTAAAAGGATGGATAGAAATCATTCTTATAAACAAAAACACCAACATCCTTAAGCATGCCGGTTTATATCGATCATGTAGGGAGCGAAACGCTATCAATCCTGAGAGCGGAATGGAACGAGCACCGCTTGGCAATTCTAGCCTGGTCTTGGAAAGAAAAGGGGAATCGCTTTAAAAAAGTGGTTCATTCAGTGTTCGATCGAACAGTATCACATGTAGGCTTCACTGTAACAATGAAAGAACTCGTAATGCCATCTCTGAAATTGCTAATAAAGTGTACTACTTAGTTTCCTCAAATGGTATGAAACACTATATATCAATGAGCAATGGAAATTGGTTTAGTTTCGGAAAGAATTTAGCACACAATGACCATTTATTGCACGCTAAATACAAACCCTAGAAGAACAAACTCGAATCCACCGAATGGATCCAAAAGCTTTGGGATTTCCAAGAAACTTTAAAGAATAAAAAAGAAAGTTCCGTTAAATGCTACCACACGAATCCTGAGATATAAGTTAAACTCGGAAGCTCAAATGGGCTTTGAAAGTTCGATTAGCTTTTCGACAGGCTGCTGTTCTATCAAACACACCGAAGCAATCGCCTCGGTTGGTGTAGTGGATAACATGTGGTGATCCCACGGAAACGGTAATGGTGGATACGAAGCGCAATTATAGCTCCGAGTTTTGCTTATATCTCAGCATTCTTCCTGGCTGTATTCCACACAATACACGACCATGAAAAAGGAGTAGACAGCAAATAGAGTTTAGACATCAAGAAAACCTTAAACTGAACGTGTTAGCGTTTGTGCTGCATCCGATTGATAACCGATTTTCTACACTCTTTTACGAACCTTGACTTCATCGATGGAAATTCCTGAGACCGATTTTCTGTTTACCTCGAAGCTGATCAATGAATCGCTGTTTTTTTTTGATAGGCACACACATTCGTGTAACCATATTCTTCTGCATGAAAGGACGATGCTAGGAGTATCTCGTTTCACACAAGGAAGGGATGCGATCCGAAGCTTCGACGTACGTCAGCAATCAAAATTCAAAAATGCCGTTCTATACGCCAAACAGTCGAAGGTAAGGTGGGCCGGACACGTAATGCGTATGAATGATAACCGATGAACAAGAGCCGTTAATGACTGGATTCCTCGGGATGTCAAACGTACTGCGGGAAGACCACCGACCCGATAGTCAGAGTTCTTCACGAAGAGCATAGAAGAAAGATATGATGCTCGAGGAGTCCCTAGAGCGATCAGAACCCGTTGGACCACTCTTGCACACGACAGGAAAAAATGGAAAATTTACTGCTGCCCGCTCGAGTCAATCGACGATCAATGGGCCTACGTGTGAAGCTTAAGAGTTCATGGCGAATATGGCAAATTCTACACCAAGATCTTTGTTACGTGTCTGCGTTTCATGTCTATTCATTTCCAACGAGTAATTGCAGCTATAAAACATTGCTTAAAAGGAGCTCTTCCATAAAATTCTGCAGCTGTGTCTGAAATACCATTCAGCACCAGTTGCCACCAGTTAGTTCTCAACCGCCTGCATGCACAGCGGAAAATTTCAAAATATTGCCTAGGAGTAGTATCGGTGCTAGCCTGAACTCGAGTTCTTTATCTGATTTATTGTCGAGCATTCGGATAACGATCAGCACCAAGCATTAACATCAATTTCATGTCTATGGTGGATGCTCCACTTCTCGAAGGCCGACCACCGCTCTACCGTCGATTCACAGACGACTGGTTCATCGTAGGTTTCATACAGGTACATTCGGATAAGTGTTCTGAATTGTTAAATAGATGTCCAGAGTGTGTAAAATTTACACAGGTAAAACGAACCACCAAGTTACCAACCATATGCAACTGTAATCAGCTGTTCTAACCTTCCTCATTGGAAGTCATGTAAAAAAGCGGCTCTGAAGAAGGCGATACTGCCGAAACGTCAGCCACTGTTGTGTTGTATTGTATTGTGTGTTTTTCTATGGAAGTAAATGTATGCTGTATAACAACCTCGCGATTGCTGAACAAGATAACTACTCATTCATATGTTCATTTTATCCAATAGGAAATAATTTATTTATACTAATTGGTTAGAAACCCGGAGTTTTGCAGACAGTGTAGTTGTTAGGACATTCTGGTCCTGGGCTTTGTTCCTGAATCACCTCGTGCATGGGAAGTTATCGAGATCAACGAAGAGGTGGTGGTCGGTAGGGGAGGATTTTGGCGAATATGGTGTATGAAGCAGATTTTTGCAACCCAGCTTATTCATGTTCTGCTTCGTCGGTACTGTTGCGTCGTGTTCCCGCTTGTTATCGTGAGGAAAAATTGGTCCCTTCCTGTTAACCAATATGTAGCTGGTGAAGTTCTCAGTGCATTTTATCGGTTTGTTGAATGTACCTTTGCACCTGTAACGCAGCTGTTAAAGGCGCTCTGCAATACACATGTGATCGATCCCGCGCCCCAGGCTCATCAAGCCCCTTCTCTCTGGGGTCTGTAAATTGGTAGCAGGCTTTTCCGGAAGGATGCCAGCACTACCTCGATACATCGCAAGCTCACGACGAGTCATTTTATAGGCCAGGTATGCATTCAACCACTTCTAACGATGTTAAATTAAGTCGATCGCATTGCGCATTCCTCAAAGATTGATCAACACCGGAAGCCTTTACTTTTTATTTACCACTCCGCCATTGTAGTTTAACCCAGATTCAGAAAGTTCTTATGAATTAAAGTGGCAGTGAATTACTAAACGATCAGCACGAACTTCTTCCGGCGTAATTTCGTTTTTGTGATGTGTTACGGTACTTCATTGCGCTCCAAGCATTGAGGAGCCGAGGATCCATTTCTCGTCATAGTTTGCAAAACAGCTGTGAAGCGGGTTTTGGTTGTGCAGAAGAAGCACCGCCGTTACCTCGAAACGGTGATTTCTTTGACGGTGCTTAAATTTGTTTTGCATTCATTTAACGAGCTTTGTCGCTTCCCAGCTAACTTTAGATGCTCCGAAACAGTTTAGATGCCTACATCAGGTTTTAATACAGACAATCGACCAGTCGTGCTCGTACTCGTTCCCACCAAAGCCCTCAATCCGTTATGGTCAGTAGTAGGACGCCCGCGACCACACTAATCATTAAGGTCGAATTTGCCGCGACGAAATTTTCCAAACCAACCTTGAATTTTACGTTCATAAGATATTTCTAACCTGACATCTCATTAATCTCATCAGTACGTATGAGTTCGAATCAATCCAAGTGGATTTGTCAAATCTGCTGTATCACCCATATGACCTGTAGTCCCGTTGATCGTGAGTGACTCGAGCGGACGCCAGTCTTTCGTGAAGAACTCTGACCATCCGGCGGTGGTCTTCCTGCAGTGCGTTCGACATCCCGAGTAATCCACTCACTAACGGCTCTTGTGCATCGTTTATCATTCGCACACCTTATGTGTCTGGCCCACCTTACCTTCGACTGTTTGGAGTAGAGAACGGCATCTTCGAGTTTTGATCGTTGACGCAGGTCGGAGCTTCGAATCCCATCTTTACTTATGTGAAACGGAATACCCTTAGCATCGTCCTTTCGACTGCGCGTTCGATAGTAGCGATGAGTGATCTTTTATCCTGCTTACGTAGCGACCAGGTTTCTGACGGATACGTTAGGACAGGAAGTACCGTTGAGTCGAAAAGGTGGGCACGGAGTTGGGCGTTCTTTGTTCTCTTTACTACATCCTCGATGCTCTTGAAAGCTCACCAAGCCGCTCGTTTCCCTCTGCTCAGCTCTGAAGCTAAGTCGTTCATCGTATTGATTTCCCCACCTAGATAGACATAACTGCAGAATTCGAAGATACTCGCTTCGTTGAACGTGAATGGGGCAAAGAAAACCAATCCATTCTTCATCAACATCGTTTTCGTAAGATTTAGTCAAAGACCAATCCTTCCACACGCATTATCAAAGTCTGCAAGCATGCGTTCCGCTTGGCTAATGTCTGGTGTTATAAGAACGATATCATCAGCAAAGCGAAGGTGGTGTATCTGCCGACCATCGATTTTCACTCCCATATTATCCCATTCCAATGTTCGCAAGACGTTCTAGAGGGTGGCGGTAAATAATTTTGCCGAGATTGTATCGCCTTGCCCAACTCCTCTTTTGACGTCAACGTTAATATCGTTGTAGAATGGTGAAATCTTGGTTGTGAAATTTTGCACAGCTCACGAAGAATCTTTATGTATTGAGTAGAGACTCCTTGACTACCAAGGGCTTCCATGACTGCTTCTATCTCAATTGAATCAAAGGCCTTCGCTAAGTCAATGAAAGTGAGACAGAGCGGTCTTTTGTACTCTCGCAATACTTCAACGAGCCTTGTTATTGTGTGGATGTGGTCCATCGTAATAAATTCTTTTCGAAGCCCTGCTTGCTCGTATGGCTGTCCTTCGTCCAGTGTTCTGCCAATCCTTTTCAGGATGACTCGAGTGAAAAGTTTGTAGACGACAGACAGCAAGCAGATTGGGCGATAGTTGCCTATATCGTGTAGGACGCCTTTCTCGAACAACGACACGGTCTTGCTGGTCTTTCACCTTGCATTCAGACAGGTAACGAGCGAAATGCCGAGCAAGTGTGTCTACGAGGACTGGCGGAATGTTCTTCAGATGTTCTGATCTTATCCAGTCCGGACCTGGTGCTGTTCGATTTTTCACCGACGAAATGGCATATCGGAATTCAGAAGAGAGAACCGGTGGTATAACATGCCCATCCTCTTTTATTTTATATGACGGGAGGGGGACGTGGGTATCGAAGAGATCTGAGTAGTAATCGTGGATTATTTTCTCCATTCCCTCTCATGACGTTGTTATCGTTTCGTCTGGGTGTCGGAGAGCAATCATCTTGGTCTTGTAATTGGTGAAGCTTCGGTGGGCTTTGCGAATGCTTTTCCCAGTCTCTGCAGCTTCGATCACTACTGCTGCTCTTCTCTTTTAAGATCTTTTTTTATCGCCTGTATGCATTGTTTCGCAAGCTAGGACGTTAGTTCGCGGTTGCGTGCAGCTCGTGCGATTCCACGCAGGCGTAGCAGCTCGACAGTTTCTGGAGACAGACGTCTCTTGGTAATCTTCGAACTCTCAGCTTTCATAGCGCTAACGTGAAGATGTTTAATGAGCCGATCGTATTCCTCGTCGATTTTATCGACAGCAGCATCTTTCCAGCAGCGGACTACTCAGTTGAATAAGGACTAGTTTATGGTGGTTCTGAAACGTAGGTTTTTGAATTTAGCGGCTTTTTCTCCTTTCCGCGAAAAATAAAATCTTGCACGAAGGAGACGGTGGTCTGATCCCGTGTAAAATTTTGGGGCAACAGCGACATCAATTAGGCAAAACTTTCTGTTTACTATGATGTGGTCTATTTCGTAATAGTACTCTCCATTGGGAGATTCCCACGTCCATCGTTGGCAGTGGGGCTTCTGGATTTCCGAGTTTCCATGGATGGTCTTGGTCGCCACGACAAACTCTGTGAGCAGCTCACCTTGTTCGTTCCATTTTAATCCGTGGGTCCCAATGTGACGTTCCTCGGACGAACTTCTTGGTCCAATCTGGGCACTGAAATCTCCTGTGATGACCTTGAAGAATGTATGGTCTTCTCTGTAGAACTTGTCCAAGTCCATGTAGAACGCTTCGACATGTTCTTCGTCACAATTTGATGTTGGCGCGTAAACAAGGAGGATTGTCAAGAAGGTGTTGATCCACATCTTTTTAATCGTAAACGTCCGATTCGGGTTGTAAGCTGTCCGATTGAATCCATGTTCATGGACAAACTCGTGTTGACAAGGACGCCGACACCGCCTACGCTTCTACTGCCGCATGTTTCTAGGAACAGTTCTTCTCCAATGTCATAGACGGCGTTGAATGGGTGGCGTAGCCTCTTCTCGGCCAGGCCGATGACGGCGTACCTTGTCATTCTTGCTTGCATGAGCAAGTTTTCTATCGAGGACTCGGATGCAAGTGTACGTGCGTTGTAGGTTCAGATCGTCACCATAGTTCTTCGTGATCCAGGCAGCTTTATGACTCCGAGATTTTAGCAGCCTCTTCGTACTCGTCTTTCCCAACACTGCGAAATTGGGGGCTCTTTCGGGGTGAGGGGAATGAGGCCCGCTTTTTTTTTTTACTGTGTTTAGCATATTTGATACCCACGTATAGCTTGCTGGGCTCTGAACGTGGGGGCTGGTTACACGCACGGGTAGCTTGCCAGGCTCTTCCAGAGTGGATATGGGGCTTATTTGTTGGAGACGACTCCTAACCGCCTCCCATATACTCCCTGTCACTTAATTGCAGGCTTTTGGCCGAATTGACTCGTAGAATACAATCCGCATAAAGCGAAAACGCACCCACACACGCATGCATGAATACGGTTAGCAAATACAGAAAGTATGTGCCAAATCGGCGCAGCAGAAACAGGGAGTCCTTCCCCTGGATCCACCTGCGTCTCAGGGAGGCAAAGGTCGCTTTTGGTCCGCGATTAACCCCCTATCCGCCACCTGGGGACGTGTCACGTTGCCTCGCGACTAACCGGCTGGAGATTCATCATATGAAGGAGATCCGTGGACCCGTCAATATACCCGATCAATATCCTGCTCTTCATTCCTTCATAAAAGGCTGCATTATGACTATGATTTTGTTGAAAGAAAAATGGATCAATACGAACCGAACTGCAATTGAAACTAGATTTTTTTGACAAGAATTTTGGGCGCCACTAACAAAGCGGTCAAAAGATATATTCTGAAATGTAAGTGGAACGAGCAACCTTGGGAGCTTGTAGCGCAGTGGTTAGAAGACCGCTGTAATACACATGGGTTCCACCCTGCGCGCCTTTGGCCCACCGAGCGCTCCATCCCTACGGGATCAGCACATTGGTACAAGAGTTGTCTGGGTGGGTAGAAGCACTAATTCGATACATCAGTAAGCTACCACGAGTCACTTTAAAAGCCAGATATGCATTTAATCACCTCCAACGATGCTTAACGAAGTCGAATGTGTGGCACATATCACCCGTTTATACACTGCGTCAACCAAGCCTTAGTAGCTAACAATGAACAGCATTCTGTCTACGACCCAGCAAAACAGCAGAGGGGACTTTAAGGCGTAGTAATTGTCAAGTAGTAAGAGTACCTGCGAAGTTGTGCATAAAGAATGGATCATTATGCGACATTTCCAGATGTTATTGCAAATGAAACACTTCCAGGGAAGATCAGCGCATTAAAAATTTTTTGTTTTGTATTGCTGATACACGGAATCCACCTGAGAAGACAGTAAATATCGTAGAATTTCATTCCACAAGTGTTTCTTTACACAGCCTTATAACGATCCGTCCTGTTACTAAAGACCTAGAATGAGCGCTTTAGGACCAAATATATTAATATTCCGTTTGGAAAAACATCGTTGAAAGCCTGACACTTCGTTTCAAGATAAGAATGAACTATTTGGTGAACCAGGGTACCATCGATGTCTTTGATCCCGAACGAAGCGTTCTTGATGACTCTGCGATGCTTCTTAGAGAGAACTAAAATATTATATTGGTATTAGATTCTTAAAATTGATTTCATTCATTTTTCGGGCTCTTTTGTAGTTTCCTATAGTTCGTCTTATTCTTCTCAAATAAAAAACATATTCGCTACGACAAATGGCTTTAGCCACGACCTCTCTATGAGTCGATTGAGTGCTCAGTATACAAGTGCACTTTAGAGATTGTCTGTAACAGGGACTCATAAAAAGAAATACATAGCGCCCTTTAACCGACGTACCCTTTCAATAATATCCTCGTTTAGGCGATTATTTTCAAGGCTATTTACCTTATTTACTAGTGTTCCTTTATGACATCACTGTTGTATGTTTTATGGCTCAGAAAATTACAGTACGCATTTGGTAAATAAATCATGCTTTTTCACTTCACTTGATATCACGTGCCACCTACGTCATCTACGCATATCCCACTGTTTCTTGTGTTCACCCGAATCCATCATCCACGAAGGTCTTCATGCATTTCTTGTGTGGGTTCATAGAATGGAGAGAGGGAACTAGTCCCACACAAGTCCTGTGGTGCAGGTTTCCTGAAACAGGAAAGATGGAAGGCCTGGTGAGAACGGTGCGGGGTTGTACAGGTATCAAAGCAATTGGCTCACCTGCGTAATGAACAGCATCGTCGCCACCACCGCATTCACACTCTAATATTCAATTAAGCATAACATGGTAAATCAATTTCTTGTTTTCTTGATGAACACATAGGGTCAATACCATTTTTAGCCCTTATTACTACAAACAAGCTGATGGTTCAGCTGATCTCGTCATCTTCAAAGGGTGGGAAGATCAATCTGACTGCAAATTTTTGAGAAAAATAAGACGGATATTTTGAAAAAAAAAGTGCTACGACCTACCTCTTTTTCTTAGCCAGGGTTGGTGGTTTAGAATGCTGCACTGTACAATACCTTTCAATGAAGCTAAAGTTAGAATACAATCATCTTGATGTTGTCTAGAGAACGGAGGCCAAAAACTAGTTTCTTGGAAAATTCATAAACGGTCTTAAAAATTGAAAGTTTAAAAAACGCAAAGGATCTCTGGTGCAGCGTTTTAAAAATCGACTTCCACTAAAATTTCGCTAACAGCAAGCAACAATTTTCTACATAATTGACCTGACGCGGTTGATAAAAACTTTAATTCGGCCTACATTTTGGCACCTCGGCCTTCTTCGAAGCCGCAACGATACGAGTCGGTGGCTCCACAGTTAGTCGTTGTCGGCATTATTCTTTCCGGTATATCTAAATGTCAGTCCTCATACCATGGCCTCTGACACTCCCACTCGCTCCATCTTCATGCAACCGTCAAAGGTGGTCATCTTCGTTTGTGCGCTGCAGCAACAGCTTAGGAGGTCTTTAATGCATTGACAGTTACCATTGACAATTGCTGATGGTTTAAATGGAAGCAGAGAGTTATCGTCATAGGTATGCTGAGATATTCGTGTCAAAACACTTCAACATTCGCGTAACAGGAATTCGCCAGCTTTTCTGCAAAGCAGATTGATTTGCTACATTGTGACAAGGCATTTTTTTGTTTTACAGGACCCGTCATCATTTCTACTCTGCGGATGCTAGCACTTCTTGCCTTCAGTTTGTTATCCTCGCACTCTTCGTCCAGAATGGTTTTTGAACACTTCGTGCGTTGTTTCAGCTGCTCCTTGAGGATTCCAAAGTCTGCCCTAAGTCTTCACCACCGCAGTCAATCACCAGCCTTTGTGGATCAGGGAGGGATTTGCCACCATGCGCCTTTGATACCAGGACGGTGGATCTTGGTGTTGGTTTACACTTAGCTAGGCTTCTTGATAGAAGCAACAGACTCCTTCTCAGCTTGAGAGATCCTGTCAGTGGATAAATCCCTCGTTGTACACCAGAACCCGACATCCTGGAACACCTCCCAGCCACAATGAGGCGGTAAACCGTTGACATCATGATCTACAGTAGTGCTTTTCTTGAAAGTTTGTCAACTGGGGCTCCATAAACTTATCGTTAAAATAAGAATTTTTTTTCACGCATAAGAGAAGGAGAATTATGCATTAATGACCTCATACTTGTGGCAAAAAAAACCAGTTTCGTATCCCATGCATCCGCCGTATTTCTCTTATGTGCAAGATGTTGGAAAATTTGATGAGAGGCGTTGTCTTTCTAACGCATAGCACCGATGTAGCCAACAGAAAGTTTTCCTTTTAAAATTTTTTGTCGAAACAGAGTCCTGAGATCAGGAATCATGCTTTAAGGAGGTAACAGGAGTAAAGGATCGACACCAGAGAGAAAGCCTTGCTTTTGGACGACTGGGACAGCCGCTGGACTTTTTTTTTTTTGGAAGTCTGCTAGCAGCACTTTCGAAGCTTTCAAATCGTATCACTGTAGGGTGTTTCCAGAATGGAAATGACTTCCACACAGCTGAAGCATAATCCTATAACCACCCACTTCTTATGTGGCAACAAATACAATATCTAGAAATTCTTTTCAGGAAGCCATAAACTGCACTATAAAAAAGATTTGAAGCAAAGAAGAATGCAGCTTGCTCAAAATTGCAAAGCGGAAATCTCGAACATATTTTTCAAAACGATCATACTGGCTAGGAGTTATAAAGCTTCCAGCATATTTCTCTTGTTGTGAACGAAAACGCTCAACAGAGAAAATGTTCTTCTATAACGCTTTTGTTTCTCAACAACGTTTTCACACACTACCAATCTGGTTGTATGAAAATCGCACAGTGAAATTGTTCTTCTAAAGTTTTAGTTTAGATAGAAATCATGAGAAATGGCACTGGTCCATAAACAAACACAACTGAAATTCTGTCAGTTACCTGAGTTCTTGATGAACACCTGGCAAGACACAAGACAATGTGACTTCAAATGAAAACAATCATAATTTAGAAGAAGCCCAGTGGACTACAGTTTTACTCAGAAATATCCACCAAAGCAGGCCTAACGACGTAATGAATGATAATATTTTGCATAGGACAGGAAACTCAGGATAGAATTAAAACTGTGTTCCCACTTAAGCTAGAGGTGGTGATTATTTACCAAACAAATCTTGTACCAAATTTCGGAGAGATGAGAAAATCGGTGAGCCTGGGGCGGGATTAAACTACTGTCTGGGTAGGTCGAAGCACCCGTGTAATGTATCACCTGTATCACCTGCAGTCTCGTTGATCGTCGAGTGACTCGAGCGTGCGGCAGCAAATCCTCCATTTTCCCCGTCGCGTGCAAGAGTAGTCCAGTGGGTTCTGCTCGCTTTAGGGACACGTCGAGCATCATAACTTTCTTCTAGGCTTTTCGTGAAGAATTCTGACCATCCGGCGGTCGTCTTCCTGCAGTACGTTTGACATCCCGAGGAATCCAGTCACTAACAGCTCTCGTCCATCGGTTATCATTCATACGCATTACGTGTCGGCCCACCTTATCTTCGAATGTTTAGCGTATAGAACGAAATCTTTGATTTTCGATCGTTGACGCAGATCGGAGCTACGGATCCCATCCCTTACTAGTGTGAAACTGGATCCTCCTAGTATCGTCTTTTCAACTGCGCGTTCGACAACGCAGAGTGAACTTTCATCTTGCTCACGCAGCGACCAGGTTTCTGGTGCATACGTTAGGGCAGGATGTACGAAGTCGAAGTGTCTTTGAGTCGAAGAGGTGGGCACAGAGTCGGATGTTCTTTGTCCTCTTCACTACATTCTGGATGCTCTTGAAAGCTTTCCAGGTCGCTCGTTTCCTTCTGTTCAGCTCTGGAGAAAATTCATTCATCATATTGATTTCCCGACCTAGATAGGCGTAGTTGGAGCATTCGGAGATATCCGTTCTGTTGAGCGTGAATAAGGCATGCGAAAGGAGCTCCGTCGGGTAAAAGTTAGGGTAGGGCATCCTTTCATTAGTGCTCAGTACATCACCTTATTCGAAATGCTCATTCAAAAGGGTAATAGCAAGTTCAATCCCCATGTGCGGTCCGGAATTTTGTAAATGTCTCAGCATCGTTTGGTTATTCATCCATTGTTCGACATCTTAACCTACCCTTTCATCCTTTTCTTAGCTTTGTATTTTATTCGGAACAATCTTTTCTAATTTTGCATTTTCCCATTTCATAGCAATAGACGCGCTATAATAATTATCTTTTATTCGTTGCCACTTATTTTTCCATGACAAGATGTTATATGAACAATGTTGCAATTGTTGAACAATGTTGAACACAATTACAATGTTGTTCAGTTATTTGCAAAACTCAAATCCCAGTCATGATTCAAATCCGCGGTTACCCTTTCCACGGATTCACGCGTAACTTACTACACTAATGTGCTCGCTTTGTTTTTCTCTCAGCCGGTTTTTTTTATCCTAACGGGGCTATCAGCAATGACCCGTCAAGGGGATTGATCTGAGGAACACAAATCGGCATTCAACATTATCATTAAGATTTTCACATGTTTGACGTTAATCGACTAGATCATTACTACTTTTTGCACATGATGGAACCTCGGGTGTCGTCCTTAGTCAAGGTGTTCATCTCTCCACGTCGATAATGTCTGTTATCGATACAGTGTTTCGTTGTTTATCACCCGTAGAGCGGTGTCCTCATTCTCTTTCGTTCCCACCTGTCGTCCCTTCGTATCCCCATCCTCAACGGCAAGAAGACTCGTTCTAAATGCATTTATATACATATATATATGTATATATATATACTCTTTTGTAGCCATAATATAAGTACTGAACACTTCGTAGCATTTCATAGCCAAGACATTCAGTCAATCAGGTCTGAAAAGCAATGAAACATTTTAAGTTTGATTCAATCATTCACATTTGCATTGAAACAACATCACCACTTTTTCTTTTATCCAGTTCACTCTTCATTTTCATTCTCGCCACCCAACTTATCTCTAGCCCTTTTTCGCAAGCGAAAGCTTCATAGGCTTCAACTAAAGGTTAAAGATGATCCGTAGTCGTTTTTAATCCAATTTGTTTCATGAATTCCTATGGTGTTAATTCGTTTACCTCAGCAGTATGTTGTCTCTAGAAGTCGTACTGTCGTGTACAATCTAGCTTCGATTTCTCTGCTGGACTGTACACATTTTGAAAGTTTTGGACATTTATGTTGAAGGGCAGCCAAAATTAGAGACATGTTAGAGCAGTTAGTAGAATGAATATTTCTAAAAGGGTGCTTTATTTCGGTGATAAAGTGTTTACTCATAGTAGACCTTAATCTAATATAAAATTCTTCGTATCCTTGTTGAGCAAACGCGGGGCTTTATTTTTATCCTTTATTTACGAATAAGCTGACGTTTCGGCGGATTTCGCCTTCTTCAGAGCCCGGAAAGGTCAAGTTGACAGCAATCTATTCGGGCAAACACCATATTCGTGAATGAAGAATAAAAATAACACCTCGCGTTTGCTCAACAGGAATACGAAGAATTGCTTGATCAATGCCGAGGTTAATAGAAAGTCGGTTGTGGGACTAATATAAAATGTTGACTAGGGTTTCCAGCTGTCTTTTCCATCGATTTCGCAATGTTATCCCAAGATTCCATGGAAGAAGCTGTTCGATTACCACAGTTCGCTTACCACAAATGTCTAGAGTTAGCAAAATTTCTGAATATGTGCAATCTTACTAGGCACCCAAAAACATGCTGTTTTTCTTTTACTGAGATTATTACAAGGAACATGAACCGCTGATATGGTGAGTATTTCAAAACCGCAGGTATCGTTGGTGCGGTTCTTGTTCCTCCCATGCTCTCTATCATTATTCTTTTTATGCCATACACTAAACTAAATATTTTTATTTTTGCTTTCGAAGTAAATATTTTTAGTTTTTAAACCGCCCATCATTTAACTTCGCTAATAAGGTAATTAACCGAAATAAATTTCTTCATAAATACTATGTAAGCTCAGCAATTTAAACATAGATAATGTTAAATCATAAACATGCTCTATTCACAATTAACCAAAGAATCTTTCTCAGGTGAGGGATTTCGATGGATAGTCGTGACGTTAACTAGGGTAGCGTGGACGGGGTAAAAATCGACAATTAAGAAAATGTGCATCTGTTCAAAAGCAAGTGTGTTCAAGGAAGTGTATGGTTTCTGCAAGAAAGCAGCACTCTATAACTTTGATTAATTTCAAAAGTTTTAAATTGTAAGTAGTAAAATATTACCATTATTTTGCTCGCTTATGATCGTGATCTCATGTTCCCAGACGGGTTTCCTTCCCACATTGAATATCACTAATATCACAATAGCCCACCTCACTAACGAGCTATATCGACTACTGGTACGCACATTCGTGTATGTTGCGTGAGTTATTGCGTGTGCGAATATTACGCTTGTGTCTTGAACGAAATTCTATCTATGGCTCGTGATGAAGTCACCGATTGTATTCACAACGAACTTAGAAATCGCTTACTAGATAAGCATATCTTATCAGAAGTTGTGAACAGTTTTAAGCTTTACAAAGAGCATCCGACATTTAACGGAGTTCCACAGGTTGCAAGAATCACGTTGTTTTTTTGGGGCTTCTAACAATATGAGAGCATTATTGCATTTGTGCTTTGCCGAAAATACAGCGTTAGCTAAAGAATCATCGATAGTTCCGAAATTAAAGGCTAGAAGAATGTTTGCTAGTGCTGGCTATAAGAATCTTCTGCTAAACAACGAGTGGCGATTAGAATAGTTTGTTGACGTACTTCAAAATGATGGTGGAGAAGTTCTACAAATAGGCCGCACTTTTTCAAAGTTGTCAGTGCAACTTGTGAATGCTCAACCTAGAAGAATGCATGATATTACAACAATCTTACATTGAAACCTATCTTTTGTCATGGAGTAAATAGATGACGGGACTCCGCGTCCATCTCAACGTATAATACAATCCATGTCAACTAATAGTTATAGAAAGCTATTAAGTGAAGTTCTCATCGGTAGCACGCTGTTGTGTAACGTGTTTGTTTGTCCGGCTATGGTTTCGACGCCATCGTCTTACTCAGATTCGGCTAGATCAGAGTCGATGCGCCACAGTTGCCGGCTTTGTGAGTCTTCGTTGCCGTATAGTTGAATTTTCTTGGGAGGAGCACCGCCTGAGTTGAATCTACTTGGGAGGAGCACCGCCTGCATGAAGTAACCTCGCTAGGCGGTGTCCTATTATACAGAGCGGTCGTTCACTAGTTGTGCACCGATAGTGCTCTTTGAAATAGTTAGAATATAGCGCCGCAGTACATTACTAAATCGTTCTTCACTTTGCCACGGCATAATTAGCCAAAAATAATCAATGATGATAATTATTGATTTTCGGCTTCTACATCGTCCTTGAACGGTCGGCTGTCTTTCATTGCTACTTTCGTTGCTGATTTCGTTTTTAGCATCGTCCCCGAATCAATTAGTGGATTTGAAGAGATGAGCCAAAGACTTGCTGCCAAAAAGATACATTCCTCTGATCCAATTCGCGATAAAGTCTTGGATACGCCCTTGCAAGGTAATAAGTCAGGACTCCAGGGAGCTTCAAATTGCGCAACCAGCAATAGGCCAGCCTCACTACCCCTCACACTGATTGCTCCCATCTGTGACGCCAAGGAGTGAGACAGTCGGTGAAAGGCCGCAAAATCTCGGGTTACGCAGGACGTTATTGTGATCGGATCTGGGGAACACACGCACAACATGCCATGGAGATTGTTTCTTACTTTGCACTTATAGTGCCAAAACACTATCCACAGACACCGACCTTTTCCCCGTTCTTGATGCCGCCGATCGCAACAAATTCTATGTGATCGTCATACAGGAAACAAAACCAGAAAAACCGACATATGTCAACTAAACGACAGGACCCTTGTCATTCGTTGATAAAACGTCCCGTCACGGATTTCTGAGGCGTAGGCTATGTCGTCCACCCGTTCTTTGTCCATGTCGTTGACTCGTGCCAAATCCTCTCTCCTCGCATTGTCGTGCTCCGTCTTTAGCTGTCGAGTCATAGAAGACCACAACCATTATTTGCTACTCACCGACTGATGCCGCTGATCAGTATGAATTAGATGTGTCCTACTATTAGCTGAAGAAAAATATCCGCAATGATAAGGCGTTTCACAGATTTGTTGTCGGTGATTTCAACACTAGAACAGAAAGGCCAACGAGAGAAAATACAGGATCGTAAATTTTGGAATAGAAAAAAGAAATGAGAACGGAAACCGTTTCGCAAAACTCCTGTCTGGAGCATGTCTCTTTCACGAAAGCTGGCTTTTCCAGAAAAAAGAAAACCGCCGCTTGATATGGGAGTCTTCCAACAGCATAACTCATGCGAATATCGACCATATTGTGACAAACAGAAGGAGGTGTCCACTTGAAATTTCGGTAGCTCCGTCATTCTATACTGGCTCCGATCACCGCTTTCTTAGCGCGAAGATTCGATTCAGCCGCAAGCTGAAAAAAAACCATGACACAGACCATGAAGAAAAATTTTAGCTGTTTACGACGAAAACATTCTGGAAGAAATCTTACCTAAACTTGACTAACAGTTTAAGGAGGACCAGACCGAAGACTACAAATTGCTTCTCTAAGGACTGAAAACTTGTCCTTGCCGCCGTCGGGGGACAATGTCGCTACAGTTCCTATAGCAAGAAGATCAGATCACACCTCCATTACCACAAAGGAGTTGCTCGAAAAAAGGAGGAAACTAAAGCCTGATTCTACTGCAATAAGTGGTAAATGCCACCTGCAAAGGAGCTTTGCAAGAAAGATTCTCCGAAGAAACTACTGGAAGTTGCAGAGGAAAAAACCAGTCTGAGAAAATGTCGTCGGATTATAATGTTTCGCTGTTAACCCTGATGAACAAAGATAGGATCACAAAAACCTTCCGTTATTATTTACAGCCACACTGCCCAAGAATGGTGAACAGAAAGAATCTTTGTAACTACAGCTCGATATACTTATTGAGCATACTTTACAAACTCTTCAAGAAGATTGTCTTATCGCGCATGTCAAGAACAGTTGATGAGGTGCAATCAGTGGGGCATGCATAATATAGACAGGGATCTTACTGCATAAGCCACATCCAAACTGTGTTTAGGTTAGGGTCATTGTTGCAGTCGGTAATACCACCTTCCCGTAGTCCTAATTTTTGTCGCCACTATGAAAAAGCGTTTGACAGTGTAAAAACGAATGCAGTTCCATCAGCGCACATGGACCAAAGAGACGACTCCTTCTACATAAAAACTCTGTCTGCCTCTTGTTGGAACTCTACTGCGAAAGTACAACCTCTCCACTGACATCTTCCCATACCCGTAGAAAAAGACTTTTGACAATGCGAAGCAATATCGCCAAAGCTGCTCAGTGCCGCAATGCAGTGGGTAATGAAGTCACTCGACTGAGACGAGCAAGGCATACGGACAGATGGAATATTCCTATCAAACTTTCGTTTCGTCTACTACACCGTCATCTTCTCAAGAAGTACCAGCAAAACCAAGTCGATGAACAGTGAGCTCAACGAAGCGCCAAAAAGATCAGACTTCACATAAATCAATAGGAGACCCTGTTTATGAAAAACCCATGGTGCGAAGACGAACAAATTGGATTAGATGGCTTTCTAATTGCAGAGACCACCTCGCACCTATACCACGGGCGGTCAATGAACATGGAAAGCAACGTGAAGGAGGAATTAAATAGGAGAAGGAAAGTAGGTTGTGCCGAATTCGCGCCTCACAAAGAAGCCACCCACCAACTGAACGACCCGAAAACCTACGCTCACTTTTTCTATTCAGCGGTCTTCCCAGTGCTCTGTTACACAGCAGAGACGTGAGTTGATACTTCTAAAGATCGACTTTCTATAAGCCTCGGTATAATAACAATGCATAAATGGAATGGCTAAATTTGACAAATTGCTCCTGTGGGTACACGCAGTGCACAAAATCACGGCGGTGATGATTTCGAAATGAATGCTCGGATCCTAGCTTAGAAATCTAAAACATCAACGCGTGAGACTCTTTAGGGGATTTGAGTAAATTTCAAAAGTCCAAAAATGAATCGCAGGAACGAATGCATCAGTATCACATGTGCTATGTAATCTCGGGATAATTTTTTGATGCATGCCGCCATGGGTGAATCTCGCTCATTCGTGAACAACACTTACAATTTGGGTCTCTTTATACGCTGGATCTTTATTAACACTAAGTAGTTAACCGAATTGTGGGGTTATTGTTATAAATGATACGTCCAGGCCCTGAGCAAGGTGAAGTCGCCGAAACATTAGCCATTGAACAAGAACAACAATGATGTAACATCTATACCACCCTCTCGCCTACTAAAAAAATGGCAGTTCGTAAGAATATATTCACGTCAGCTGATACTTCAACTATGTCAAGAATATTGTCTTACTACTATGTCCTATGTCCTGAGTAGAATACCACTCCCAGTGCATCTGATCGATGTCTTCTGAAATATAACCGGCACTCTCAATATCTAGCCGGAATGCGAAGCTCTGGCCTTCAAAATTTGTCACATTTTCGATATCCAGGTTATACGTCGTTAGAGAAACATAGATGGGCCGGTCACATAATGAGAATGATGGACGACAGATAGACGAAAAGAGCTGTAGAGTGGAGCTTTCGAGAATTCAGGCGTCTCTTAGCACGGCTACTTACACGTTGGACGGACATGTTCGTAACCAAAGTTAATCAGCTGTACTCGCAGTTCCAGTTATTTTACAGATCACCATATGAGCCTCACACCCGCTACCACGCTCGAATGAAACCAGAACAATGGACAACGATTGTGAGGGAATGAAACGAATGGCAAATATGCCGAGGCACGTACGACTCGTGCAGGCGGACCGTCCAAGTGTCCAAGTAAGCGACCAAACACTGATGATTCAGGCGAAGTTAAGCGAAACTCGGTTCAGTGGGACAGAATTTTTCAGTTATGAGAAATACTGAAAAAAAATCTACACAGCCACTTTCATGAAACGTTTTGTTTAATCGTGGCCAAATGTTGCTGAGAGAACGCCACTATTCAGAAACTCTTCAAACTTAAGCAACTTGTGTCGGTTCCACGAAGCAGTGCAAAGAGTAGGTTATGGAAGAGCGGTAAAGTGGTGAAGTTTGTAAGGTTCGAAGCAGAAGAAGTTATGCTAATATGTTATGTTTCATTAAAATATTACCATATATCAGGGAGTGAATAGGCAATGGCAGTGATGTCGTTCATTGAGTTGCAACGCGGACTTCACTACTTACCCAGGTGTTCATTTGACCTCGCTTCAGACTCCCAATTGCTCTCACCGCTCCACGGTAGGAAAGTTGGCATCAGACTTGTGAACAGGCTGTCTTCCTCAACTTATGCGGAAATTTACTAGGCAATTTAGAATTCAAAAGAGAATCGAGTCCAAAAATATTCAGCAACATTCACGAAAAGGACGGAAGTTCTTCAGATTTCGAACTCACGAAAGAAAGATTGGCACAGGTTGGTAAACTAAGGCGGATGATGGATGCGAGTAAACGGCTCGAATACAAGAACCGCTCGGATTCGCACAGTGTGACACATCTAATGTCGGATTATGTGTTAATAAAAAAAATGCATTTGTTATGTAATGTATTGAAAAAATGATGCTCACGGCGTCGGTCAATCCCTGAGAGATGCGCCATGCATTCGACTTCATTAAACATCGTTTGGAGGTGATTGAATGCATATCGGGCCTTTACAATGACTCGTCGTGGCTTAGCAATGTATCGAGCCAGTGCTGCTATCCTCCTAGACAAGTCTGGTGCCAATTTGTTGGCTCCGGAGGGATGAAAAGCTTGGTTAGCCATGGGCGCCGAGATCGATTCCACATGTGTGTTGCAGGGCGCCTCCGACCATTGCGCTAAACGAGCCAGCCCTTATATATTATATTTTGTTGGTATAAAAATTCACTTTACTAGAGTTGAATTTTTGCCATGTAATTTGCTTGTTGAAGTGAATTCTAGAAAGAACGTTAGCAAAAAACTCTTCATTCAATAAATATGATCTTCAAGACTTTTTCGTTGTACCTTTCAGCTGTTTTTTCCTCATCACTTGGAATTCTCTGCGATGTAAAAACACTTTCGGCAAAACGTGTTTTTCCTTCGGAAAGCCGATGCAGTCAGTCGTCGTTTTTATGTTGTCAGAGTTGATCACGATTACTCTAATGCGAAGGTTAAATACCAGCGCTAATAGGCGACCGAGCCGATATTCACCTTTATCTGATTTTTGATACTGTTTTGTATGCGTGGGATCGTGATTCAGCTTGGCAGAAAGTCGTATTTCCGTTGAAACATCACGAATAAAGAAAAACGGTAATCGAGTGATTGATAAAATTGAAGGTTCATAGCTCTAATGTCATCATATCTTTTTCCAATGGAGATGTGAATGAAAAATTGGTGCTGCTAACAGCATTTTCCTGGTTAATGATTGAACTACTCAAATGTTCTATTAGTTCATCAACATTAGTTCCAGCAAAATCTCCATTAGTTCATCAACATTAGTTTCTTAGTTCTTAGCCCCTTAACTGCTTACAAAGGCACAAAAACATTAAGTATTCTTTCCTTGATGAGCTTGCACGGGGTTGATAAGCATGTTTATTTTCGGCTAACGTTTCGACGTCTTCGTCTTCATCAGAGCCGATGATCCGAGTCGAAAAAAAATGAAAAACAAAAAAAATGAGAAGCATTAGTGATTTTGCATGATTTTTTATTTTCTTATTTTTCTGCAACTGCATACGGCTAACCGCATGTGTTACACAATAGTCAGATATGCACTAATATGGGCACTTGATTGATTTCTGGCTCCATCTCGCTTCCCTGGCTCACCGTTCACTCCATAGTTGGCATATCATCAGTACCAGATTGGTAGAAGAATAACAACACTGACTTGAATCATTGATAGGCCATTGCAGTTGAAGTGCCTAGATCTACACCTTTAAGATGCTCGATGAAATCTAATGCATGGCACATCCCACAGGATTTGACCAACGTATAGAGCTTCATCCTGTATCCCTACTTTCGGTCCATCTACGGAAAACCTCCAGTACATTCAGAATAGTTGAGGAGATTTTTCACTTGGTACCCAAACCAATTTTAATAGACATCTCATTCGTTCACTAACAAAAATTTGCTCAGAACTAAACTGCTAGCATGTAATTTGCATCCGTATAAATACAAACCCGAACGCTTGTGTAAGAATCCTAGCGTCTACACGGAAGCTATTATTCAATTTGTTGAAGCACGGTAAAAAGGATAAAGCTCTCGGCGTTCATCAATCCCTGGGGGGTGTGCCATGCATTCGACTTCATTCAGTATCGTTGGAGGTTATTGAATGCATATCTGTCCTTTAGAATGACTCGCGGTGGCCGGCCGATGTATCGAGCCAGTGCTGCTATCCTCCCAGACAAGTCTGCTATCAATTTTCCGACCACGGAGGGATGGGAGGCTTGGTGGGCCATGGGCGCGAAGATCGACTCCACGTGCGTGTCGCAGTGGCGTCTCCAACCACTGCGCCACACGCGCCCTTTGAAGCACTGTATTGCAGCTCAATCAAAAATCGAGCCGTGTGCTTTCATTTCTATACGAAGTTTCCAGTTCAAAGTGAGCAATTCACCTGGATGGTTTCTGGCATCAACGAAACCTACAAAACGCCTAGAATTTTATTGCTTCACCTCCTCTACTAAGTTGTGATACCTATTGATGGAACAGAGAATTCTAACAATCACTGACAAGAATGGTGAAAAGAGTGCTGATGCCTGCCTCGGATTGAAGACAACTAATGCCATGCAATTAAAAGAATGGCGATCGGAATGAATTCAGTACAAAAATAAAGTTTCATTTAGTGTTTTGCTAAACTCATTTTAAACTAAATACTCTGAATGACTCACAAATAAAACTCTATGAACTCTTTAAGAACTTTACTAAGAAAAATGCCTTTCGTTTATTCCAAAAACTTGGGTCACTCAGCCAATAGGTGGTACACATAATGACGTTGCGTTATCTTGTAATTTTCTATGGCCTTTGAGATTATGCTGTATTGTTTTACTGATTTATTGCCTCCTTCAGTCAATTTTCTACAGAATGGGCGATGCCGAACGCCAATGGCCGATTGGCAAAGGAGGAAATGTGAGCAAACAATTCCAACCAAGAAAATACAAAGATGGCGGAGAGGAATGGCGAAAAACAGAGGTGGAAATCACATGCATTTTAGCAATGTTTCACCACTTATTTCTCAGTTTTTTCAAATTGCATATTCTCTAAAAAAAACTTTAGGCCTTAACTCAGCAACTGTGTGGATACACACCGTTCAAGACAAACTCTATGAGCAGAGCTACCACCCCCTTGACTCCAAGTCAGTTGTAGTCTCATTTTTGCCCCACATTATTCTATAAAGTCGAGAAAGAATTCTTGTGGAAAGTTGGGCGGATGGCGACGCGTCCCTAGCGCGTTGACCATAAGGTAGCCCGTCTTCTGTGCGGCGAGCTGCTGGACAGTGCCGGTGCTCCTGCCGAACATACCTTGTGACTGATGTACAGCAGGCGGAGCTTCAAAACATGCAAAATAACAGCTCGAAAAAATCGAATTTTAGATGTAAATTTGATTCTGCGACGGAAATTTTGAAAACTGCATCTCTCTAGTTAAAACAATGTTGCGGATTTTTTTCAATACTATTTTAGAGAGTTGCCATCACAAGTTTCTGTTCTAATTTTCGTATTGAGACCCTACTCCATTTCACTTGTTATTCTACTTCTTTTATTTCTCCTCTATCGAATTCACAAAGTTTTCTTATTTTTAGTTTCATTTCCGCTTACTTTTCTTCTGTTCTATTTTTTGTTTTTATGCTGTCCATTTCCCTACCGCTTATGCTTATGAAATGCATCCATTGCTTCCTATTTTCAAGGCTATTTTTACCTCCACAGGCTAGCAGATACTCTTAGAGGGTTGGAAAATTTAACGTTATTTACTCCTACTTTACATGTTTAAATATCCAAAGAAGGTTGGTGAAAGAAAGAAAAAACAGAGACTCTAGGCTACAGATTTTACTAACGAACTACTAAGCAGTGAAAGCCTTTTTTCAGCCTGTAACAGAAATTTATTTTAGTTTCCGAACAGAATTCGCTCAACGGATCTATTTGCCGTTCAGGTAAATCGCATCCGTTCGAGTATCAAAACCAGTCAGCGTCACCCAATCCTTTTCAGATAATTGGTGAGTGATATTCCTCAAAGAGTGTAAGAAGTTGAATTCTGAGATTCAATAGACGATAGAGTGTCATGATTCTGTGATTTCACTAAAGATTTTCTGCCTTAGACCTATTCATACTACTTCTTAAAATTCTCATAAGCTGCTGTTTTTAAGAACCATACCCAGTGAAAATTTTGAAATTATGCTTCTTTGTTAGATGGCTGCGCTTTATAGAACTTTGTATAGTTCGCTGTCCTCAAGCCATTTTATTCTGATTGTACTCGATCGCAGTCGAACGTATTCATTCAGTTCCTCCACAATCGCATTCCACTCCGAAGACCACGCACCAGACCCAGGTTCGGCCCGGAAGTGCACTTCCAATGACAAAGGAACAGAAATTAACCTGGGGAAGACGTAAGCATTTTCGCGGCAGTTAACAGAAAAAAAGAAAAGCAAAGTTCACTGTGTTTTTCCATATTGTTTTCTCTTGTAAGCCCCTATTCAAAGGTTTTTTCTTAACTAAAACGCTCTAATTGCAGTACCACCGTCAGCTGGTTATCGCTCAGTGTCCGCAATGGGCCAACCACCACGAGCACTGAGTCGCCAGAGCGATGTCGGAATCGGCCAATGTGAGTGCGCTAGGTGTTCTTCCAGCCCTAGAAGAACGTTTCTCGTGCTTAACGTTAGCGATATTCTTCCTTTTCGCTCAAAGTAACTATTTTCCAATTTTGAGAATTAAGATTGACTAATTTATTTGTATGATCTTATAAACTGATTCTATTGAGGCAATCTGAGGTTGGTATAAGTCTTCGTTGTCGTTGTTGCTGGTGTTGTTGGTCTATAGCTGACGTTTCAGCGATTTCACCTTCCTCAAAGCCGTGCTGTTATGATTGGGATTGTCCCTAGCACGGCTCTGAGGAAGCTGAAATCGCTAAAACGTCAACCATCAACCAACAACACCAACAGCAAAGACAACAACAACAACAAAGCAACGACAACGAAAACTTACACCAACCTTGGCTCACTAAGATCAGTTTATAAGATCATATAAATAAATATATCAAGTATCTATGCGAAGGTTCATAAAAAGTCGGTCTTTCGAGAATTATTAATATTGCCCATAAACATTGGTGAGAAATTGCTCGAACTGACAACGATCGAAATTAATATAGATTATCCCGAAAATTGTGCTGCCTTCTAAACTCCAACTTCAAATGCACGTATTTCCAGCCAGTGCTTACTAATTGAAGTAACAACTACTGTAATCCACACTTCTCTATACGAAGACTCCAGAGTTTAATGCTTCGAAACCGACTTTCCTTGAACCTCGATGTGCTTAATTAATATGTTTTTTCCTTGATGAGCTTACACGAGGTTGATAATAATGTTTATTATCGGCAAACGTTAGCATTAACGAGGTTCAAGGAAAGTCGGTTTCGAAGCATTAATACGCTTTGTGCTAGCTAATGATAACACCGACTTCTGCACGATGTGCGCGATGATATATGTCCGGAAGAAAAACAAGTAGTTATCAACGGACATTATCATTATATTCACCATCAGCATCGTGTATAAAAGGGCACCACTGAATGAGTGTGCCTCATTCGAGGAGACGGACCGCTGAAGAAGACCTGACTCGACACGAAGGCGAAGCCGCCACATCGAGACGAAAGAAAAGCCTGGACCATCGACTCGGATCATCGGCTCTGATGAAGACGAAGACGTCGAAACGTTAGCCGATAATAAATATTATTATTAACTTCGTGTAAGCTCATCAAGGAAAAAAAAATACTCCAGAGTTTGTTTCCTTGAAGCACTTTAGAATTCTCAGAGCCCCTGGATCTTCATTTTTAAGCAGTAAACTTGCGATTTCCTTTTTCAAAGGTCTTTCAACTATGTAGCCATCGAGATGCTTAAAAATTTTGGTTATCCAAAGGCATTACTGATCAGCACGCATCGGTTCTAATCGCAATCTTGGTCTAGCCAAGCGAAAGCGTTACCATGTGAATGTGGATTGGAGTAGAACGTTTGGGAGCGGTTCGAACTAGCACGTTGTTTCTTGGTGGACTGCATCACTAACCGTTATCGTAACAGCCTCTACTGAAGCCTGCTGACTCGAGGTTCTTCATGTAAATAAAGTAGATAACGATGTTGCGAGTACAATATTCCACTTATTAAAGCATTGCTTTTTTTCCCCTGCAGGTTCAGTCAGCCTATAGTTTTCTTGTCACTCGGGTAATAAGAGTTGGGAGCATAGCTGTGTGCTCTTTTGCATCGTAATCGTATCTTGCAGCAAATTATTGTCGGCAGAGAAAGCACCGAGCGCACGTAGCACTGTGGTTAGAAGTGCCATACAATACAATGAACTGATAATTTACTCAATCCCACTCCGCAGTCTCAGTTGGTGCGACCCTGCGTAACAGCGGGATTGGTAAATTGATATCAGATTTGTCTGTAAACGTAAGAACACTAACTGATGCATTGGGAGGGCACACTGGTTGTTGTGTCGACCAAATTCAACCACTCCTATGATACTATCCATGGTATGCATTATTTCTTTGATGAGCTTACACGAGGTTGATAATATTTATTATCGGCTAACCTTTCGACGTCTTCGTCTTCATCAGAGCCGATGATCCGAGTTGATGGTCCACGCTTGTTATTCGTCCCGATGTGGCGGCTTCGCCTTCGTGTCGAGTCATGTCTTCTTCAGCGGTCCATCTCCTCGAATGACGCACACTCATTCAGTGGTGCCCTTTTATACACGATGCTGATGGTGAATATAATGATAATGTCCGTTGATAACTACTTGTTTTTCTTCCGGACATATATCATCGCGCACATCGTGCAGAAGTCGGTGTTATCATTAGCTAGCACAAAGCGTATTAATGCTTCGAAACCGACTTTCCTTGAACCTCTGTGTGCTTAATCAATATAACTAGCATCAATATAACTTCACCGACTTGAATGGCCCTGCACAATTCTTTATCCTTTGTGATGAGCACCATAAACGAATTTCGTAAACAACGCTGGATGCGATGCACTTCATAGTTGATGTGTCGGAAGCGTCACATTTATGGAGCATTACCTTGTTGGCGTCTCATTTGTGGATTTGCTAAAGCAGCGAGTATAGATTGTTCTTCACTATTAAAACAGTTCAAACACATGTGCTCTTAACACTCTCATGGAATAGTCTGTAACAAGTGACCTAGCACCAACGAAAACAATGTTCTAAGCACAGAGGTGGAGATCGAACCAGATAATACAATTAAAGATTTGTGAAGAAATTAGGTGAAAAATATTATTTACTCTTACGCTCCATTGTTTAGATTTCGGCGAACATCATTTCAGGTGTGGGTCCTCGCTATCAGTCTTACTGCACACTTCCACGACCTGAAGAAGTGGATGTGGGAACTCTCAATGATATGCACTCGAACCTTCACGCTTTCTACTCAAACATGCCATCAAAGGTTTCGTTTCTCCTGTTTTCAGTAGGTCAAACACGTTTCGTAAAATGACAAAGCTGAAAACTGTTACAGGACTTCTACAAAAATAACTCTACTCAAGATTATTCTCCAGTGATATTATTGCTCAACGCAAATCAGGAGTGCGTCTTAGAAACTGTGTTATTTAGAAGACGGAGGGAAAGTTGTTTGAAGGCGAAAACAATTTGAAAATACTAGTAACTAGCAGAATCCATTTGAAAGTACTGAAATTGCAAAAGTGTGCTAATATCGAAAAAAAAACATGCATGGCAAAAGTAAAACGAATGCGTGACATCGTTAGCTGCAGGAGACTAACAAAGTGGCCAATCACACCTACTGAGCAAACGATTGAAAGGCGTAGTTGAATGAAATGAATTGTCTTCACGTTTAGTCGTATGTTTGTGTTATACAGTGTCCATTTCGTGCTATGAAATATTCCCTTTGTACTTCGGATTGTTGTCAAACTCGTCTGCGACAGATGACACAATGACACATCCATAAGTTCACCTACAGTAAAGATTGGATCGAAAATCTGATATATGTATATGTATATATGTATATATGTATATATGTATATATTTATATATGTATATATGTATATATGTATATATGTACATATATACATATGTATGCATATACATATAATGCATG
>MQTX01000164.1:111278-288292 GCA_009735665.1 Angiostrongylus cantonensis | reverse complement strand
CATATAATATATGTATATATACAGTATATATTTCGGCAGCAGAAAATTTATAGATATAAAACCGTTGTCACAAACTATCGACCAGTTAATGAACCACTATGAAATTTCCATTCGTTCTTGATTAGATGAAATGAGATAAGATCATCTGACGAGTCGCATTGAGCAGGTGGTTTCTCGCACTCCGTCGGTGGCCACCGTGGTGCCAACAGTAGGCCCTGGAACGACTTCCGGTTTCATGCGCACCGCGTCAGCTTTTGGCGCTCCGACTGTACCCATGACACCTCCGATACCTCACAGGCAGAGAGAAATCGTCAACTGGAATACTCTGAGTTTATTGTGTAGTATGCAGGTGAGATTGATTTACTATTACACATAAAATCATTGACTAAATCGCTAAGATGCTAACAAAACAGTACGTTTCATTTCATTTGTATGGTCTGGCAATATTTTCGTTCTAAGAAAATGTATTGAAGTTAACGCTAACTTAATAACAAGTTTGAGCACTGTCAATTTGCTAGCATATAGGTGAACTTGTAAAAGACTTTCGTTATTATTTTTATTATTGTTATTCATTACTATTTTTTTATTTTATTTGATTCGTCTTCACGTCTACTGTGCGGATCCCAGCACTCCTCACATATTCGATTCGTTTCCTCGCATTTACTGTCCGCGAAGATCTTCCAACTTTTGCGTGTGGCTTTGGCTGCTACTTGAGGATTTCCATTTCACCTTGAATGTCGTAGAATACTGGTCGAGCAATTCTTCCTGGAGTCCTCAGATAGCTGAGCTGAAGCGTTCCCAATTGAATTTCAGAGGGTGAGCTTTTTCTCAGACAAGTCCGGTGTCAAGTCCCGGACCCCGGGGAGATGAGAGGCTTGGTTGGCCCTGAGCGGAATCGAACCTGCACCATACTCGTGATGACGGGCATCACTCCCACTGTGCCATCCGTCTCGTGTTATTTTACTGCACGCTGCATGAACAACAAAATTATTACTATTATTATCATTATTATGACTATTACTATTACATGAAGGGTGAGACTTCAGTTTTTTTTTAATAATGTTCTGTGTTTTTCAAAGATAATTTTATTCTTCATTCACTAGGCGAATAGCATTTCAGTTAATATTTTTCGCATTAAAAACAATGCTGCAAGTCCTGTAGCACAGCTATTCAGTGAGCCTGGCTGCTTGAATGATACGAAAAATGTCAAATTTTCCATTCATGGAACTTCCTTGTTTGAGTGACGCACGAATTTACGCAATATTCGTTTTCCATTGTTTTTGCATCACTTTCTTCTCTATGGGCTCCTAAGTTGATCAAGCCACTCTGTACTTTCTCTTTGTTCAAATCCGATGTTTTGTCTCTTACCATGTTGAGTTCTCTATAAGTAGTTATATGAGAGATGTTATTAACTACTTCGCAGATATTCCACTCACTTGCTGTATTGCCACCTCGAAAGCGGCACCGAATTTCTTTATGCTAAATGTACCCTTTTCTCGAAACAATTCGTTTATTGCACGCTGTTTGACTACCTCCTAGCGAGGTAACTTCTCACACTTCGAAACGGATAACAGCTGGAGCGACACTTAGTGAACTGTTCTGGATCAAAATGTCACTTTATTGTCAGACAGAATGGATTAGAAGTCATAGATGACGTTCTCTAGCGCTCCCCTTAAAGCTGCGATTTCTATCTGTCTAGCGGAAGAGAAACATTTTGATGAAATATTTAGCAAAATCTGCGCAGGCGCGGTTGGTGCACTTCCAACCTTATTAGCTTCAGCTACTGCTGTTGCTTGTTTTTCTCTAGTACATTTTTTATACGATTGGCCTTTCTGTGCAATACTTTGCAAGTTACTATGAACTGGAGTGTTTCTAGAGATTGATGTCTTTTGCTGGATTTGAAACTACCGGTTGTTTTTTGTCGCTGTCGTGAAAGTGATGATGAGTTACTTGGATACTTTGGTGGCCCGTCCTCACTGATTTTGTGCGGGCCCAACATAAGCTCTATTTTTTTTTCGGAGATTTGCTAGTTTGACAATTGTGGTTTCATGGAATCTCGAGGTCAACTTGGCCAAAGTCAGTCCCGGGTCTTCACCACTACAGACAGTCGCAGCCCTTGCGGATCAGGGGAAGATTTACCACCATGCGACCTTGATACCAGGACGGTGGTGGATCCTGGTATTGGTTCACGCTTAACTAGGCTACCTGATAGGAACGCCGGACTCCTTCTCAGATTGAGAGACCTAGCCAGGAGAATCAAACCTCTGTTGTACATCACAGCCCAAGACCCAAGATCGCTTTCCAGCCACGATGAGGCGTTAAACCGTTACGAGGGATGATGAATTGGCCAATCTTATTCCTCACCGATTTTGTCGACAACACATCTTTCCAAAAGCCGAAATGAAATTTATTGCATCACCAAGTTCGTGATCGTTTTGGAATAGTTTTCTTGAAGTTCCGGTCTCTTGCCTTTATTTTAAAGGGTTGAGCCACACGCATAGTAGGCATCGATCAGATATAGTGTAGAACTTTGGAAGAACAAGGACATCCGCTAACCAAACTTTGGTACTAATATTACCTGGTTTGTTTCGTTTTAGCCATCATAATTGAAAGACCCTTACCTTAATCATTGTGCAAAAGGCATCTGAAATTGTGAGTCTTTGGTTTCGGCCATCATGATAAAACTAGACGACCTCTTACCCTATTCATTCTATTCCAGTCCGTGCGCCCGATGTATGAAGTTTTTTAAATGTTTGCTTCAGACTAGTTTTGACAATGAAGCTACCGATGACGACACTATCTTCGAAAGGTGTCATCGTAAGGCTGTTAAAAATGCCTTTATCTTTATTTATATGTTCTCATAAACTGATCCTCTTTAGCTGATACGAGGTTGGTATAGGTCTTCGTTGTCGTTGTCGTTGTTGGTGCTGTTGGTCGATGGCTGACGCCTGAACATGCTGAAACTAATTCACTTGCCTCCACTACTGCATAGTATATGAAATTTGTTACGCAAACGTCTTGTTGTCTCGAGCAACAACGTTGTATGTGCTCATGTTCGCTATACTTATGGGATTCTCAGTCGGACCTTTGGAAATTAGAGTGCATTTGCAGTAGGTACAACTCATGATAAGGGTATTATTTTCCAGGTCTAGATGGCTACTTCGTGCTTTGCTCTCTCGAGTTGGGTCCTAATGAGATTCACTTAAAATTAATGAGTTGCAAAGTCATGTAGAAACTGACAAATTTTAACTTATTATTTATCGGCCATTATTATTTTTACGGCAGGATGTGATGTGAAATGAAACCACAAAGGCGCTTAGGTATGAGCAGAATTCAGAAGACATGGTAGAATTTAGACCCTCGATTACCCTTACTAGATGTTCATGTGCTACTATCCATCACATCAACAGAAGCCCATTCTATGCCTTTCTCTCAGCTCTTCTTTTCCCTAACGGTGCCATGCCATCAGCAATCACTCGTAAACGAGAGTGAGCTAGGCAGTACAAATAGGTAATGAACCTATTTGAGCCAAAGCTGCAGTTTAAATCATAGTGTTTTAACTTTTCGTTTTTATTTTTTTTATATCACTCATTCTCCGGCAAGTAACGCGCTCACTATCACACCATGCGGGTCAACCCATTCTCGGGCGTGTGTGGCCCAGTGGTTGGAGGCGCCACTGCGACACGCACGTGGAGTCGATCCCTGCGCCCACGGCCAACCAAGCCTTCCATACCTTCGGGGTCGGCGAATTAGTACCGGACTTGTCTGGGAGGATAGAAGCACTGACTAGATACATCGGCGGGCCAGCGCGAGCCATTCTAAAGGCCAGATGTGCATTCAATCACCTCCAACGATACTTAATGAAGTCGATTGCATGGCGCATCCCTCAGTGATTGATCAACGCCGAGAGCTTCATCCTTTATACTTTATGACCCATTCTCACGTCTACTTTGCTGATCCCAGCCTTCCTCACATCACATTCGATTCGCTTTCTCGCATCCACTGTCCACGAAGATCTTCCAACTTTTTACGTGTGGCTTCGGATACTTCTTAAGGATTTTTGTTTCATTTTGAATGTCGTAGAATGTCAGTTGAGTCAATTCTCCCTGGAGTTCTGAGATAGCCGGGAGTGGAACGTTCACAATTAGATTGCAGAGAGTGATTTCTTTCCCCGCCAATTTCTCGACCTCGGAGCGGTGAATAGTTTGGTTAACTCGAAGCGGAATCGAACTAGCACCTTGCTCGTGGTGACCGACATCGCTACCACTGTGCCATCCGCCCTTTTTTAACTTTTATTTAACGCTTTTCTATGGCACGATTGTGATACGGAATTCACCAATTAATCGTAGTTATAGAATGATGAATGGAAAAAATGATTGCTTCTTGGAGAGGAAATTTTCAGGCACTAGTTTTGTTACAATTGATTACCAAGCATCTAAACAAGACCTTTTTTAGGTGTTATGTTCACTGACGATTTTTGGCATCGGCGTCGGTCGCATGCTGGAAGGTGCTAAGTGGGGAATAGGAATAGAACTCGCTTACGCGCTTGTGGTCCTGGCAGTTGGACTTGGTGGAGTCTATTCAGCCCGACGACGAAGCTACGTCGCTGCCACATTCGCCTTCAGCCTTAATACATTCTGCATGATATTGGCCGCCCCATCATTTATGATCGGTACGTAAAGAGTCTGAATTATAACGTATAACATGTAGAGCACAAAATTCCGTTAAAAAACAGCGACGTTGTGACGGAGTGGAATCAAGGTAAACGCTTAATCGCTCGCACCAGGTCACAAGATTTATCCTGAAAACACTGCGAAATAAAAGACATTTACTAATTTAGTTTACTATAGCTTTGTCTTCCTCCCAACGGTTTACCGCCTCATCGTGGCTGGCAGGTGTTTTGGGTGTCGGACTACCATGTACAGCGGGAGATTCATCCCCTGGTAAGGTGTCCCAAACTGAGAAGGAGTTCGGCGTTTCGTGGAAGCGAATTCGTGGAAGCCTAGCTAAGTGTAAACCAATACCAAGTCCTGGTGCCAAAGTCGCATAGCTGCAAATCTCCCTTTGATCCACAAGCACTGCGACTAGCTGTGGTGGTGAGGACCTGGGCAGAATTTGACCAAGATGACCTCGGTACTCCAGGAAACCATTATGGCTTAGCCAGCAAGCCTCCGAGAACTGGAGGTTATGCTAGGGCCCACACAACCAGTGAGGACGGGCCATTCAAGTATCAAGTAAATTCAAGTATAGCTTTGTCTCAGGTTGTGGCGAAAACATTTAGCTCGTCGTGGCGCTGGCGTCAGGAATGTGTTAGCCTACACCACACGTCGCTTCTTCAATCGCTCTGCTTCTTGAAATGCTAGCTTCCACCATATATTAAACGTGAAAATAAAAATTTTGCTTAAATTTTATCTACTACACGCTATTTTCTTCTTGGAAAGGCATTCTGTGACATATATCCACGATTATGCTGAGATATTTGCAAAACTTTACTCCCAGGCCAGGTCGAACCCGCAATTACATTTTCCTGGTGCTCTCATGTTACCCATTGCACAGACCATGCATTGCTTTTCTATCGGCCACTCTTTTACCCTAATTATGCCATCAACCAACAGCAATAACCCGTCAACGTGAATGATATGGGCCGCATAAAACGGTATAAAAGTTGTATACGTTTCGAAATTTGAAATTTATCTTGACAGTTCATACATTTTTTATTTTGCTAGAGAAATTTACAACTCATAATGCCTTTATTTCTAATCAATAATGTTCATTCACTGTGAGCTCTATTTGTTCAAGGTTGAAAGGCGGAGTTATTCCAAACACGTGGCTATTATTGCTAATGTGCTAAAAACTATTTTGGGTGGAGCATAAAGGACCGCTAAATCTTTTTTTTTTGTTCAGCTAAACAACGGTAACAACAAGGTTTGGGATAAAGTTCAGCATGTTGAACAATGCATTGCAATGCACTGCCGTAAATCACTGAGCTGGTACAGGTATACCCGTTTAGCGTAAATAACTGCAAGGTTTAGTAGTGTTTGGATTTTAGTAAAAGCCATTCTACTATTAACAGACACTAGAAGAATAGAGTGATCTATTGTAGATGCTCTAATAGAATCAGTTACCACCGCTTGTAGCACTCAGTTACCACCGCTAGTCTGCATTGTCTGAAGGCATCACCTTATTCACTGCAAATGGTATATAACACAAGACTTCAAGAGTTGGTAAAGATAGCGCCACACATTTTTATTTTAGTAGTTTTATAACTTGCCTTTACGAAGAGCAATGTGAGCCACAATCCTTTGCGGCGTAACTAACGTGTTTGAATTTTGACGAGATTTTCTTCTGTCGGGGTATGCAAAAACACTTGCGACAATGTTCTCACCTTTCCAAGCAGATGTTTGCTCAGTACCGCTATGACTTTTAAAAACCGTAAATCTTAGCTGGAGTCCTGCATGGAAAGCCCGAACGACTTGTGAGCACGGATAGCCCTGCTGGTGAGATGAAATTTCTCATACAAATCGCAGTAGGGTAAAGGCATAAGCGTTCGGTGTTGATATATTCCATAGGAATACACGATACATCCGACGGCATTAAGCAACACTGTTTATTAGTCAGAATACCTATGTATGTGTATAGTTTCGAAATAAAAATTCGTCCTGTACAATTTCGTCGAAAAGGCGTTCTGCATTCTCATTTGGATCATCCGATCATCTACTGCAACAGCACCAGAATAGGTGCTGCTCCAGAAGACTCCTTGGCTCTACAAGCCTGGCGACTCTCCACGTGCGTAGTTCTATAAATGGACATTGCGAGCGATTACGGGAAAATTATCTCATCCAATCACTAAAATGCTAGTAAATCAAATAATGAACTGAGACCTGCATGATCCTCGGCGATGTCAAGCCACTCAAAAATTCACGGTTTCAAGAAATCGAATATATGTTGACATTAACAATACCATCATCTGACTTAAAGCAGTACACTTACAAATAAATGGATAACGTATTTGTTTTTTTCCATGTATTTGTGTATCTTCCACACAGTTCAGTATTTCTCAATCACCTAGGGGTACCTCGAATGCACTATTTAGTGGAAATGCATCCAATTGCAAGGGAATGAATGCACACAAACGTGGCAAAACCCTAGCGTTCAGTTCCAAGCGCACATCTAAATTGTGTCTTTTAATATGTCTTTACCGGCCTCGTTTTAATCACCGGTCCCACAGGTCTCTTCCCTGCAATACCGTGGGCATTTGCTGAAGCTACGCCTTCTGTATGGTCCAGCAACCGGGAACCACTTGAACTGGATTTCGGCTTGAGTCTCATTATTTTCATTCAGGTTTGATTGTTTGATACAAAGCTTTTATTCAATTCTGCTAATATTATAATTTGAGATTGTTATAGGCGAGTTTACTGGGCTAAAAGACACCCAATAAATTTTTTTTCTGCATTTGCCTGTATGTTCCTACTCTTTCAGCTTATTTCAAACCATTCCCCTCTAGTGAAGTCGAATGCATGGCGCATCGCTCAGGGATTGATCAACGCCTAGAGTTTCAGAGTTTCATTTTATTCCCAAAACGAGCCATAAAAGTGGTAGTAGAGATGTTCTGCAGGTTATGTTAAAATTTAAAACGATGTTATATAATTTAAAGCAATGTGAACAAAATAAATTCTCTAAGGTCTTCGTCATCACTGGGCCTGTTAGGAGGGTCTTTGTTTATCTGTAATAGTGGCGTTGTGAAGAGCATTTTATGGAACCCTCTTTACATCAAAAATAATTTTAACGAAAGTTATTGTTTCTGCTTTTATTTTCTGGTTACTACAATTTTCACGGCAGGTTATAAGCGAAATACAACCACAACGTCGCTGAGATAATTGCAAAACTCTGGACCGTAGGTGTCTCTGGTGAAGAACGAATGCACTATTGTCCTTTCCGGGGAGTAACGCGCTCACCACCACGCCATGCGCATCCTTCGCTGTGGTTATTGTTTCTTTCACTTCAGAGGAAATGGGTTAGCGTCACTACATTGTAATTACCCTCATTCGTGACTTTGGAACCATACTGTGTTTCTTGACACATCTATGCTGTTTCCTTAACCCATTCATTTTTTCGGAAAGGCTCGACAAAGTGAAAAAGAAAATCATTTTGCGCAATAATGGAGTTTTTGAGCAGTAAGACCACGTCGTCGAGTAATACCTTTCAAGCAAGTTTTAAAAAACTATTGAATACCTTTAAAATTATGCGTGCTAAAACTAATGGCAGAAAATGAGAGCGGGCACTATAGAAAAGCATTAAGCTGCAGTGCAATGCTTCATGATCACAAAGTGCCGAATGTTCTGATGAGTGCTGATCCACTGTTTATCTTCTTCGTTCGGAATCCTGGTTCTACATGTCGACCTATAAGCAAGTAAAATAGGTCACGACCGGTTGAATTTGTTTGTTTTCGGATGCCAGATGAACGCGAAACGTTCGAATAAATAGAAGTCGTTGTGTAACACAATTCTGATTTTAAGATAGCTATATCTGCTTGCAGGTGCTTCTTTCTATGGCGCTTTCCATTTACGGTTATCAAGCAGCCGGCGCTCTGTGTGCCATAGTCGAAGACGTTCGACTTGGTCAAGGCATGCAATCAGCTTTTCATGACATCGAGATACCTCATAAGGTCTAAGTATTCTTCACAGTGAACCGAGTTAGTCTATAAGACCCTTCATTAAAGGTTCTCTCTGCTTCAATTTTAATTTAACTCGCGAACTATAAATATCAGCAAGGAGCAACATGGACTAAGGTTTTGTAACTGGTTGGAAGTCTTTCCGTCTAGAAGATGACCTATTTTCATTCCATTTTACAGGTTGGCAATGGAGTACATTACGCCAAAAAATACATAGAAGCTTTCAGTTTCTAATGCAAACCGGACGTGCCACCTTCAATTGATGAATTTTTAATAATTATGCTCAGAAGCAATTTATTTCATTAGGAGTGGTATTTACTACTGCCGTTCATTTTTGTTGCATTTAACTTACAATGAAAATCAAAAGAGAGTTAGCAAGTCATGTATACGCTCCAATTCTTTTAGCCTTTCTCAGATATCGTTGAAAGTAAAAATCTTTATGAATACTTCTTATGTTGACAGCTACTATAGCGTACTTGTCGGTTGAAAAGACATATACACGCAGTATATTATTCAAGCTGCAAAAAGTACTCTCCCAAAACATCTTAGTAAACGAATGACACCCTGACAGGTTCACAGAATAGAGTGACAAATACTCGTTTAAACCTGATAGGGAAGTGGAATCGTTAAGAACTTGGAATCAAACCCGTTCATATCCATAGTGTATCAACCATACTGGTCCATACCGGTGATGGGATGAAGCAAATGTGCATACAAGCGATATCAAGAGCAAAATGAGAGAAAAAGGGTTGACGCTTGTGATTCTTTTATTACTTCAATCTCGCTAATCAATTCATAGTACAGTAAATCTGATCTCTGTGGTCCACACTAAGCAAAGGTGAATTCTAGATTGCGTAATCAGACAGTGTGCACTATTAGGATTGCACTGTTGCATTTTGAGCTAATTGCACTTTTCACATATCGCTAAAGATTCAGGCGAAGCATTTTACTGTTTACACATTCATTCTCCTGTACTAAAAATTTTCTGGTAAAATTTACTCAAACTTCCAGTTAATTCAAATTAGAGAAAATAACTGTTTACGAACACCACCTAGAATAGCTTCGACGATTTTCTGACACATACAATCGAAATACATTTATGTCGCAAATCCCTGCAGCATCTGGATTCCTTAAAAGACCGAACTTTTATGTGCTTCACTTCTTGCTCATATCGACGAAAGAGTAATTAGAGTGAAGAAGGGTTTGGTGAGACACCAACATTTCTGCTCTAGAAATAATGTTGTACTGATAGGGATGCTGAAAGATGACCAGAACTCAGGACCATAGATAAACTTCGAGCCAGCGACTTTCCTTTCCAGAGGCTTACGCGCTGTTCACTGCACCATCAAAGCCCTATCCAAGCCTTTCTTTCAGTGAGTTTTTTTACTCTAGCGGTGCTATCAGCAATCAACCATCAACGAGAATGAGCTGGAGAGCGCAAATCAGCTCGGCATTGAAGCCACTTAAGCTGAAGCAATAGTCGCAAACACAATGTATTAGCTATTTTTCCTGCATGTTCTACTCTTCTCTTTACTGTCCTAATAATATTATACTCATTCAGAGGGCAAAATTACAAATATGGGCCAATCTGTCCTATAGTCAGTCCAAGCCGATATGATTTTTTTGGATGGCCTTTCACATTTCAATTTCACCTGGTGGCTTTGGATAAAAATTGTTCTAAGCAGCATCCAGTTGGCTACATCTAGTCTCTTTTGGACAAATCTTCAACCAGTTAACGCTTGAAGAGTGATGACTGCAAAGCAAAATAACCATATAAATGCCACTATATCATTATTACAACTGATTTCTTATTTCACTACATCGTGGTCGTCTTTCATCTCTAAAATCTCTCAGCATTACAACAAACGTCAACCCATAGACTGCATGCCTAGCATGTTCTTGCAGAAGTGAAAACCCTTCATAAAAATAAACGCCGATCATCATGGTCGCAACTCCACACCTCCAGAAAGATTCTGGCCCAGATTGTTAAGAATGTGTGTGAAATATTTTATGAAGTGCACCAATATCGAACCATTTAATGCTGCATAGCAAATATCTCCACTATAAATACATTCACTTGCTATTTCTCTCTAAAGCGTATGATACATCGGAGTGATTTGAAGTGTATCCTACTGTGGTTGATAACGACTAAGGATTCATCAGTCACGACAGTATTGTAGTCGGTGGAGCTCTATGTCAATATGTACACATATTACATGAGTATAACACCGGATATAAGTTTTACATAGCAAAACCACACTATATTTGGCCAGCTCTGATGGCAAAGACTGAAAGTGAACTTGTCAAGGTCAATAAAGCAACAGTCAGAACAGGCGACCACACATATGCTGCTGGAGAAAAGACATCAGACGGATGAATAACCAATTAAAATCTGTGGTGAATCCGCTAATGAAATACGACACAGCACAAAAAAGAGGAACGTTAAAGAGTGCTGGAAGAAGAGAACAAATACCAGATCGATATGCACATTGACTTGCTAGTAAAAACTCAACAAAAGACACGTAGTAGACGCAAGATCGTGCGTGACATGACTGAATATGAATCTGTGCATAACAACGAATGGCGTAATTAACACCGATGTAGGCCTTTTGCAACGATGCTTACTAGCTCAGATTTAGCATCTGCCAATATTCAATAGGTGTGATGTCGAGAGATATTCATAAGAATTTGAAAGTTGTCTGAGATTCCGATTAGCAGAACTCTTGAGCGCTTCGTGGAAATAGCAGATGAAGAACATGTCGGTCTTAAACCCTTCACGATCCGGTATTCTCGATCTGTCTGATCATCGACTTCACCACCCCGCTCGGTGTCGGAACCATTGCATCCAGCTCAGCGACCTGTTCGACCGTCAACGGCGTTCGCTGGCGAGCAGATAGACGTCGTGGAGATATGGTATCGTCGTCTATAAGCGGAATTCCGCTACGTGGTGAGATCACTTCAGGTATGGTAGGTGTCCGGTCAGAAAACATCAGTCGACCACTGTTAATGCGCATATGCTGAAACAAACTAGAATCAAATAAATTATAAAATAAAAAGGCACGAAAGGTAGAAACAAAAATTTCCTTCGATTTAAAACTAAAATGGAACCGACCGCTTGAGTCTAGTGATTAGTCGCAAAATAAAAAAATTCACCACGATTTCTTTCGTAAAAGTATTAATTAAAAACAGTAATAATATTCTTAAGTGTAAAGTGTGAAAAGCACTACGAATATTTTTCGCTTGTGGCGCTTGTAGAGCAGTGGCTAGAAGTGCTCTGCAACACACATTAGTTCGACCCTGCGCTATAGACCAACCAAGTTTTCCATCCGTCCACAGTCGACGGTGTGATACCAGACCTGTCTGGGAGGATAACAGCACCAACTCGATAGATCGATATGGCACTGGAAATCAATATACAGGCCAGATGTGCACTCAATTAACCATACTTGAAAAAGTCGAAGGCATGGCATACCCCTCAAGGAACATCGATATTTTCACATTTCAACTTGCTTGATTTTAGCTTTATTTATAACATTACGGTGCAGACTTGAAGGTAGAACATTTGAAACGAGGTTGGTTCGAAGTTTTAGTCAATGTTCCTATTAGGGTTCGATCTCACCTCGGAACATTCTCCAGTGGTGTATTTCTTGGATCGTAGTCGTTTAAGTTGATCGACTTTAGAGAAGCGGCGCTCCGGTCCGAAAGAATTTCTGCAAATCAAGCAAATAAGGAATAATGATTTCCGTCCTTACGATGAATGTAAATGGGGAGTGGGTAACTTAGTACAGTTACTAATAAATATGAAACAGCTTACAGACCAGCTGTCTATTTTAGTTGATACTGCACCGACAAAAATCTTCATTTTACTACATTGCTCCTATTATTACAATTATTTAATAGTTTGTTATAAACCAGAAAACTCCTGTTTCGTTTATAACGACAAGCAATGTGCTTACTGATAAATAGGGCTTGTTCTCCTTCCAACTTATCACATTTGCCAGTTTCATCGAACCGAAAACCACTCCAATGTGAGTAATTCTGTCTCAAATGCCCTACTACTACGATGGTCCTCCTGTCAGACCATTTCGCTGCTTTCATTTTCAACAGATAAAATAACTTGATGGTGAGTTTAACGTCTTAGAAAAAAAAAAACTTTTTCACTTACTGAGACATTTCACTGGATGTTGGCTCGGCATTCGATGCTGAAGGATCTTGAGGGTTATCCACGTCACTGGTGAAGTCGTCAAGCCTTGTAAGCGATTTTGACCGATTCTTATTCGCTACTTGCTGCCTCCATGCGAGCACTTCTTGCAAGTCCACTCTATCGGTGGCGTTCTCAAATGTCCCCGATGCATTTTTCGCCTAAAAATTCATTAAACATAATTAAAATTTGTCAACATGCATTGATTAGAAACAATTTCCTTAAAAAAAGAGATACCGTGGTGTATTTTGAAAGTTTTTAAAAGTCTGACCTGAGTCGTAGGACTGATATCGCCACATAAGACCAGCTCCTTGAACAGCTCATCGAATGTCTCATCGATTTCCTCAAAATCAATACGGGCTGATGAGGATCGCATCTAAACAAGGTGTAGACCAAAAATATGACTCCGAGAAAGAAAACAAAGCACCAGCTCGATATAAATTACACACGTCACATTTCGGCATCAATGATCGCTTATTCCTTGCCATGTTATAGCGACTTCTGGAAGACACTACTGCCTCGGGAGCCGGCGGTGCTGACGTAGCTTCTACTTCACCGCTAAGGACGATCGTAGAAGCCGAAACTGTTCGTAAGACAGGTACTTTTGAGACGGCCGAGACTAGCTAAAAAGTGGAAGTGAACTTGGTTGGTGATCTCACGCTACGAAAAAATATTTCAAAAAAATTCAATTATATTACATTTTAAACACTCACTGCTGGAAGCGGCTCTCCACTTGGTCCTGGTGTTGAAGCCAAATGACAGCTGCATTTCGGCACTAGATCGGTCGCATCGAAAAGCTTATATCGTGATGAATCCGACACTAGAGACGTCTAAAAAATTCAGCCGGTAAGATTTACTGATAGACGGTAAAGTACAAATACTTCAATATTACATTACTGGCTCCCAGTAATCGAGACGCCGACAAACTTCGACGTCGATTCTGTTCGACGCGTCCCTTCTCGACACTTTTACGGCGTTTTTCCAGGTACTTCGGTATACGTTTGTGATTTTTCACGGACACTGAAGTGAATTTTGAACGTGGCTGCAAAGCGGAAATGAAATCTCCTTTTTTAGTAGGAACAAAAGCAAAGCCGATCGAAAGTATCTTAGGAAACTGATATTACTTCCATAATAGTTCTTTAATTTTAATTCCAGGAGCTTGTGATATAATGCCGATGTATTAAATTTAAAACTGTCCGATACTGGTATTTCAGATATTGAGTGACTGCATTCCGTTAGCGAATGCATTTATCTTTAAAAAGTTTTCACAATGCATATATATTTTCATAAAATTTTGTCAATGAGGCGTGTGGCGCAGTGGTCAGACAACACACACACACACACACGTGAAATCGATCCCCGTGCCCACGGCCCACCAAACCTTCCAACCGTCTGGGGTCGGCAAGTTGGTACCAAACTTGTTTGGGAGGATAGCAACACTGTCTCGATACATCGGTAGGCCACCGCGAATCATTGTAAAGACCAGATATGCATTCAATCACCTCCAAACGGTGCTTAATGACGTCGAATGCATGGCGCATCTCTCAGAGATTGTTCAACGCCTAGAGCTCTATCCTATATCCCCTATTGTCATTGGCTTAAAAATGGAAGTGAGGATACACTGATAAACCTTCAGCAAATTCCGGTCTTCCAAATGCGACTCGCTGCGTGTTGTCCATGTTCAGCATCAATTGCTTCGTTTTCTCCGGAATTTCGATACCATAATGGTCCAGCATCATTCTTTTCAATTCGATCATCCACATTTTCTTCTGATCGCTTGATGATGCCTAAGGTTTACAGTGTAATGGTTAAATACATTACTTCCGGCATTTGAAAAGAAAGAATAAATGAACAACGTTTAGAAACTAACGAGGAAAATGTACTGTGCCCGTGGATTATCAAAAGAGAGGACTTGGAACGCTAGGGGCTCCTCAGGATAGATGGACTCATTGAGCATCAAGTTAGACGACTGAAATTTATTCGTGATCACACTGAAATTGAGTATTTTTGACAACTCAAATGCAGCGAAATTCTTTCTAGGTAGAAGAAAACGTTTTTTCACAACCCATCATTGTTATATCACTAATGTTATTACAAAGAAAAACAATTCAACTTCTAAAATATAGTTTTTGGCATCATTGTATGCATACATATAAGCGCGTGTGGCGCAGTGGTTGGAGGCGCCACTGCGGCGCGCATGTAAAATGCGCCCATGGCCCACCAAGCCTTCCATCCCTCCAGGGTCGGCAAATTGGTACCAAACTTGTCTGGGAGGATAGCAGCACTGGCTCGATACATCGGCAGGCCACCGCGAGTGAGTCATTGTAAAGGCCAGATATGCATTCAATCACCTCCAACGATACTTGATGAAGTCGAATGCATGGCGCATCCCTCAGGGATTGATCAACGCCAAGAGCTTTATCCTTTTTTTTATGTATGCGCATATATGTGTATACAAGCACAGTGACACTGAAATATTTGCAAAGCTTCAGACCGTAGGTGTTTTTGGTAGGGAACGAACCTGTTATTACCCTTTCCGGGGTTAGCCATCACACCATGCGGGTCCTTCGTTTCGCCCCTCTTTCAGCCAGTTTTCTCTTTAACACTTCCATCATCGAGACATATACGCATATATTCACTGTTGACACAGTGATGTCCCAAGCGCATCGTTACTTCGATAAAAATTTAAACCTCTTCCGCATCATAAAGAATATAATTTTGAACAAACATAAAACCAGGCGAAAAGATTGTATGGAAATTATATATGCCTTTAAAACGAAAGGAAAAATACTCTTCCGTAATTTCTTCAACTTTCAAATGCAAGAACTGTCGAGAAATTACAGGCGGTTGTCAAAATACCCGTTCAATTGCAACCCTCTGAAGTGGAGGATCCCTTTTCGCTTTGTTCCGATTCTTTCCGTACAAAGAATACAATGAAGACAAAGTTAAATGAATCGACGATGTTATTTCGTATTCTACAGTAATATTCGAATACAAAGATACTGAGATAATCGCAAAACTTGGACCGCGGGCCAGATTTAGGGGTTCAAGTCTTGCGGACACCTCAGCATCGTTGTGGTTCATTTCGCATAATAACCTGCACTGAAAATTGTAATAGGCGGTACACATAAAAAAGTAACCAATCGAATAGTTGTTTGACATGTTCCATTATCAACTAGCAGCTAAGTTTAGAACGGATTGCTATCAGCACGCTTACATAAGTAGAACAAAGCTCACCATAATATAATCTTTACAAATATAATTCGAGTTTCTCTGCTTTACGATCAACAACATCTCTTCGAACAGAAACAGCAGCCGCGTGGTTTTCGAGCCGGCCTGACGAAATGACGCCTCCAGCAACAGTTCGCCGTACGCCAACAAGTTGGCGGTCTGCTAAAAATGAGGATGATCAAAAAGGACTTGACGCTGAGTATGTCTAGTGGAGACCAACCGCACCGAATTCACATGGAATCGTAATGTGCCCTTCGCCTCAAAATAATAGGCTTACATACTGCCCAATATCAGGCGTGATAACGAGGCATTCTTCCCTGCGGTTCATTTTCGGATTTCTGGAGTTAATCCAGAACGCCTCGAGTGTTTTGCGCGCTTGTGTTTTCGTCTCCTATGCGAGGATCTATATTGTGTTCTGACTCTATGTTCTCTATATTGTGTTCTGACTCCTAGCCTACTTTATTTACACTGTGACTAAATATTACATAGCGCAATAACGACGAGATTTTAGCCATTCAGTATCCAACACATAAGAATAAATGCAACTCTTGGTTCAATGCGATTTGTGCTCCCCAGATCATTCCAGTTGAGATTGATTGCTGATGGCACCGTTAGTAGAAAATTGGCTGAAAGAAAGGCAAAGCAATGACCCCAATGGTGCAGTGGGTAACATGTGAGCTCGTGAAAAGTGTAGTAGCAGGTTTGATCTGTTCTAGGGTGGGACGTTTTGCAATTACGTTATCATCGTAGTGCTCATAAACACAACGTTGACATCGATTGAATGAAGTGCATAGGAAAACCTGGGAAGCTGTTGAAGGATAGACAATTTACACTTCAGCAATACAAAAACATATCCGACATGATTTGGATGGACAAGCATGAACGGGCTATTTGGTGATAATGAATAAACCGCTCCACCAGCGCTTAAACGTTAAAAAAAGATATGTGAATGAGTAAAATGATTTGAAAATAATTTCTCATTGTTTGTCAACATTTTTAGTGACGCGTGTGGCGCAGTGTTTGGAGGCGCCACTGCGACACGCACGTGGAATCGATCCCTGCGCCCATGGCCCACCAAGCCTTCCATTCCTACGGGGTCGGCAAATTGGTACCAGACTTGTCTGGGAGGATAGCAGCACTGGCTCGATACATCGGCAGAGCCACCGCGAGTCATTGTGAAGGCCAGATATGCATTCAATCACCTCCAACGATACTTAATGAAGTCGGATGCATGGCGCATCCCTCAAGGATTGATCAACGCTGAGAGCTTTATCCTTTATCCTTTGTTAACATTTCAAGAAATCAAAAATTAGACAGACTTGAAGATTCCTCACAATGGACATCTCCATTTTGCATTATATCCAATGTACAACGCTGTCAAGGGATAGTAAAATGGCCATTCTGAACAATTCTGTCCTTTAAAGCACTTACCTTATCCACGCTCCACTTTTGGATGGCGGTCTGCAGCTGCTCGACGCGCTCGGCGTGTTCGGCTCTTCGCTTCTCGTCGTTGATCCGAGCGGCCTGCGACGTCATCACCTCGTGGGCTCGTTTCACCACCCCGTAGTCGTCCGCAGATAATGAGCTCGGCAAGTGTTTCAACATATTCTGTGTGACATATAAGGGTGATTCGCAGAAAAAAAGTCTTTGAGAGGAAAAGAAAAACAACAAATTCGCGACCACATTTTTTTTCGGTAAATGCTGATAATTTCCCGATAACTAAAGTATTTGAATAGCTGGCAGGTTTACAAACGACTTTGACGCATCATCTTAAAGACATTACTTTTTGAAACATTATAGCTTATGGACTGTATGCAATTCGGATTTTCGAAACACTTTAGACGAAATTTATGCTTTTGGAACTTTCACCACAAGCGCGTCACTGATAAACCCCAATGACAGTATGGGCATGCACCGTCGTGTGCCCGCTTAGTCAAACCTTTCGTGGCCCAAAGTACGCACTTCAACGAAAAAAAAGGAAGGAAAAAACGATTTGTAATGGTCGAATTTGTATCTTTTTTTCAAATATCTATAGGTTATAACCACATATATTTCAATCAATTAAGTGAACTATGAGCACACGTTTGTTTACTTTAAAGTTGGAAGAATAATCGATTTCGAGAGCTTTTGCATTGAGATCACTTCGTATGGTCGTGATTACGTGAAATAACAGTTTTCTCCTTTAAATATTACCCAGTCACTACGTGACCGAAAAATTCCAGTATACCTAGGGACCAAATAACTAGGATTTCCTTCAACAATAATCACGCGAGCTCAGAACGAATACAAAGAGTTACATTTGGCATTATTATCATTAGTGTATTTGTATTCATATTCTCATACTATTCATTTCAGTATCTTCTTTTTTGTTCAGAAATTCTTACCGCTCATTATTCTTAAGGAGAACCTGAATGAAATGTTGCATTTACCTCAATGAATAGGTGGTATTTGAGAACTCGCTGAACGGGCTTGAGCAGGTAGGCACTGAGCGGAAGGGCATGGCCGAGCGCCGACTGGCGTTGCGCCAGGGCCGCCGCCATCTGCGGCAGCTGCTGCAGCTGCGCGAGCGTTGCTATCATCCTGGAGCGGACAGAACGGATCACTTTCACCAACAAAGTCCCCATTAATTCTTAACTACTGTTCCTCTGAGAACGTTGTTGTCAGTGCTGCTCATAAACTTCGAAAATTAACAACGTTTTCCACTAACTTTATACGGAATCTAGAAACACTTGAAGCCTATAACTACCCATTAAGGCCAGTAAAAACTAATTTCAATACATCTGTACTTATGTTAAAATCGAACCAAGAACAACTGTGGTGAGAAAGTTTACTACCGTTAATAAGACAATCATTTCATGTCGTCATGTTATTCACCGATTTCACGGGTAATGGAAGGTTTAGAAAAGGGTTAATCACCTACTCACCGATGATAGTTCGTGCAGTACACGATGTAGTCTTCGAATTTACCGGCGTTATCCACAAAACAACGACTCATCTAAAAAGAAATCATGTCTTCAAATATTTTCTAAAAATAACAGCTGCGAGTGCAGCGAATGTTGGTCATCTAAACGGCACACTAGGTACTGATTATGACACTGGTTTAGCATTTTCCCTGTTCAGTTACGGAAGTGTTTCTCTGGGCAGATTGCTGTCAACTTGACTTTTGGACGCTTTGAGCAAGGCGAAATCCGCCGAAACGTCAGCTTGTTCTTGAATAAAATAGCACCTCGTGTTTGCTCAAGAAGATTATATAGAATTATTAAACAATATACAATTGCAAACACAATAATACAAAAAAATTTTATGTTCAACTATCACTATAGTCCATACTTAAGGTTTTTTTCTTGTGTGTTCACAGCAACCACCAAAAAGGGAAGAACGGCGTTTACATGACAAAAAATTATAACGATAAACAATTTTTACAACTACTTTTCCGAAGTATAATAGTTTGAGTGGATTCCATCCAAAGGCTAGGAAGTTCTGTGCAGTAGCTAAAACGATTTGTGTGAATCAAGGCTGAAAATCCGGAATGCTTACTCACTTTGACACAATCCAAATCGGCCAAATCCAGCTGCTGAAGCAGTTTTCGATTAAAAGCGTATATACGCTCGATGCAACCAAACAGTGACGAGACATCGTCCAATGTCACACCCAGTTCGTCACGGTGATCGACAAGGAAGTTAAGGTAACCCTAAACAAAGTACTGAGTACAGCAAGTAGATAGAATAAGAAAGGAAAAGAGGAAGAAACTATCAGTGAGTCTAAAAAAGACTAATAATTAAAAAGCACAAGATAAAAGAGAGAAATGGAATAAAACGGAATGAAGAAAGCGGAGGAAAGAGAAGAAAATAGGCTAATAGAAATAACTAATGAGATAGTAAGAAAAAGGTAGATTGGATATAAAAACTGAGATCTTAAGAAGTTCACACACTCAGATATTAACTCGTTCATGGAATCGATTGGATCAACAGATGACAGATTAATGAAGACCTTGAATATACGATAGGAAAAGACAACAGCTTATGACTTTAGTGGATTTGCTCGCCACCACGAATTAACGAAGCGCTTCTGATTGATGCTGACCTGTATTACTGCGTACAGATCATCCACATACGTCTTCTCGGTGTCGAAAAGCTCAATTGCGATACGATCAATCTGTGACAGAGCGCCTCCAGACAGCAGTGCAGACCGCCTGGACGACGACAGCGACAACGACGAGCTGTGGCTGCAAAGATTGACGTGGCCTCGATGCAGACTCCACTCGACAACAATAAGACACAGTGGACACCGAAAGGAATCGAATTTCTAGCTCTCAGAATCATTAAAAGCTCTCCGAAGCTATCTCTCCACAGTTCAACTTAGCTCAATAAACCACCATCCATAGAAAACACCTGTCAACAAATTATCTTAGTTGAAAAAAAACAGTGGATACTTTATTAGCAATTTCATAGACAATGTATTTACACATTTATGGCATTTCCAATGTCACTCTTTATCTAATGTTGGCATAAATCGTTTATTTTATTTCTATCTTTTCAATTCTAAAGCAAAACTTTGTCTCATATACCTCCTTCACACTCCTACCGTGAATCCCCTGAAAAGGCGGTAATCTTTAAAAAGAAGAGAAATAATTACACATTAACCTCGAAACGATCTAATGTCTAGTACGCTTACTGCACTAATCTCATCAAATATTGACAGGAATGTGAACTATGTTATTGGACTTGAAAAAAAATGCATAACTGATCTCACCTAGCAATACCACTGTCTCTGTTGATATGGTCTTCTCCTCCATCAGAACTTCTAAGAGAAGACCGAGCTGAGCTGTATCCGGTCGATGAAGATACAAAAGACAGTCGAGCAGGATCCTGAATAGATTTTTAAGTCGCCAATCCCTGATGGCACGAAATCTGACGCATTTGATGATTGCATGAAAGCTTCACATTGGGAAAAAGCATCTTGTGAAAGAAGACAAAACTTACAGAAAAAAATGGGAAGTCACAGCATTTTTTTACTTTGAGGGAATGAGAACCGAACCAAAGTTTTTGACTTGGGAGAAGAGTAGAAAATAATACCTGATTTGTTTATACACCTCAGCTATTGACATATTTGAGACTAAACAAGTTAGAAAGCTGCTTTAGAAATTTATTCATTATCACAATCAAGATCAGTCACTTGCAGCGATCGTTCCTGGCTTTTGTTGCCAGCGGCAACAAAAGCATAAATATGTATGAACGAAGGCCATTAGTTTCAGAAATGTAGATTTAGGTAGTTTGTGCCATTACTAGAAATTTCATGCAGTAAAACTCAGTAGGACATACCTCCTCGGAAAATCGTGATGATGTCAGTGATGTAGGAGGCATCTCATCGGAATGAAGACGGCTAAACTTTAAAAAATATAATAGTGGCATCAAGATATTAAATAACAATAGAGAAAGTGTTTGACATTGAAAAAGTCCATTAGGAATTACAATCGATTAGCGGCTTTTCGGAGAGACGACAAAGAAGGTCTTTGCTCAAGGAGCGCTGACGGTGGTTTGGCCACTAAATGCGCATAAAGCGGGAGGATCCAGCGGGTAGCGACGACGAAGCGACATCGAGGAGGTGACGAGCGGGGGACGGATCGGACGAGGACATCCCAGCTCGGACGACCACGGACCGCTCCCGCCCTCCGTCCGTCATCGTCACCACGACGGCCGACAGCGGGTTGCGAACAAAATTCTGACTACAATTGATTGAATCGCTCAACGCTTTTTTCACTGTTCGCTGCTCGCCTTCAAGAACCATCTACGTAACTGCAAAAAAAAAAACGGTTTTCTGAATTGTTTGAAGTGAAAGACGCGCTTAACAATTACAGCGTAAGTATGAAAGTCGACGAAAGCGAAACATTATGACATAGCGGCAGTTTTGATAGGACCACACTTTGTAACAAACAAAGTTCAAAAAATGACCACATGTGTCTTAAAAGACTAATGAGAATCTATGAAAGAAATAAGCTGTCCCATGCAAAATCGTCAACTGTTAGAAAGCTATGACTTTCGCTTCAATACTTTAGAAGCGCGCAATCCCTGACGACACATGAAGGAAGCACAAATTAGCTGTCTGTAGACCTACACGAAAAAAATTTCTAAAGCACCCAATAAAATCGACCAAATAAATAATAGGAGAGTGATTTTGCGAGTAGCGTTGGAAACTGAAATGTCTGATATACATATATATATATACATATATGTATATACGTATGTATATATATATATATAGTGGTTTGGATGCGAAGAGTATAGTTTGAGTAGGATGCCGAACAAAAACAAGGATTTTACTTAATAATTACTCCCTACTGTTTTTAATGCCAAAGCGCATTGCAAAATATAAAGTCAATGATGCTGAGATATTTGCAAAACTCCAGACCGCAGGTGTCTGCGGTGGGGAACAAACGCGCTATTACCCTTTCTAGGGCCTAACGCGCTCACCATCGCAACAAGCGGGCCCCTCGTATCACCTGTCTCTCAGCTAGATAAAAGAATAAAAAATTTTCTTGCCTTTAATTTATCAGTACTACTTGTTATAAAGCTAGATCAGAACGAAGATGTCACCCACTATAGCAGTATAGATTTTGTTGAGCGTTGCCTTCAAGAGTTCAAGCAATATCGACAACCATTAGCATTTGATCATTTGAGCTTGTGAATTTTTAAAAACGGCACATCAAATGCTAATGGTTGTCGATATTGCTTGAACTCTTGAAGGCAACGCTCAACAAAATCTATACATTCAGTATGAGTTGAAAAAATGATCGGTTTTGGACTGCGGAGAAAACCTTCCAAAATCCGCTGAACAGTTGGAAACCAGAACTGACTTGACATGCAATGATTCTTTAAGAAATTTGAGGAAAATCTTAATGCGAATACAAAATATGCACCCCATCATATAAGTGATCGACGAACATCTAAGGAAAAAAGCTTTTTAAATGTGTCGGAGAAATCGGAATATTCAGTGAGACTCTTCACAGTTCGCTAAAGTGGATCGAAAAACTTCTTCCATAAGGCTACACAAAATTTTTTGAAGAGTGTAGGAAAACGAAGTGAATCGTTTATAGGAGTGCGCCATGAGGACGCCATACCTATTTATGAACGGTCAAAAAAAAACGTTTCGCACAGAACTTTTGATGAGAACAAAAACTCCACCAAAGCCCTTTTTGAGGACGACTAGAAAACGTTAAATGAAACGGCTCAGATATTAAATTTGCCGATATGAAAAGATCTAAGACCACAAGAATGAAGTGGTGAGAAGGTTTCAACTCCCAGAAGAGAAAAATGTAGGAATGAGAGTGGGTCTGGAATTTTGAGAAATATGGTGAAAAAAGAAAAAAATGTCTAATTTAGAAAGTGTTTGGAAATATAGATAAGACAAAGTGTAATGGGATAAGAAGCAAGAAAAGTTAGGAAACAGTCTGTAAAAGAGGCAACAGAGACACAAAGTGTGAAGAGAAGATCGCAAATGTATAACAGATATGAGAACGGATGGGTTCACCTAGTGACAGAGTAATTGACCAGAACCACAACGCGTATTAGTTTTTCAGTATGGCAAAATGCACAAAGTTTTACAGGGTTACTATGGCAGAACCTGTCGTAGGACAAGTTTCTACTGGAGGAGTGAGCGACGAGTATACTGGGAGAGAAAGTGAACTTCAGAGCACATCTTGCTGGCACCATTGTCTCGCGTTCAATGTTTACTAGACCAACCAACATAATTGAAAAGGCCAACTTGTCAACTCGTACGCATCTCCAAGAGCATATTGGAACGACACCACATAACTTCCGCGAAAACAAAAGCAAGTACGAGAGTTGCATTTATTCGTGTTTGAATCGTTTCCTCTGCTTGCACGTTGTTTTTCAACGATGTTAATCTTGGCGACGAAAATTGACCACTCAACAAACCTAGCAATTCATCAACATAGAACCTCAGTCAGCCAGAAGACAGCCGACGAAATGGCGCAACGGACACCAGTCTTCAGCTTCTTTCTTCTCAATTCTCAGCCCAAGATACTTATCATACGCTTCCAACCGGAAGCAACTCAACAACTTAAGCTTTAAAAAACTTTCCAATCCATCTTAACAAAACTCAAAAATAACGTGGATTGAAAATACAATTCGATCAGCAAAGTTTTCTAGTAGCTTCCTCTTCATCGGCAATTTAGTCACAGAATGATTCCTTCAAGCAAGAATTCGAGCCCATTATTATCGCTATAATCTTAGGCCACGAATTGAGCTAAATCGTAACATTTCCTTATACAATGGCCTTCGCCAGGGATGTTTGATGAATGGCTACCAATATTATGATTGCTATTACTACAACTTTGGTAACTAAGAAAAGCTTACCAACATTAAATCAGGCGGTGGGCATTTCTGTAGGATTTCGTATAATGCTGGAGAATAGTATGATAGAATACACGGCAATCATGGACATAGTTTCTGCTATTGAAATACTATTGCCACTTGAACGTGATTATGGCGCATATTCTCAAAAGCTGAAGAGAGACAGCATGTGAAGAAAACATTCGATGTTCAGCAAATGAAAGAAGGTTTTCGATCAGACGAGATAGCACTTCGTACAGAAACAACAAAGTGACGACCCAAACAAGAAGAAATAGCGAAAAGAGATAAGATACTAGGAATAAATTGTGACTTGAAGAAATTACACATGCAACACTACACGGAACAAAATGCGACTGGAGAGACATGACAGTGTTGGAAGTAATGTGGCGGATGAAGTGAACGACTTGGTAACCGGAGACAAGCGATATTTTTGTTTAGTCCATCAGCTGAAGTTAAAATAACTTAACTTAGAACAATTTTCACAACTAAAAAGAGCCCTATGTCACTTTGATAGCCGTTTAATTCAAACAATTGTAATGGTCACCTGTATCACCTGTAGTCACGTTGATCGTCGAGGGACTCGAGCGAGCGCCAGTGAATCCTCCATCTTTTCCTGTCGTGTGCAAGAGTAGCCCAATGGATTCTGCTCGCTTTAGGAACTCGTCGAGCATCATATCTCTCTTCTAGGCTTTTTGTGAAGAACTCTAACCATCGGGTCGATGGTCTTCCTGCAGTACGTTTGACATCCCGAGGAATCCAGTCACTAACAGCTCTTGTCCATCGGTTATCATTCATACGCATTACGTGTCCAGCCCAATTTATCTCCGACTGTTTGGTGTACAAAACTGCATCTTCGATTTTCGATCATTGACGCAGGTCGGAGCTCCGGATCCTATACCATACTTGTGTGAGACTGGATCCTCCTAGCATCGTCCTTTCTAATGCACGTTCGATAACGCTAAGTGATCTTTCATCTTGCTCACGCAGCGACCAGGTTTCTGACGCATACGCTAGGGCAGGAAGTACCGTTGAATCGAAAAGGTGGGCACGGAGTCGGGTTTTCTTTGTTCTCTTCACTACATCCTCGATGCACTTGAAAGCTCTCCCAGCCCGTGGGTTTCCTTCTGCTCAGCTCTGGAGCTAAGTCGTTCACCATATTGATTTCCCGACCTATACAGACATAACTGGAGCATTCGGAGATAATCGTTCCGTTGAGCGTGAATGGGGTAAACGAAACCAATCCGATCTTAATGAACACCGTTTTCGTGAGATTTAGTCGAAGACCAATTTTTCCCCAGGCTTTATCAAATTCTGCAAGCATACGTTCCGCTGAGCTATTGTCTGGTGTTATAAGGACGACGTCATCAGCAAATCGAAGGTGATGTAACTGCCGACCATCGATTTTCACTCCCATATTATCCCATTCCAATGCTCGCATGACGTCCTGGAGGGTGGCTGTAAATAATTTTGGCGAGATTGTATCGCCTTGCCCAACTCCTCTTTAGACGTCAATGTTAATATCGTTGGTGAACGGTGAAATTTCGGTGGTGAAATTTTTGTACAGCTCACTAAGAATCTTTTTGTACTGAGTAGTGACTCCTTGACTACCAAGGGCTTCCATGACTACTTCTACCTCAATTGAATCAAAGGCCTGCTGTAAGTCGATGAAAGGGAGACAGAGCGGTCTTTTGTACTCTCGCTATACTTCAATGAGCTTTGTTATCGGGGGAATGTGGTCCATCGAACTAAATCCTTTTCGAAACCCTGCTTGCACACATGGCTCTCCTTCGTCCAGTGTTCTGTCAATCCTCTTTAGGATGACTCTAGTGAAGAGATTGTAGTCGACAGACAGCTAGCAGATTGAACGATAATTGCTGATATCGTGTTGGTCTCCTTCCTGAACAATAACACGTTCTTGCTGGTCTTCCACTGAGTAGGGAGCTTGCATTCAGACAGGTAACGTGTGAAGAGCCGAACCAGTGTGTTTACGATAAATGGCGGAAGGTTCTTCAGATGTTTCGATCTTATCCTGTGGCGACCTGGTGCTGTTCGATTCTTCACCGACGAAATGGCATGTCGTATATCGAAAGGGAGAACTGGTGGTACAACATATCCGTGCTCTTTTATTTCATATGACGGAAGGTGGACATGGCTATCGAAGAGATCTGAGTAGTATTCTCGTGTGAATGTGGTCCATCGTACTAAATCCTTTTCGAAACCCTGCTTGCACACATGGCTCTCCTTCGTCCAGTGTTCTGTCAATCCTCTTTAGGATGACTCTAGTGAAGAGATTGTAGTCGACAGACAGCTAGCAGATTGAACGATAATTGCTGATATCGTGTTGGTCTCCTTCCTGAACAATAACACGTTCTTGCTGGTCTTCCACTGAGTAGGGAGCTTGCATTCAGACAGGTAACGTGTGAAGAGCCGAACCAGTGTGTTTACGATAAATGGCGGAAGGTTCTTCAGATGTTTCGATCTTATCCTGTGGCGACCTGGTGCGGTTCGATTCTTCACCGACGAAATGACATGTCGTATATCGAAAGGGAGAACTGGTGGTACAATATATCCGTGCTCTTTTATTTCATATGACGGAAGGTGGACATGGCTATCGAAGAGATCTGAGTAGTATTCGTGAATGATTTTCTCCATTGCCTTTCTGGACGCTGTTATTGTTCCGTCTGGGTGTCCGATTGCAATCGTCTTAGTCTTGTAATTGGCGAAGCTTCGGCGGGCTTTGCGAATGCTTTTCCCAGTCTCTGCAGCTTCGACCATTAATGCTGCTCTTCTCTCTTTGAGATCGTCTTTTATCGCCTGCCTGCATTGTTTCGCAAGTTCGGACGTTAGTTTACAGTTGCTTGCAGCTCGTCCGATTCCACGCTTTCGTATCAGCTCGAGAGTTTCTGGAGACAGACTTCTCTTGGTGATTTTCGAACTCTCAGCTTTCAGAGCGCTAACGTGAAGATGTTCAATGAGCCCATGGCATTTCTCGTCGATGTTATCGACAACAGCATCTTTCCAACAGCCGACTAATCAGTTGAATAAGTGCTAGTTTATGGTGGTTCTGAAACGTCGGTTTTTGAATCTAGCGGCTTTTTCTCCTTTCCACAAGAATTAGGATCTTTCACGAAGGAGACGGTGGTCTGATCCCGTGTAAAATTTTGGGACAACAGCGACGTCGGTTAGGCAAAGCTTTCTATTTACTATGATGTGGTATATTTCGTTATGGTACTCTCCATTGGGAGATTTCCACATCTAGCGTTGAGGGTGAGGCTTCTGGAAATGCGAGTTACCATTGGCTTGGTCGCCATGATAAACTCAGAGAGCCGCTCACACTGTTCGTTTCATTCTAATCCGTGGTTCCCAATGTGACGTTCCTCAGACTATCTTCTTGGTTCAATCTTGGCATTGAAATCTCCAATGATGACCTTGAAGAATGTATGGTCTTCTCTGTAGAACTTCTCCAAGTCAATGTAGAACGCTTCGACTTCTTCTTCGTCATAGTTTGATGTTGGTGCGTAAACGACAAAGATTGTCAAAGCCGGTATTGATCCACATCTTTTCAATCGTAAACCCCTGATTCCGATTATTATGATACCAGAATAAATTAAGTGGATATAAAAAGGATAAAATGTTCAGTGTAAATCAATCTCTGAGGGATGAGCCGTGTATTCGACCTTACTGAGCATCGTTAGAGGTTATCGAATGGATATCTGGCTTACACAATGACTCGTGTTGGCCTATCTATGTACTGAGTTAGCGCTGCTGCCCTCCCAGAGAAGTCTGGTAGCAATTTTTCTACGCCGGGGGGATAGAAGGTTAGTGAACCCTGAATGGAGGACGAGGGATGGGACCAACGACCACGTGTGTTTTGCGGCCACCAGCGCGCTAAAAACGCCCTATTAACTGGCTTTAGCAAAGAAAAACTAAAGTCAAAATCTTCAAAAATTTAACCGGTAGGGGACGTCAGTAAATAAATAGGACAAAAAGTTGCACCAGTGAAATTATTGGCTCTTCGATCTTTGTAGAATCCAATACCAATATCAGAAGGAGCGACTAATAGCAGCACTGAGCGCTATCCATTCATAAGCTTAAGAAGACAAACACACAGCTGCCGACGAAGTGTTAACAAGTGAAAGCAAACGGAAAGACCAGACGCTTATCGTCTCGGCAAGCACCCAGCGCTGTGCTCTTGCGATCCTTCCAACACATAGCTCACTACCAAACACTTACTGCACTAGTCTGAGTGAGTAGGCAGTAATGCACAAAGTATAACCCTCAATTAGAAATGATAGTGAAAGTCCAATAGCTGATGTCACAAAAACAGTAAGCACATTTAATACAACAAACCTGCATGAGCATTTATAATTATAAAAAGTCGGCTAAGCCATCAAAAGTTCACCATCTCATGTAAAAATTGGATATTGCAGTGCAGTGAAAAAACAACCATTTAATCATAGTGTTATCGCTGAGTGAAGATTAACGTAGCCCTTTCAAAGGTGGCAAGAGATATTCAAGAGATAAAAAGCATAGAACGGAGACTAAATGGAAAAATTAAGTCCAGTACGAGGCATGATAAGAACGCCAGTGCTCTTATGGTGTTCCAGACACAAACAGCTGCCCTGGAGCGCATAAAGGTAAACCAGCTGAGTTAAGTGCCGGCCTGTCGTCGTGTTGGAAATTATTTAGCTGGATTACAGATAGAAATTTGAAAATAATGGCACTATGAAACTTCGACAAAGAAATTCGAAATTCCCACTTGATGTTTTAGAGCTGTTTTTTGCTACTGGTCACAGTCTAGAGATCTTTAAAAGGTTTATACTTACTCAATAAAGCAATAACCCAGTTATTCTGAGCTAAGAGAGCGCCCTGATTACGTTGAAGAACGAATATGAATTTACCGATGTGGAGTGACAGTGCGCGCGAAAGGCGAAAGGAATGCACAAATAAAGGCGAGCAGGTTGGAAGGTACTGTGACACCTAAGATGAACTGCGCCTGATCAACACAATTTCGCTAACGAACCCCTGCTAGAACTGTGACTATGAAGAGATATTCAATACGCTGAAAGAAAAAGAAAGAAACACCTTTTAAAACATAGATCACAATCATAAAAGATAAAGGATAAAGCTCTCGGCGTTGATCAATCCCTGAGGGATGCGCCATGCATTCGACTTCATTAAGTGCCATTGAAGGTGACTGAATGCATATCTGGCCTTTACAATGACTCGCGGTGGCCTGCCGATGTATCGAGCCAGTGCTGCTCAGTAGCAGCACAATCATAAATGAGCAAAATAATGGTAATACTTTACTACTTAGATCACATAACTTTTAAAACTAACTATAGTTACATAAAGGCGCTACCCAAGTGACTTACAATTTAAGGGTTTTATGAACGGTTGGTCAATACGCCTATCATCTGGGTCACAAACCCCTTATGAAGAATTTTACTAGAAAATGAGACAACGACCTTCTTCAAAAATAAAACTCACAACTATTCTCAGTTCACATTTTCCTTCTCAGCATTCTAGACACGTCTTTTGAAATGCACCATGCGTTATGGAAGACGCAGTGGAGACCAATTTATGATTGTAAGTTTTTTAGTGGGCTTTGTTTAGACAATAATAATGAGCAATTTCTTTTACATGACTCGTCATGTGCTCGTTTTCCTTGCATCAATCGTCCACAAAGACCTTCCAACCCCTAGCATGTAATTTCGGATGGTTCCTGAGGAATTTGTCTTCTCTAAGAATGTCGCAGAATACTGGTCGAATCTTTTCTCTACGAAGTCTTGAAGATAGCTGAGCTAAGGCGTTCTCACGTGGATTGGGTGAGAGTGCTGTGAAGGGGGTCGAACTAGCGTCTTTGCTTCCTGATCAACAGCATCACTGACCACTGTGCTATATAAGAGTTTCCTAGAAAAAAGTCCCAACGTTGATTCACATAGAGAGTAAAAATCCTTTCTTTTAAAGAAGGAGACCAAAGCCAAATTCGAGCAAATAATGTAGGCGTTGCGTAAGAAATTAAACCTATCTAACAACAAGGCCTAGATGAACAAAAATTTTTGAGCTAAACTTTTACCCTCTATTGCAAAAACTAATACTCAGAAGTTAACACAAAAGTTGAACTTACAAGAGGGTTAAAGTCAACGAAAAAGTCAATCTCTCCGTGTAGAACATGAAGAAAATGATTCAAAACTGAGCTTAAACACTAAACTCTGTTTGCAGGTTTCACAATTCCTGACGATCATCGTTACGTAAAGTATTTGTACTCCTTCACTAGCAGGGTATTATGTGAAATTCAACCACAATGATGCAGAGGTATTTGCAAAACTGTGAACCGCCGGTGTCTGCGCAGGGATCGAACGAGTTATTACCCTTTCCAGGGGCTAACGCGTTCACCACCGCACCATCTAGCTCCTTCGTTTGGCCTTTTCCTCAGCCGTGTTTTATAGGTGCTATCAGGAATCACCCGTCAACGGTAGTTTTACTAATATTTCAGCATCATTGCAGTTATACTTCACAACATACCCTGCCATGAAAAGAATATACAGTACATAAAAAACGATTACATTACGACTCATACTACGGCTCCAGCTTAACTGGATTCAATACCGATTTCTGCTCCCCAGATCAATGCTATTGACGGGTTACTGTTAGCACCTATGGAACACGGCTGAAAGGCGAAACGAAGGACCAGTATGGTGTGGTGGTAAATGCGTTAGCTCCCCAAAAAAGTAATACCGTCTTTGTTTCCCACAGCAGACATCTGTGGTTTAGAGTTTTGCAAATATCTTGGTATCATTGTAGTTACATAGCTATTTAGTTTGAAATAGGGCGCATTCCTACAGCTTCTGCTTCGACAGGCAACGACTATTACCGATCTGAAAGGATTTATCCTTGACAATTAATGTTATGCATCATAATATCCAGCGGTACGAATATTAATGGCATTTCACTAAGACAGGTGTCGCGAATGTTTATGAGAAATATGGCCGAAAAGTGGAAGAAAACTGCCCCATAGCACCTCTCTCTGTGCGGCGAGATGCATCAGCCGTTCTATCACTGACTGATAAGCCCACAAACAGAAGAAGACCAACTGTGCCACAAAAGCCAGTCACTAAATTGAGAACGGCACCTTTGTTTCCAGGATTAACAATTAAGTAAGCAACCAGGCCAGTCTGCTTAGGTCGGTGGCTACTAAAGCAATCAATGGTTTTCATAAACAGGAGCGCTTTAATTGAGAAAATTTACAGAAAGAGTAGGCAAGGAAGGAATAAAAGGAAAAATTATTATATGGGCTAACGTGTACAGAGCACACATTGTAAGAAAGGGTAGCAAGAGAAACCAGAACATCTTGTAGATTTCCATAATCTTCTGTAAAAAGCTACAAAGGTACTAACTGGGCTGGTGTGAGAAGATCAATAATTGAAGATGAAGATGGGATTGACAGTTACATGTTGCACCTAGCCAAGCCTAAAATCATGAAGGAACCTGCATTAGTTATCTGCTAGCTAACATAGTACCGACTGCTGTAAGATGAATTATCTGGAAAAAAAAAGTTATTATCAAGAAATAATCGCTATCATCAACAGCCGTCCTGTGTGAAAGAACACTGCAGGGTGAGGTTGCCTCATTCAAACAGTGTTCCACTGACGAAGATACGCCTCGATAGGACTACGAAACCACCACATCGAGAAGAAGAACGACTGCGGACCATCGACCCGCATCATCGGTTCTTAGGAAGGCGAAGGTGTCGAGAAGCTAACCGAATAAAGATTTTTACCAACTAGTGCTAGCTTAACTATCCAAGAAGATATGAAGAAACCGTCCAGTCAAATAAAACTACGCATTTTTCCAATTTTTTTACGGAATGAGCAAATACCCCTATTCAAATCCTATCACAAAAGAATACTAAAGTTTTAATATGCTAACAACCCTCAAAGAGCTGTACAATGGAAGCCAATCATGAGAGGGTAGAGTTTGACAGAAAGGAGTAGTACTCAAGAAAAAAAATCCCAAACACTATGATGAAATAGCTCTCAAGAAGGGGATGTGCAACATTTGAAACGGAAGTGCCCAATTGAATTCTTGCTGCGGGAATCAATGGTATGCAGGGCCGTAATTGTCTGCTTCGAGTTTCACGAATGTCGAATAGCCACATCAGTTTTCCTTCTTCCTGTAGATCAGCAATTCTGACTTTTCCCCCTCTACGACTCTTTACATTACAAATCTGTGGCAGGCCATATGAACGCAAATATTAAGGGACAGGATGTTATTTCGGAAATCAGAGTTTGTGGACTCTAGAAGAAGATGATAAAATAAAAGCAGCATCGACTCAGTAAAATCTCAATTTGAGATTTGAGAAAAAAAACGCAGTGAAGCCCATAAAATTTGACCTAAGATTAAAAACAGAAGAAAAAATAATTCAGGACGGGCTATATAAATATCTTTTCTATCAAGTAAGAACAACTAGGAGATTTCACTGGAAAGAGACTGCTTAGCCGATAAAGGCAATATTTTGCGACAAATCATGTGATGGTCAATAAATACCGTATTGAGAAAAGTTTCTTGTCCAAACAAGAACCACAAAAGTTGTCATTGGGAGAAATTCATTGTGAGAGATTAACCGAAACTGTTCTGGTGTTCATATCAACATGATGAAACATTCATGGTCAAACCCTTGCCAAATCTCGTAATGTGGCTTATCATGGCAGAATAAGGTTGGCAAATGAATTCTAAAATACCGAGAAGCCACGGGGCGTGATATTCGAGACAAAACTAAGCATTAGGCAGAACAGCGTACATTACGATCATAAAGTCAAGAACAACACCGACACTGAGGTGAAAAGTAGAATCTTCACTGCGTTGATCACAAACGGTGAGCTAAAGCTCCACATCAGTCATTTCTCCTCAGTGATTTATGAATAGGCAGTTTCTCTAGCATAAAGTTCGTAATAGTACCTAACTATAAATCACATAACGGACAAGTGGGTCCGCCTAATTTCTATAGAAAAAAAGACATGATACAGCTGTCATAGTACTATTAAGAGGCAAATGTGCAGCGCAGGTAACTCTCCGCGCAGCGAACGATTCGGGGATTTGCTATGTGGTGGTGAATAGAACTTCGTCGGACCGGCGATGAGTAGTCCGTGAGCATATTCACCTCACGGACCTCACGGTCAAGAGCGCACGCACAATTGGCCGACCAACGTGGTCTGGGCGATTCATCATACATTAGAGAGGAAGGGAAAGTGTGTCTCGAGTTAAAACCTAGGACTCACGACACCAAAGAAACTTATAACTGAGCTCTTAACCAAAACCAACTCTAGAACAACCCAAAAATAAAATTTCATCGAGCCTATAGTTAGAGCTAAAGTTGAAATGATAATGCAGTTACTATTACTGAGGACAAAGAACTCCCGTCAGATACAGACCACGTAAGACTTTGCTAAACTCCTACCAACCATTAAGACATTTTTTATATATATATATATCCATGTAATAATTAAAAAGCAAAAAAAATGACATTCCAAGTAAGTGAGATCAAAAAATACGGAAAAGTATTTGAGATAATCCATTGTGGCCGTGGTGTTCGTTGCCGCACGTCGTTGTGTGCAGCGTGCTGCAGTCACTTGGGGCGGGCTTGATTCCGACTCCACCTAGTTGTTTGGCTGTTCAGCAGAGCTACCGAGCGAAATCGCTGAGTTCTAAACATGGCTCCGAAGAACAGGCTTCGTAAAGGATTCGGCTTCCTGGTACTATTTGAGAAAATCCTGTATTCTAAAAGAAGATATGTTGACAAGAACATATTATATGAAGGATAAAACTCTCGGGTTTGACCACTATCCTGAGGAATGCCCTATAATTTCGACTTCACTGAATATTGTTTGGTGTTAAGGAATGCATATCTGGAATGTGTAATCAATTACGGTGGCGCCTGATATATCAAGCAAGTGCTGGTGTTTACCCAGAAAAACGTACAAATTTGTCAAGCCCGGAGTGGTAGAAGGCTTCTAAGTGCAGAACGCGGGACCGAAGCAACGTCCACCTCTAGTCACTGCGCTAAATGCGCACCTTATGTTATGTACAAAAGAAAAACGATCGACGCGGCATCAGAAGTCATCTACTACGAAGCTAGAATATGTTTCTGATATTTTATTTGGTAATTCATCAAGCAAAGAAAGGCTTTACGAGTACGTACTGATCAAATCTCCGTCACTGCATAGCAAAGGACTAATATTATACACTTTAGCTCAATCGGTTGCTAACGAGAAAATCAAGATGAAAACCAAGAACGAGCACACGTTTGTCACGCTTTGCGTAAATAGCCGTTGGCCCTTCATATGCATTATGGGTCAATTATTTGGAACAGATTGGTAGACAATGTTGGAGGGAAGAAAAGGAGAGAAAACAAGAAGAAACAAGAAATCTCGGTTGCCGCGCACACACGATCGAAATTTCGTTTCGCAAAATAATTATTTATTATTATTATTACATGCACCGATACCACTTGTATGATACAGTGGGGATCCCGGCACTTCTCTCATTCAGTTCATTTCCACACATCCACCATCCAAGGAGGTCTTCAAACTCATTCTTCTGCGCTTGGATTGACTGCTACCCGACGATTTTTTTTCATTTTCGTCAAGATCTCCCGGGAATCCCGAGATGCCACGTACTACGACGTTCCCACGTTGATTAGAAGGAATCTGCTTGTCGCAGAGAAGCTGGTGCCAATTCATTACCTGGTGGCAAAATAAACATTACAAAATTACTCAAATTGCGAGCTATTTATCACATGTTGAACATGCATTCAGCGCAAAACCGCTTTTCTTCGCACTGACAGACGAATCCAAACGTGGACCGGCTGTGCGATTCGCTTATCATTTCACGTAAAATTCAACTACTTTTTAAAGCTGAGTTTTCCAAAGAATTTTTTCCTAAGTCGAATCTCATATATCTAAATGATACCAAAGACCGACTTTCTGTTAACCTCGGCATTGATTGATAATTCGATGTTTTATTTCGATAAGCAGACACGAGGTTGTTATTGTAGAATTTATTAGGATAGAATAGCTGACGTTTCGGCGGTTTCGCCTTCTTCAGAGCCTGGAGATGTCAAATTGAGATGCGATCTACGCTCTATCCACTAACCCGAAAAAACACTGTCGTAAAGAAGAACAAGAACCACGCAGCTCGTTTTCGTAGCGAAACGTCATGTTCAGTTTGCAACCAAAAATCCTAAGGCGGAGTGGCATTAGGACGTCAATAATAGTCAGACTGCAATTTGGCACGTTCCTCAACAAACAAGGACAATTTCTTTCGTGAACACTCCTCAGTAGCTTCGCAGTTGCTTGCAGTACGACGACTCTCATCATACTGCCTGCCATCACAAAGAGATAGCACTGTGAATGAAGCTCGAAGCTTTTGAACATTTTTTACACATGTTATAATGTCAAATTATGAATACAAGGGACGTGCTCGACACCAAGCTGTGAAGGCCGCTTTCTAAATTATCACTGTGCCTGATCTCGAAATATTTGTTTAAAAATTTGACAAGCACTCATTAGTCGTGTGGAATTAACGTTGATGTAAAGTGTTGCTTCAGATAAGAAGGATATATCTAATAGATAGCTGTACAGGTGAGCCATTATATAAATCAATGTAAAAGCTTAAAGCGACCGCTCCGTATATCGCTAGGCTTATAAAAATGTTTGGCCAAGTCTCCGTAATTCACAAAGATCACAGAGATAAAGTTCGATTCGTACTTTAACTAAAGCATTCACGATGGCGTAAGATAACTGCTTGTAATTATAGATAACCAGAGCAAAGGGAGATGAGGAGTGGGAGTGGGGAAGTTGAGACAAACCGGACAGTATCGGCGATGCATTCAGCAAGAAGATATATTTTGCTAACTCCAGCTACGACGTTTGAAAAAAAAGAGTGAAAAAAGACGATTTATAGACTCTGGAAAATCAATATTTTATCTGCTAGTTTATGAGCCCCGATGGTTTAATAACCGCAACAAGACGTGATGCACTCGTTTAAAACTATTGAGAGACCAAATCATTTTCAGGCACGTATTGTGATCAAGATACATGGTATCAAATATACTAAACAATTATTAGAATCGTTTAGAAATACCAAAGAAGAGTAATCAATACCTATAGCTCACAATGCTCTTTTGGTTAAGCTCGGATTATCCTGCACCAATGACATAGCCACTGTAGAAGGTGAAAGGAATTACTGCGAAAACACAAGTATCTGCATCGAATGATGGAAAACTATACGTAATTAATAATCGAAATATCTCATCATGACCATAAAACGAAATTTTAGAGAGCGTGACTAGTAATTCGCTACGGAGGGAAGGGATCGCCGAATGGATCGCAGCTAATCATGATGAATTGCCTGGTCTCTATCGCTAATAACAAGCCGGTCGACAGAAGGAAAATCAGATGAAATGGAAATTCAGATAAAGGTACTAAAAACACGTAGAATGATATTTATTGAATTTGTAAAGGTGGAGAATTTTTTAAAGTCAAAATAGCATGGAAGGGTAAGCTATGGATGATTTCGATTAGTGTTCCTGTAAATACGGAACAGCCCAACGACTGTTTATTTCACCGTATTCACTGAGATTCGTGGACTAGAGAATATTTACTTGTCATATAAACATTCACTGGAAAAAAGTTGGACTAAATTTATGGTTAACCTTTGTGGAAGATAAACACTAAGTGAATATGAAGATAATGTGATCCGTTTGGACGTTTTGTACGACATTCGCTTTGCCAGTTCTCAAGAGAACCAGTTTTGATGCAGTTGGCCACTAAAAGGTCTGACAACTAGAACTACTACTGTGCGAAAAACTTCTGCTCATAAGCAAATACCTCATAACCACAAAATGCTAAAATTCTAGCAATGGGCTTAGCAACAATGTGCTCAGGATTTCTCAACAATAATTCGAAAAGAGAAGACGGAAAAGAGATCAAGGTCCTCGCAATACTGTCTGGAAACGATATTCAAGTATGATAGCATATAGACCATTACCTGTTACTGTGAAATCAAATGTTTTTGGGACAGAATGGAAAATATGGAGAGCAGGAGTAAACGAGGAAAATGCAATAAATCTGAAAAAAATAAATAATAATTGAGTTATTTTCACATAAACAATACTTAGATGAAGAATAAAAGCTGGTTAGTTTTATGTTTAGGTGGCTAGTCCACGCATGAAGGACCAGGGTTGGACAAAATCGACCGTGTACTTGAACTGAACAATACGCGGGTGCTTTCGTATCTCCGGTACGCCGACTTCCTTCATGGTTTTTGTATAAGAGCAATCATATTCATGCTTTACGTGAACAAATATGTTTACATGTATCCTACACTCCTCTATCCAGATTCTATGCATTACGCCTCTTTGGCCAAAAACAAATGGTCAATTGCCTGAGCGGTACAGGGAACGTGGTCCGATTTCTTTCCAATGGACAGCTCCAGCTTCGAAAAAGTCACGTTATCAGTGAGTAAACTCAGGCCTCAATAAAAATTTCGACGAGTGATTGTTTCGCTAAACAAGCAATAAAACCCTGAACACTCATGACAGCCTTGACGATATCCAATTGATACTCTTCCCCGATAAATCGACAAAACTGAAAGAAATTAGTGAAAGTTATGATGCTGTTCGCACCCGCTGAGTAAGAGGAAAACGCTGGATAGACCTGCTGTGCAATCGAAGCGAATAAGAGCTTTACTAGCATGCAATCAATTCAATCGATAAATAAAGGGACCATGGTTAGTACAGATGAAGTAGTCACATAAATTTCACCTTCGTCGTGTAGACGACAGTATGTGATCTCTGAGCTCCAAGTTTGTCAGACAGAAATGTGCACAAGGAGATGATTGGACAACCTGCTAAAGCTTTTAAGAATTTTATACCGCCGATATAACTTGGGGTTACTCCGACCCTAAAAGGTTCTTAAGGAGAAACGAGACCACACTTCAGTTTTTTTCTTGCGCCTCCTCTGCCTCACCCCGTTCTGTTTTTTGTCTAATTGAATCGCAAAAGAAACAAAAACGGCGTTGACGATACTTACGAATAGCAATGCACTCAGCAGGTTGTATCGTTAGAAAAACAATTATGCAAATTGGGGGATTCAAAACGCTCAAGTTGAAGGTAACGATGATGAGGAGATAAAACCAACGTCTACGACCTTCGACCATTGTGAATGCGACAAATGACAGCAGTGTTTTGGTCACGGCACGAAAATTGCCATCTCAGAAAACTGTGTGGAATGTACGAAAAACACCACAAACGTATGCCACGTTACACTCTGAACAAGTTTGACTGGATCAGCAGTAATCGGTAATGGAATAGAAAACAGCTGTTACTTGGCTGACTCTAATGAGAATGGGATGAAATTCGACTTCCCCATAAAGAATGGATGTGAACAGTGAGAGGGCCATTCTTAAAACTCATACATTATATTCCAGAGTATCGACAGGAATCCTTTAATATGACGGCCTTAATAACCACCAAGTAACTCTAACAGAGACCAGCATAATCTCTGCATGTTCCTTTATCAGCTAAAACTGCCGAATGGACATCTTTTATACGAGGTTAGCGAAAACCATTTTAGTTCTAGCATGAGACCTTTTACTTTTATTAATTTCAAGGAGAACGCTAATATGAGCCGTTCACGGGAATCTGTCGTGGTAGATGTTTGCACTTATGGGGATTTCGGATGGCAGTGCCAAACTGCGCCCAAATTTGGATGACAGGGAAAAAGGCTTCGTCATTTTCACGAAATTTAACCAAAGCATTGTATTTTACGAAGCTCTTAAAAACTAGGTTGACATAGATGAAGACGGGTACTTTATCTCGCACATAAATAATAGGATCAAATTATACTATGAAAGCAATTCTTGAGCTCTGAAAAACTGAACGGAAAGATTAGGAAGCAGCCGACTCGATTGTCGTCAATTCAAACCTATTTTTAAAAACTAGTAAGTCATTATTCAGTGAGTGCGGAGGAAAAAAACAGCTTTGCAATTCCCCAAAAAGCTAGAGCAATGTCATTATATAAAGGGACAAGACTTGAATAATAACAAAAATAACCCAGGCTTAAAGCCCTTCAGGATTCCAACAAAAGAAGGCCACCAAAGAGATTCAAGCAGACTCCCACACTAAAAATTTAACCCGACTTCTAACTGCGACTCGTGTGAATTGATGCACTAACTCAAACCAACTTTGAGTGCCTTGATATAGCAACTCTAACGAATTTCGAGCATGAAAGTAGACTTGCGATCTCCACCAAACAAATATAACTGAAAATTAAAGAAAATAGCTGATTTATGATTGAACTAATCTGCATGGTATCCAGAAAATTTCTAGCAAATGCGAAATATCAATAGAATTCCTATCATGTTCACAGTCACTGGACACCGTCGTCAGCTTTGTTAGCTGCTCGTATTAACTCGCTAGGGTCGGCCGCTGTGCATAACGAACAAACATGACCGTCTACGAATTCCATCCACTATGTTAGATATTCTGCGTGTTTACATGCACCTAGTTAGTTGCCTATACACAGTCGTAAAAGCCATACGATAGCTCAGAACCTATTATAACCGAAAGAAAATACGAAATAACAACATGGAAGTTCCAGAGGCGCAAGATAAGTTTAGCTAATGAATATAATAATAAAAGCAAAGCCGACTTTTTCTTGTCTAAGCATACGTCATAGGCACTGTCAAACGCACCACTCTATCCAAAATATGTAGATTTCTGAGCAAAACACCTCAGACTGAAAATTTTAGGAATTTGTCATTACCCGAAACTTTAGTCATAAAAAGCCTACTAATCATGTCGAACATCCGACCATCTTTTGCTTTTATAAAGAGGCTCTTCTTAAAGATGAACAGTTAATTGGATTAGATACGCTCTATCATGGTAAACAGGTCAGGTAAAAAAGTCATTTGTATGAATAAATAAAGCCATCTCAACGACGTTTATATTGAGCAATTCGTAGTCACCCATATATACTGCGTGCTATGGTGGATAGTGAAGAAAGAGTTAGTGGAAAATACAGAGTAGTATAAGCAGTGGTTTGAACAACCGTGTTTACAAGCAAGCATCACTGACAAGTGCAAAAAGATGGAAGTTAACAGCAGTCATCCTCCCACCTACTGCAAGTCTCCGAACTCATTCACTGCAACTGAAAGGAACTGCGACACACTCACCACAACCACTGTGAAGAACGCCTAAGATTTTTGAACCTTCGATCAAAAACATCGAGTGCTCAGAAAATTGGCGCCCACAAAGGTCACTCCTGTCGTGAATATTTTAAAAATAAAAAAAAATTAAGCACGCATAAGCGATCTTAATGTGGAGACCTTGCTTCACGCCGTGAAAGAGAACAGCTACAAAAGTAGTAACCCTTCTTTCCATTAGTGAAAAGAAAGCTAAAAAGCTTCTATTTTGAGTTCAACGAGTATAACAAGCAATGTGGATGATGCAGCGGTTCACTTCGTAAGACGTTCCAACAGGTAATGAAAACAAAGCAGATAAAAATACGATTATGTGTACGCTGTTGAACCCTGGTTTTACAGTTTTAAGCAACCTGGTTACTAAACCCTCGCTACTACGTAGAGATTGTGTCTAATGCCCATAGCTCTCAAGAAACTACGCAAACATAAGTGAATACTGAGCATTGAAAAAAATTCACTACTAGCACGAACAAAAAATATTAGCCTTAATCTGTAAATACGTCGACTACCCTTCTCATGAACCAGTTACGACGGCGTCGGCTCATATGGCGCTGAATGCGAAGCGGTTTGGAGCCGGTCCTCTTTTTTGACAACGGCCGGATTGTGAACTGTGGAGATTGGGATAAACATTTCATCATTCGATAACCTATGGACGGATTGAAATCGACGACTAGACGTGAAATGTATAACAATTTATTTAATGCCTATTGTCTTTTCATGGCGGGGTATTATGTGAAATACGACAACAATGACGCAGAGATATTTGCAAAACTCATACCGAAGGTCAAATTCGAACTCGCGACTACACTTTCTAAGGCAAACATGTTGCCCACTGCGCCAATGAGGTCTTTGTTTTGTTTTTCGCTCAGCCAATTCTTTATCCAGAGCAGACTTCATCTTTCCCATGATAAAAAGAATAACTGCTACTCTGTATAACCATGATGTTGGAGGAGGTGAAGCAGATTGCGAAGCACTACGCTCAACAAGGGTTGCAAATCGAAATCTCAGTAGAACACGTGAAATGGGTCAAAAAGCTGTGGAAAGTTGCTAGATGTATCGGACCTTGACCAGAACAACGGTTTCATTCAGCCTCAGTAAAACTGATACAAAACAGAGCGCCGATTATCTTTCATCATGATCGCGGAAAATCGAAAAGCCGATGAGCCCCAGTAGACCGTTGAGAATCATCCATCCGCGTTATCTCACGATGATAAAAGTTTACGCGAAAAGCAGTGATAACACAAAGAAAACAAATGTTGAAACACAATGGTACTGGAAATCAGATCAGCGCTGATTAGTTGTTATCAATCAAGAAGTTTATATGAATGAAGCGACAAACAAAGCAAATCCGTTAATTAAATGTCATCCCGTAGATAACACTCTTCGACTAAAAACCTATCGAAATGTTAGGCTGCTGACTCGACCATTTTGAGATCAAATGCAACAATCCCAATTGAGCTAGTGCAGAAAAGAGCGTGTGAAAGACCACAGAACAAAATAAAAAATGAAAGGAAATGTCTATATGAAATCTAACGAAATTAATCGATGCAACGTATGAAATCAGAATCACAGCTGCTCATTTACTTTGAACATTAGTAGAGATGAGGCTGGTTAGCGAGTCCCAATCGACTCAGTTCTACTAATCGGCTACGGATTCATCGGCCCAAGATTTCCTTTGAAGCCCTCCATTTCAGATTTCAACCCATGCCGAAGAATTTAGTACGTGATCTCGTTATTCGACAACGAAGTGGAAGCTTTTCGAATTTGGAATGGAATTTGGTAGAGTGCCAGCAAACAGTATTGGTCTAAACAAATGAGATGTTGGTAAGCCAGATTCACATAGGATCTAGGTAAAATTACGTTGATAGCTATACTTTTTTGATAGGGTGTGTCTTTTCTATCGCACAATTGCCGTTTTCATGAGAATTTCAGGCATCCAACATAAACAAAAAAGCATAAAGCTCTCGACCTTGGTCAATCACTGAGGAATGCGCTATGCAATCGACTTCATAAAGCATCGCCAATGCGATTGAATCCAAAGCTAGCCCACGCAATGACTTGTGGTGGCCAACCGATGTATCAAGTCAGTGCTATCACATTCCAGAGAAATTTGGCATCAGCTTGCTGACCCCGGAGCGATAGAAGGTTTAGTGGGCACGGAGCGCGGAAATGGAACGTGGATCACGTCGAAAACGATGATGAGTAACACTTTCATCCACATATTTTCCAACAATTCTTTTTGACGAAGAATAAAAAAAATCACAGCATCAATGTCAGCAGTAATTGAAAAGTAAATTGTTTTGACGGTATGTTCAAATGCAGCTCTACAGTCGCGTCGCAAATAAAAGGATGAAAAGGATAAAACTCTCGGCGTTCAACAATCCTTGAGCATTCGACTTCATTGAGCATCGTTTGGAGGTGATCGAATGCATATTTGGCCTTTACAGTGACTCGCGGTGGCCTACCAATGTACTGAGTCAGTGCTGCTATCCTCCCAAACAGGTGTGCTACCAATTTATCGACCACAAAGATATGAAGGGCAGGTAGGTCTTAGGCGCGGAGATCAATCTCGTATGTATCGCAGAGCACCTCCGACCACTGCTCTACAAGCCCCATGCAAATGATATGAATACTATGGTGTACTAAAAAATAAATAGTTCCATCTACAAAAAGTTTACTTAATAATGAAATAACATTTTTCAGTGTAAGTAAATAATGGAAAATAACAGTGTCACACAACATTGTGGATCTATAATGATCCGTCAAAAATAGGCGATCAAATGAACATGCGGCTATAAAGATCATACAAGTTATGGACTAAAAAGAAGTTATCGACTCCATTAATACAAAACATAGTGGCGGTCTGTACTGAAAACTGTAGAGAAACTATGCTGAGAGTTTGAGCGATATTAAAGAATCTTCGTGTGGACTCAAGAAAATCACGAGAGAAAGATTCATGTTGTTTCGTCCTTACATTGGAAAAACGGAGGACGATATGGAAAAATAAGAGCGTATGGCGTAGTGTTCAGAGACGCCCTGTAATACAAATGGGATTGATCTCCTTTTCCCAAGGCTGCCTTCCATCTCTCCATGGTAGACATAGTGGTACCAGACTTCTCTAGGAGGATAGGGACGATATGGAAAAATAAGAGCGTATGGCGTAGTGTTCAGAGACGTCCTGTAATACAAATGGGATTGATCTCCTTTTCCCAAGGCTCACTATGCCTTCCATCTCTCCATGGTAGACATATTGGTACCAGACTTCTCTAGGAGGATAGCAACATTGGTTCGATACATCCGTGGGCCATCGCAAGTCATTGTTAGGGGCGGATATGTATTCAGTCGCTTCTAACGATGATTTATGAAGTCGAATGCATGGCGCATCTCTCAGGAATTGATCAACGCTAAGAGGTTTTAGAGCTTCTATTATTCTAGAATCAAAAAAAATTAATATCAAACGTAAATAAAGTCTAATTTGTGTTCGGAACGCGAGTGTTTTCTCTGGAGTATCTGACTGCTATAAGCATCCCCTTACCAGCAATGAAAATAATGAACCTATCAAAAGGTGAGTGAACAAAGCTAAAATCAGTACAGGAACACCAACCTTTTCGAATCTATATTAGTAACTAAAGCAAACGCCAAAATCGAAGAACTAACAAGCATTTGCCGCTTACGTAGGAACTGATAGCGCACTTTGTGATGCGTTTAGTCCTCTGTAGCAGAGACGGAGTGTTTGGTTCGATCCCGCGCTCTGGGTTCACTGAGCCCTTCATTGCATCGGACTTACCAAACTGGTACCACACAGGTGTGGGATAATAAAAGGATAAAGAATAAAGCTCCCGGCGTTGATCAATCCCTAAAGGATGCGCCATGCATCCGACTTCATTAAGCATCGTTGGAGGTGATTGAATGCATATCTGGCCTTTACAATGACTCGCGGTGGCTGGCCGATGTATCGAGCCAGTGCTGCTATCCTCCCAGACAAGTCTGGTACCAATCCCGGAGGGATGGAGGGCTTGGTGGGCCATTTCACGTGCGCACCGCAGTGGCGCCTCCAACCACTGCGCCACACGCGCCCTTGGGATATAGCAGCACTAATTTGAATGTTATGCCGGCAGAAAATCGTAAGTCATTATACAGACCAGATACGTCGAGTTCATGGCACATCGTTATTCACAAAGCTTCATCCTTTATCTTAGCATAATTAAATTTTGATCTTTGAATTCAGGAACGCTTTGGAGGAAATGATTTAGTCGAAATTTCAGGTCATAAACGTCAGCTGGTGGTTTTTGTACGAAATAGAATTTCATTGGACAGCTGACACGATTTCGATCTACGGTGACCGTTCCGATAAGTCGAAAAATAAACCAAGACCAGGGATCACAGGTCATTCAAAGAAAAAAAATGAGGTATCAAGAGCTGCAGCTCGAGGAAGTGTAAACTATCACTCCAATAGGAAACAACAAAAAGAGCGTAGAAAGCCAAACCTTAAGATGTCGGTTTAAATAAAGGTAAGTTGTAAAAGTCGCCATTGGCACTATTCGAGTCATACACTTTGACACAGTTACTCTAAAATCCTACAGACACCAGTAAATATACTTACCAACCCTCTTGAAATTACTTTGCTGCATTTATCATGATGGCGAGTATTTGGCTCTGAGGTAAGAAAAACAAATATCTGCGACTAGATGAAATTTGATGCCGTAGTCACAAAAAATGGCTGCCGTCCGACTAGAATTCAACTCCCAAGGAAGGCAACAATTTCGGACAGTTGCTATCAAGGATGAGATGGACAGTAACACATCCCGTAGTCAACATGCAAATGAATAGAGAAATTCGAACATCCTCGAACCACAGTTAAATTCCGATGTACGCACGATATCGAATGATGGACGCTTGGATACCTGGATGGCACGTCTCCAGAACTAATGCGGGCACTAGCACTTGTGATAAATAAAACCAATGCAATTCTACTAAACTAGGAAAGAAATTTTGGATTATTTCCATTTGTAACCATTCTTATTACGATTTTCTTGAATGCCTGTATTCTATCGATAAAAGATACCACAAGATTGGTCTAGCTTTTAAACATAACGTTTTCACAAATGGACCTTTGCACTATTCAAGTCTTTACGCCAACTTTGATTTTTAGTGACAGTGAAAATAAAGCTAACGATAGGTGGCAAGTAAGAACATGTCGATCAGCATTTCTCCAAATACGATAACATTGGGCTATCACTGATCTTGTAGCTGAAGATTTAAAAAAGGGCAAAGAAGGGATGAAGAGCGTTAAAGTGTTGCAAAAGAGAAGAGAGAGACCTGAACGTTTTGGATGTGGGCACCCGAGACATTGCATATGACGCAGTGTGTATAGCAGGCATCCACGTTTACACATAAAGATGTCACCAACCTCCGATCCTGGCAACACAACGAGCAGGACTGTGTACGATTGAGCAGTACGGGTGGTGTGATCACCATCGGCAACGGGCTGAAAACAAACACTAGAATTTCAGTGTAGTTTTCTGCTTCAAGTGTGTTAGACTGCTCTTTCTGTAATTGTACTTCATTGATGCGCTAAATAAGTAGTCAACTTGACCTGTGGTAATAAGTGCACTCTTTGTAACTCATTATTATTGCTGACTATCAAAAAAATTTCGTCATCACTGCTGAGGAAGTGTAAAACGGAAGGCCAAAAACTTCATTCGGGACAGATCAAAACGGAAAATCAGACATAGCCATGTGACCATAAAATTCACAGAAAAGGCATATTGCAAATCCTTGAGATATATCGCCCTTTCTAGGACATGTTCTTCTACTCCTCACTTCATTATAGATTTTTCATAGAAGCATTGTAAACTCGCAACCCTTAGCTAGTGAATTTTTCTGCAAATTATTTTAAAAGAATTCACTATGTAATGCTAGCAAAAGTGAAAAACTCAGGGATTACCTGATGATGTCCTTTTCTCTTCTGTTGCTTTTTCGGCGCAAAATTTTATTCTTAGGTGACAGCTGTGGTCCGTCTAGGAGGCCACTGTGCTGCTCCAGAATCATTATCGACTCATCCGGAGCCATTATTCTTAAACAAATGATCGTTGCAAGAAAAATCACGGCGAGATTGCAATTTGACTTTGATTTAATCATGAACAAGAGAGTTATGAAGCCTACCAATAGATTCGAGTTATTTCTCATCCAATTACACGGCGTAATTGTTCAATTGTTCATAAACAATCATAGATACAACCAGGTCTAAGATATGCACTATTTGGCCTAGCAAAAGCAACATTTTTAGCGACTGAATGAGAGCCGAAGACCACTTATAACAGCTCACTTAGAGATGTTAAGTTTCGTGCTATCAATCGCTCTTACTTGGTGCTTCGCAAAGGCCACTGTTTTTTCAAGTCACAAAGATCCGCATGTTTACTAGAACTGCTCAGTGCAGCACCAACAGCGGGTAGCGGACTAATTGACTATTTTACAAATGAATTTTCGACATTTTAGACGAAGTGTTAAAAAAGGTGATTGATTATGGTATTTTTGAAGTTTCATGTTTTGCATAGTGCGTAAGGGACAAATGAACAAACAAACATTAAGAGTTGCTCTAATAATAATTTTCATTTTATGAAAACGAAAAAAGAGCCACAGAAAATAAACAATGGGTGATGTTAATAAGGACGGACTGAAAGAAATACTATCGTGAAAAAAACAGCAAAGGAAGAGATTGATATGTTTATTATAAACTTCATAACAAGGCTCTTCCCAACGGTTTACCACCTCATCGTGGCTGGGAGGTGTACATGGATGTCGGGTGCGAGGTATAGTGGGGAAGAGGGATTCATCCCTCTGACAGGGTCTCCTAAGCTAAGAAAGAGTAGGGAGTTTCCATCATGAAGCCTAGCTAAGAGTAAACCGATACAAGGATCCACCACCGTCCTGGTATCAAATTAGTCGCATGGTGGCAAATCTCGCTCTGATCCACAAGGGCTGCGACTGCCTGTGATGGTGACGACCTGAGTCAGACTTTGGCCGGGCTGACTTCGAGATTCCAGAAACTACAATGTTTAAACCAGGAAATCTCCTAAAAATTGGAAGTTATGTTGAGGCTGGCACGACCGGTGATGACGGGCCATCCAAGTATCCAAGTATAACAAGGATGAGGTACATAAAGGTACATGAAATAGGTGGTGAACACTTGAGATCTTTACTCACTAGGCGAACCTTACTTAAGCACTTACTGAGTTCTCTTAACAGGCTAGGCGAAACTGTGAGATCTTAGAAATTTACCTATAGTTTCTCCTGAGTGCAGCCAAATGGACAGTACTGCGCCGTCGTCGGAGCACCGGAGTTCTGGTGAGCATTCCGTTTACTGGAGTCGGCGCCATTACCTTTTCCGAGAGCATTAGGCTCGACGCGACATTTAGTGCTGCACTGATATCGGATGATCGGCTACAATATGAAAGATATCACTAACGTTGGGTTACGATCACTAACTATTGAGGATTATGTATACATTAAACGTATAGGTTATCAACGTGAGGTAACAAATCACTGCTGTCTAGACGTGGAATAATGTTTCCATTTACACTGCATCAAAAACAGGCCTATTCAATAGATTTTAGAAGCTTTGTGTATTATGCAAGAGTAAAATAACGTCTAAAAAACATTGTCAGCTGATGCCAACACGTCGTGGCTCGTTGAGCTCAGACAAAAAAAGAAGCTGATAAATTAATATCTAGGTTGCAGCACCATCAAACACATCCGCCTCCAAAAGCCAAGCCCGACTGGGCAAAAACTTAAAAAATAAAGCTTTCTGCATTGAATAATCCTGGAGACAGGCGCCATGCATTCGACATCATTGAGAACCATCAAAAGTGATTAGGCGCATACCTAGCCTATAAAATGATTTCCGGTGTCTTATCGATGTACAAAGTCTATCTCCCTACCTTTTCCACCATGGATGGACGGCTTGGTAAAGCCGCGCGCGGGATCAAACCAACGACCACATGCATGTTGCAGGCATCACTAACTACTGAGCTACATGCGCACTTTATAAGCTCTATTCCTTAAAGAATTTTACCAAAGTAGGGCCACAAAACCATTTCATCGACTATTTCAGATGGTACTGCTTAAAACACCTAGTTGTTACTAATCAACTTTTCAAGTACCTGGACGTACTACCGGCGTAACATTTCACTAGGGGAATGTGCTCATTGTTGGACATCTTCCGTTTCTCCTTGTCTCTCACCTGTTCGTCTGTCCGTACCCGATAACCTGAAAATTTAGAGTCACAATTAATGTGAACATATGAGAGAACTTCTACAAAAAGAAACGAAATGCGTTTTAATCGTAAAACGTTCGTTAGAATGGTTATTGATTAATGGTTGTTAGCAAGTTCTCACAGCTCTTATCTTTCTTCCTTAACATACACTCATTCTAAGCCTATTTTCTCAATTCCTGTCTACTTAATCCAATCTAATGGTAGACCTTCCTTCACTTTGACATTATAGAGGAAAGAATAACACAATACCACAACATCAAACGATAGATTCCATTGGCAGATGAAACACAAAATCTACCACGAAATAAATTTCGCTTGAAAGTATCGCTTAACACGAAAGCTAACTAGGTGTAAATATGGATTTATGTTAAAGGTTTATTCAGACACGATGAATATTGAAGCTATAAATCTAAAGAATTACCCAAGATACTGCTCTATAATCGTTATAAGAATCTTAACACATTTCAATTACAAATATTTAGTGCTAAATATAAGTTATTTTCTATGTTAACGAGGAGCTCACTTCATCGAGAAACTGCACCGAGAAAAGCTTACTGCAGAAATATTATGAATAGTCCTTTGCTGTTTTTTTGGATTGCTGGACAGCTGCTGACGGAACACCGTAGGCGAAAAGGAACGAAGAAGAGAACATCGCATTCTGCGCAACAATTCACGAAAAGCCCACTGTTCGCAAACTGATTCACGACGACATTCCAAAGCAATCAATTTACCCTTGAAGACCAATCGTGAACAGGACGCTGACTGTGACAACCGCGGAACACTCGCCGACGCTAACTTTCTGTGACCGGCTAATTAAATCTCAAGAACTCCTAGATAAACAATTTGTTCTACTTGAACTCGTTTAATCACTAGTAAGAACCATGGCCAACTGAGTTTCTTTGATTCTAGATGCCTGTAAACTACATTCCCGAATCTCCACGCTAGCGGCAAAGACTTAACTCCCGTTGAAAGAATCTTTCAATGAAATGCGGTCATTTATTCATATGCCAGCAGTCACGAAGAAATTGTCAACTTCTGTATTTTGCTGGAATCGATTGCGCTTTTTTTCCTTGATCCATTAGCACGAACCTTTTCCGTGGGAAACGTAGTTGATCGTACGATCAGATATTAACTCTAAGCACATGCAATGAAGTGACCTCCATAGAAATCATACGGCGTGGTAATACCCGCTTTAAACTCTAGGGCAACATATATAGCTAATGATGAATTTCACTAATTTGAATAACGCCTGTCAGGAACTCCAAATCTTTGGGTAAAAAGGAAGTTTTTTTTGATTTTTCAAGACGAAACTGTGATTTTCTACAGCCCATGATATACACTCCTTCCACTTTATTGCTTCAAAACTCATGTTTAGAGCATTAAGAGAAATGAACCTGCCGGATATCGTTTAGCTAATCAGTTTTGAACATGCTTCGATTCGAAACAACAATTTGAAAAGACACTCTGCAAAAATTACCTATGTAATTAACCCGATAAAACGAAATCTCTTCCATAAATCGATAAAGATCTGAACTCCTGGAATGTTGTAGTTGTCGAGAAATGAAAAACAAGGTTCGTCACGGGTGATTCAAACGGATTAAAAAGAGCAATTCTTGAAAATAAATCGACCAATCAGCTCTTTTCTTCAAAGTAATTGTAACACTTATGCAAGGATTAAAATTAGATTAAAGTAAACAACGAAACCGAAAAATGCGTTCTTAGGAGTTTGTGAGCATCATAAAGGGATGAGGAAAAGAGGTTAATTCTGGCCGTACAGACTACTGGAACAGAGGAATTACTGTAGACTCTTTAGGATCTGTAGACCCCATATTATAAGAATACATGGAAAATCGAAGATAAGCCAGTTGATGTGTTATCAGCCACCACCGGGTTTCATCCCGTAAATAACAGAATGTGAAGAAATGGAACAAGTGGAAGTTTACATGTTCGTGAAGCCTCGATGTGTCTCTTTCTTTATGCAATCCATGAATAAAACCTTTTGCTTTAAAAAGAAAAACCTAGAAATCTGCACTGAAGGTTAGGCGTGGTGATTGCTAAAGCTTTCTCACGAAATTCCGATGATTTTTACCTGAAATCCAAATCAGAGATGGAGCAACTGACTCCTCTTTGTACACATGTTTGCCCCTTTCTATATAAAAGAGTAACAGTCTTTTGAAAAAAGAAGCCAGCGCAACAACAATGAAAAACGGTAAACAAGAAAAGGCTTTCACTCCGACTCTGTGCAAAGATACGAAATGTACTCAATTCGATGTGTTCCTTAGATTCTTGCAGTAGTAACATTTGCAGTAGTGTGTTTATTCTTACGAATAAATCTAGCCCATATTTTCATTCAGCACGACTTTCTCTATTTAACTCTTTATTACCTTTGAACGCTCCAAGATGCCAAAACTTGAAGGGCAATCGACTCGACCAGCGTTCAATGAGATTTGCTAAGAAGGCAGAAACATATTCAAGCAGCAGCCGCACACACACGTGAAAAAAGGTCGACGGCAATCGTGGGTGGTGAATGAGAGGGATTGAATCGAATGCAAGAAGTGTTGGGATCTGCAATGTGTGATACGTGTGATATCGGGTCATGTAATGACAATAATAGAATAGAATTAGTGGACGCAACAGCTAGTTCAAGACGTGTAATGTTGACGTAGTGAACACCACCTGCATATCTGACAAGGTGCACTTACTGTTTGTTAATGATGCAACCTTAGCTGTCCGATTCATTATCGGATGTCGCTACAACACGAATGCAAAGAGAAATTGAAATCCTATGAGCACGAACAATTGGGTATCACCTGTAGTCCCGTTGATCGTCGAGTGACTCGAGCGGGCGCCAGTAAATCCTCCATTTTTTCCTATCGCGTGCAAGAGTAGTCCAATGGGTTCTCTTCGCTTTAGAGACTCGTTGAGCATCATATCTTTCTTCTAGGGCTTTATCAAAGTCTGCAAGCACACGTTCCGCTTGGCTAATGTCTAATGTCTAACACTTGGGTAGGCTATCCAAAGGACCAAAAGAACCTCAGTTATACGTAGCCCTACCACTAGGGAACAACCACGCATGTTCTGCTTCATATAAGAAAGTCCTATTGAGTAATCAAATAACTTATGAACTGATCTTGTTGATGCGAGATTGATATAAGTTTTCGTTGTCGCTGTTGTTGGTGTTGTCGATCGATGGCTGACGTTACGGTGAATTTCGAATTCCCCTTCTTTAGAGCCATGTTGTTACGAGCGGAACTCCTGTATAGTACTCTAGCAGTTCCACTCGTAACAGCACGGCGCTGAGGAAGACGAACTCGACTTCGCATCGGCTCAACAAGACTATTTATTCCGAAATTTATAGAAAGTCGGTTCACTAAGTCAAACAGCTCTAAAATCACCAAAGAATCACGAATAGAAGAGAGTCTCAGATGAAGAATCTACCACAACGCCGTGCAGTGCAAGGATAACTAGGCGCCAATAGATTTCACACGACGACGATTTACAGCACTTTTGCGAATGTGGACTTTTATGATGGTCATGTAATATAGAGACTGCCTTTCCAAAAACGTCTAATTTCTTGCTTAACGGGAACATAGAGGTCCAAGGGGTTTACTCTCGCAAAATCTAAAAGAAAAACCAATTCTGCTCTTGCATCTTATTCAATAGGAAATCGCCTATCAAACGACCGTCTTAGCACTTGGAAAAAAAGCATTTATATTTGACGGGAGCTGTACTTACAGTCAATCTTTTTGCGTTTCGAAAACCGCTTGATGCTATTGAGCTACTACCTACACAGCATAGTATGAGCAGTCCTCAACATTTACAACTATTGGGAAAAAATATTTGGAAAATTTGAAACAAGCAAGGCAGGGTCGTCTAAACATCGTCTAATAACCTGCACTCTCCGGAAGACAGATTTCTACCAAGTTATATGTTTTATTAAAGAAAAATTTAAGAAATTATGAAATAAGGTGGAGTCAGTAGTGGACAAAGGTGAACCTTCGGTTCTCAAAAATGATAAGGAATGACAGGTTAGGTTTGAACAAAAAACCTTTCTAGTAACACTTTGTTTACTTCACCAGTTATCTTTCCTTGATTCGGTGACGAAGACCGCTAACATAGAATACTTCTTTCCAACGTTATAATGCTCTGGGCATTCCATTTGGTGGCCACATGAAGTCGGACAACGGTACTAAGTGAGGGATGTGTAGATGGAACTTGACAGTCCACCTTAGCCAAAAGTGGAAAGGATTTTACCAACTGTGTCTAACGAGACCAAATTCCAAAACTCATAAAACTAGTTAGATGTGAAACTATTCGGAAACGCTTTAAATTTCACTGCCAGAAAAGAAATTGTCGAAACAGGAGGACAGCTGCTTTACATTCAACCCAAACGTTCTCCACCATTTATATTGCTTCCAAGTGTTGATAACATCAGAGCACAAAGTCAAAAAATATTATTTCACCGCAGCAGTAACATTATTCGATTTTTTTTCTGGATAGATGAATTACACTGAACTAAAACAGCTCACACCCAGACGAAGAAACAATATACCACATTTGTCACTTTGTTACTTGAAAATAAAATTATAAAAACGTCAGTTCAAGGCGTACAAGCCAATCCTTAGCACAACATAACCAAGGAAATATTAAAGTAATATTTCACAGATATTTTGGCTTAATTGTAGACTGTTCCTACTCCGAAATCGCTAATCCTGGAAGAACACAAAGACTCATAAAAACATCTATGAAGATATCAGGCTCCCTGCTAAACTCCACCGCACCCAACTATACATCTGCACCATTAACACGGTTCACACGCCTATGTTAGGACATTTGACTAAAAAAAACCCTCTTTAGACGTTGTGTACGAAACCCAGTCTTTTTTGTTTTCTTTTCAAAGAAAACTCCGAAACCTATTCTATGCAGGACTTAAGAAAGAAACAAAATAAGGGGCACAATAAGAGCTGCATCGGTGCTCTTCAAAGTACTCACAGATTGCATTCGCTTTTCTATGGATGCCGAATATAATTACCATCGATGTTTTCATGCTCTCTTGTGCAAGCGTTCATCTACTTTTCTGATTGGTTTTCTGGGGAACAAAGCATAAATCTGAATAAAGATCGACCTAAAATGATGGCGACACGAAGAGTTTACCACTGAGAAAGCGAGGTTTTCAGCTGAGATCGATTCCAAGTTCTAGGTGGAGCTCTAGTTACTGATATGATAAGATTGCTAAAATAACTCCTAGATTTCTGTGGAAACACTTTTTATTGACACTTAATGTTAAAAAACAGACAAGAAAAACAGTTGAAGAACAAAGGAGAGAAAGCAGAGAGAAGATGCTGAACAAAGCATCCCACTGTAAAAACCAGAGCGATTACTTCGCCCAGCAAATTGTCCACACTAACAAAAAAAGTACGCTCCTCACTTGTCTTTAAAATACTGCCACGAAACAAGTAATAGATAATCGTCATTGTAATGAAATCATATGCTCACTTTGTTCTCAAAGGAAAAACCGAACTTCAAGAGCAAACATAAACAATTTACTTGTACAGAGATAAAACTAGAGAGACAAACAGAAAAGTAAGGGTGAACAAACAGCTGGAAGGAAAGTGCAAGGCACCCTTATGATCCAACAGAACACTACATTCGGAAAAACATATGGGAATGACGAAATGGAGTTGAGAACCAATGTATCAAGCCAGCTCTGTGTTTGGACAGTGATTTCACAGTGGTCACTCCGAGAACAGCAGATGAGAATGAGATGGACGGTCGCTCGTCCGTGACGGCGCAGTCGGCGATTACGACCGCCACCAAAAGTGTGCCGGCCGTTCGACGGCAATCACAGGAAGACACCTACGTGTTGACCACGTAGCCATTCCTTGAAGATAATCATCTACCGGAAAAGTAGATCAGCAACCAAAGTGCCAATCACTAAAACACCATCAACTGCGAAATGTTCGAGTTGATAACGACACTACTTCCAATAATTTACCATCACACGCGAACCAACCATAAAAACATCGCTGGTCGATAGCACAAGTCACGGCTGCAACGAGCCCTTAGCCGCTATTTGAACAACATCAAAAGATCATTACGCTCCACTCCACTCAGAAGTTAAACAATGGGCATGTACAACACGGTTGCAAAATACGCTAATATGTGTTTTTCGACGGACGAATAGCTGCAGTGTAGTGTGTATGTAGTGCGATGATACTCATACAGATGACTTAGTCAGTGAGTAAATGCCACCGATGACACAAAATAGCTCGGAAAATTCACTTCTTTCGTGGAATTTCGATGAATGTTCTAGCTAGCAACACATTATGCTCACTCCTGAGACTAGTGTTCACTTTCAGAAACACGAGAGAAACCTTGCAGTTCGTGATATCTAGACGGATTCAAGAACTAAGAAGAAATCCGATAAAAAACACACCTGCAGTAGACTAATCTACAATTTTTACAATTTAAAAAAGAAAAAGATCTCAAGATTTGTGGAACCAACAGCCGTACAGAGGAATTCCATCATTTGCAAGATGCGCACTAGCAGAGTTTAGCTTAGGGTTTCATAATTAAATAGTTGGAATATTACGACCATGAACACGGAAAATTACACCTTTTCGCACTTGTGTGCATTACAGCACACATGGGTCTTCAGATAAGCGCCACCTGCTACTGCGCTAGAATATTTGGCATGAAGAAGCAAGCTTATTTCCCAGAAAAACCCCTCGATGGCGCATTCATACCGCAACCTCAAAGTAACTCCGTTTTTAGGCATAGAAGAAATCAGTGTGTTCAAAATACGTTAGGAGAGTTTGCGTCGTACATCTTACGTTAGCTCAGTCACTTATGCAGCAAGTTCTAAAGGTAACCTATATAAGCTTCTCAAAAAATATACCAGCGAAACTTTGACAAACCGGAATGAACCCTTGCATCAACAACGAAATCAGTGACTTCCAAAATATTCGTTATAATAGTAGGATGCTGAGAATTCAGCCTAGTTCATCGTCGTTGATCGGTCGGTCCAATATTCGAGCGAACTCTTACCATGCCGGAAATTAGTAGTCATAATGTAACAAACTTTCCTTCAATCCATGTTTGAAATACACCACCACGATTGGACGATGCTCGGAAAGAAAAGACAAAGATAACGAGACGGAAGAAAAATGTTCTGGTGTTAGTACGAAATTCTAACTTTTCCTTGCACCTAGCCAAACTTGGGTCTAAAGCCGCGCAAACAGCTGGTTATGTCAACATTGCACTTTGTTAATGAGAACAACGAGTAAACTTAGTAATACATAGCAACAAGAGACAAGAGCAACAACATGATGGATATGGCTGTTGAGATGGATCCGCGGCCATCCATAATCATCATATGAAGACGTTAATCGAAACAGAACCATACACAACAATGCAACGTCCTAATACGGAAGTAAATCAAGAGCACCGGAACATTTTAACTTAATAAATGGGTTCCACACAAATTGAACAAATGTCAATAAATTCTTGATTTACGGCCGGTTCTACTCTTCTTTGGCGCGACAAAACGAATTCATTATTTGATCACACGGTTTCTCTATACAGATGGCGTTATTTCCACATGAAACTGAAACACCGAAACACTTCGTGCACTAAATTTTTGGTAAAATTTTATGACTCGTTCGTGGTCAGCAATTGAAATCAACCATTTTACAAGTCTACGAACGCTCGCGTAATTAATAAGGCAGAGCAGTACTGCCCAAATACCGACAAAATGCGCCAATATGGCAGATAGCTGCGACCGAAATCTATCAGCAGGAACAGAAACCTTTCATGCTGCACGAAAATGGGCAGTGATGCAAAAGTCGAACGTTGTAGAGTACAAAGATTTGCTGTTTTTCTTACCCATTAGACGTTCGGCGGTTTCAACAAGTAATAAAATCTAAATTCGCCTATAGATGGAATGCCCAGGATAGTCACAAGCTCACAAATGTCTACGAGCTGCAAGGGTTCTTACTTCGACTGACAACACAAGGTGCTTTTAAACTGTCATCCAAAGCAAACTTTTCCTTCAAAATCAGTCATCTCACAGTAAAAGCCTAATAGTAATAGTCGGAAATAACAACAAAAAGTTTGAGATTTTTCTGAACTAATGTTGAAGTATTAATGCCTTTATACTAGAAAGAAAAAATAACTTCTTCCAACAAACTCAACTCTAGATTGAGCACAAAAGTTTCCCTAAATAGCTTAAAGTCTCGCTGGTTCTGCACAAGCGTCAATATTTGAGAGCCAAAACTTTGCAGTAGTTCGCCATGAGAAAAACAACGGAACTTCTGCTTGACTTTTCAAAGAACATAAATTAAATCTCATGAAAATCTTGAATTTACAATCTTCACGACAAATTCACGATTTCGACTTTTTCACTTTGTTAGTAATCCAAGGATTAATGAATACCGCCCAGTATGCAGTCATGTGACCGTATCTCCAAAGATTCCCATAGGAAGGCAGGATTTCAGAAATCCAAAGAATTTTCTTCCCCAATTTTCAGTTTCTCGCTTTGTAAACAATTATGTTTGGAGTGACTAGTTCATTCTCCATATATGACACGGCTTTGTTTTGCTTCATTAGTCTTTTCGATTAGATGCATGTTGCTCTGCAACACTTCCTTCATTGTGAACATCTAGATCGCTCAGCAGTGCCACGGCCTTTGTTCCACTAATTTCAACACGTTTTGGAGTATGTCTACTTTTTTAAACATTTTATGATCGCACAACTGCAATTGCGAGAAGTACTAAGATCCATCTAATGAACAGTACTTGTCCTCTTTAGAGACGAAAATTGCTTACTTTTTCTTGTTTCTCCGTCTAAATGTTTATATCCTCCAACAATGTGTTATATGGGTGCGTGTGGTTCAGTGGTCGGAGGCGTCATGCAACAAACACGTGGAATCGATCTTCACGTTCATGGCCAACCGAGCCTTTCATCCCTCCGGGGTTGGCGAATTGGTACCACACTTGTATGGGAGTATACCAGCACTGGTTAGATACATCGGTGGGCCACCGCGAGTCATTGTAAAGGCCGGATATGCAATCAATCACCACCAACGATAGTTGATAAAGACGAATGCATGGCGCATCCATTAGGGATTGATAAATGCCGAGAGCTTTATCCTATTAACATTTATCAATACGGTAGAGAAGTATTCTTCATTCCTGATGTAACTCCTTCATTTGTCGATATTGCTAAGGTGCCAACGTGTTGCTAACAGCACACTGGATTTGTACAGGCTTGATCTATACAACTGTGAGAATACGCCACGAGGAAACCATCAAACTTTCGCGTAGAAATATCACATGAACACCCAGAGCAAGCAAGAGGTCTTAAACAGCGCCTCATTTCTCGCATTACTGTTAACATGGAGCTGTGTGAAACAGTGGACAAAGCAGTTTTTGATGCGGTCACCTAGATTTTCCTTGCTTGCGAATTTGCAGTGTAAGCAATCAGTGAAGTGGCTTCCTAAAGAATGTAAAACTCGTGGTGAAATAGAAGGAACGAAACAGAAGGAGGAAGGTGATTTTGTCGTTCCCCAGTACCACCTGACGCTATATCGCATATCTCACACAGCCCGAATCGTTGTATAGCCGGTAAGAAATCGCCAAACTGCATTCCACTTGACAACAACATTAGCGGGAATGACAACTACAACGGGAAATTATAGGTGACAACTAGAAATGCCTAACGTGGCAAACTCTTTAAAATTTATGACAACTATGCAGCATGGAAACGTCATCAGGGGTGCCTTAACATTTCAACGCATGTCAGGTGTACTAAGAATGTATTTATTGATGAAAGCTTGTACGACGAATCTTTTCACACGAACAGCTTGGAAGCTTGGAAGTCGATTATTACGCGTGTCATTTATTCTTTATATATAGACCTCCCGTTTGCTATATACAGCAATATGACGACCAGAGTTTTAAAGTGTTACAACTATTTCGTCACCGCTCCATTTGAAAAGTCGATGCTATCACTTTGAATTTATAAAACCCCACTTTCAAGAACGTCACTTGAAAACTGCAATGCGGTAAAATTCGTGTGAGATTTGATGGCATACTAACCACACCACACTTGCATCCTTAGTGACAGTGTTCTCATAAGAGCAAGCATTAGTGGCTTGTGATGGATGCTGGTGTTTCGGTCTTCAGGAACATTTCTCTTCGGCTGAACATGAACAAAACGATGTTCACGGTACTAACCCAGTGACCATTCAAACGAATCTCTGAGAAACTGTAAAACTGCTACGACAGTAATGAAATCGTTGAAAAAAATAGGAAAAAAAATGAGGGTAAGAAAAGAACAAGTTAATTAAAAAATTGGCGGAACCGATAGGAACTGGTAGGGGCAAACGCTGTGATGCTCTTGGTGCGTTCCGATGGATAAGATCTTTCTCAGTCATGTAATCGCAAGAAAACATGGCAAGGTATTTAAATATTTCTTGAACTATTCAGTAATTGTGTAATAGCTTTACAGCAATTAAAATGCTGTTCCACGACCTATTCTATCAGAATAAAATATGCCAACAAGTAGAAAATTCGTAGGAAAAGTAGAAAAAATACTTAAGATCAAATTCTCGGACAGCTGAATTGCACAGTCAAGGAATCCCTATCGAGTCAGCATATTACTCTCGCTCATAGTCAGTATCTCAGTTACATTGAATACGAAATATTTGTTAGCAAGAATGTGACCGTTGGCTTGAAGTGAAGACATTAATATTTAACATTGTCACCAGTCATTAGAAAAAGAATCAGTGACAACTATCTATAACTTGGTTGGAACACGATGCACACAAAAGTGAAATGCACAAGCAGTTCTTTAGGAAAAATGTACCTATAGCCATTTTGGACATTTTGCCTGAACAGTTCATAAATATAATGGCAATAGTAATTAGAAATTAAAATTTATTTGGTTTGAGAGCAAAAACAATATCAAATGAAAATGTAAAGCCAGAAATACATTAATGAGAAGCTAGCAATGGACTAGGCATTACTAAACCATTCTGCACCTAAGTTCTCGGGTGGGTCGGTCGCTATTGAGAACGATATCCGCCTTACCTGCACAATGAAGTGAAGACGAAAGCGGAAATGGAGGAAAGGTAGGACGATCACAAACAGCGCCGGCCTTATGTAAAGGGAGGTCGCCGTTTGGTCACAATGAACACAAAAAATGTCTATTTGAGAGTAGTCAAGTGGAACATGGATCTTTCTATGGTCACAATATGTATAGCTATAAAAACACATGTTTGACCGCCATTTAGGTGAACCTGATATCCCAGTGAGAAAACTGGATGTCGCTGTCAATATTCATGATTTCTGGAGATTCGTCAGCTGTTATCAGAGCACTCTTTAAGCAAAAAACCTAGGCAGCTTAAAATAAGACCCAATGAATAGAGCGTTTGTGTTCCCTCAATGTTCCACGCACTGAACTTAATTAAATATTGTAAGGGTGGCCGGTCGTGTATCTTCGTAGATACGTCAGATACCAAATTTACAACCCCGGATTTAAAGAAGAACTAATTATTCCGGACAAGGGATCGGACCACGCCTCTCACATTCACGAAAGGGCACCTCTAACCACTAAGAACGCGTTTTAAAAATGTTGCCAACGTGGTTGCAAATTACAAAAAGCAAATCTACTTCAATAGAGTTCAATAGAGTTGAAGAACACCTAAACGGCTCCACTAGAATTTGCTTAAACACATATTCACCTGTATCACCTGTAGACCAGTTGATCGTCGAGTGACTCGAGCGGGCGCCAGTATATCCTCCAGTTTTCCCTGTCGCGTGCAAGAGTAGCCCGGCGAGTTCTGCTCGCTTTAGGGACTCTTCGAGCATCATATCTTTATTCTAGGCTTTTTGTGAAGAACTCTGACCATTGGGTCGGTGGTGTTCCTGCAGTATGTTTGACATCCCGAGGAATCCAGTCACTAACAGCTCTTGTCCATCGGTTATCATTCATACGCATTATGTGTCCGCCTCACTTTATCTTCGACTGCTTGGAGTATAGAATGGCATCTTCGATTTTTAATCGCTGACGCAAGTCGGAGTTTCGGATCCCATCCCTTCCTTGTGTAAACCGGGACACTCCTAACATCGTCCTTTCGACAGCGCGTTCCATAACGCTGAGCGATCTTTCATCCTGCTTACGCAGCGACGAGGTTTCTGACGCATACGTTAAGGCAGGAAGAACAGTTGAGTCAAAAATGTGGGCACGGAGTCGGGTGTTCTTTATTCTCTTCACTACATCCTCGATGCTCTTGAAAGCTTCCCAAGCCGCTAGTTTCCTTCCGCTCAGCTCTTGAGCTAAGTCTTTCATCATATTAATTTCCTGACCTAGATAGACATAACTGGAGCATTCGGAGATATTCGTTCCCTTGAGCGTGAATGGAGCAGACGAAACTAATCCGTTCTTCATGAGCATCGTTTCCTTGAAATTTAGACGAAGGCCAATCATTCAACATGCTTTATCAAAGTCCGCAAGCATACGTTCCGCTTAGCTAATGTTGATGTTGCAAGGACGATATCATCAGCAAAACGAAAGTGATGTAACTGCCGACCGGCGATTTTCACTCCCATATTATCCCAGTCCAATGTTCGCATGACGTTCTGGAGGGTGGCTGTAAATAATTTTGGCGAGATTGTATCGCCTTGCCGAACTCCTCTTTTGACGTCAACGTTAATATCGTTGTAGAATGGTAAAATCTTGGTTGTGAAATTTTTGTACAGCTCACGGAGAATCTTTATGTACTGAATAGAGACTCCTTGACTACCAAGGGCTTCCATGACTGCTTCTATCTCAATTGAATCAAAGGCCTTCTGTAAGTCGATGAAAGAGAGACAGAGCGGTTTTTTGTACTCTCGCGATACTTCAGCGAGCTTTGTTATCGTGTGAATGTGGTCCATCGTACTAAACCCTTTTCGGAACCCTGCTTGCTCACATGGCTGTCCTTCGCCCTGTGTTCTGTCAATCCTGTTTAAGATGACTAGAGTGAAAAGTTTGCAAACGACAGACAACAAGTAGATTGGGCGATAGTTGCCCATATCGTGTAGGGAACCCTTCTTGAACAACAACAGGGTCTTGCTGGTCTTCCCCTGAGTAGGGCCCTTGCATTCATACAGGTAACGTGTGAAGAGCCAAGCCAGTGTGTTTACGAGAACTGGCGGAAGGTTCTTCAGACGTTATGATCTTATCCTGTCCGGACCTGCTGCTGTTCGATTCTTCACCAACGAAATGGCATGTCGTATATCGGAAGGGAGAACCGGTGGTACAACATATCCATCCTCATTTCATATGACGGAACGTGGACGTTGCCATCGAAAAGATCTGAGTAGTATTCGTGGATAATTTTCTCCACTGCCTTTCTAAACGCTGTTATTGCTCCGTCTAGGCGTCGGAGTGCAATCATCTCGGTCTTGTAATTGGGGAAGCTTCGGCGGGCTTTGCCAATACTTCTCCAAGCCTCTGCAGCCTCGACCCTTACTGCTGCTCTTCCCTCTTTAAGATCTTCTTTTATCGCCTGTCTGCATTGTTTCGCATGTTCGGACGTTAGTTGGCGGTTACCTGCAGCTCGTGCGAGTCCACGCTGGCGTATTAGCCCGAGACCATCTGGGAGCAGACGTCTCTTGGTGACTTTCGAACTCTCAGCTTTCATAGCGCTAACGTTAAAATGTTGAATGAGCCGATCGTGCTCCTCGCCGATGTTGTCGACAAAGGCATCTTCTCAACAACCGACTAATGAGTTGAATAAGTCCAGTTTATGGTGGATCTGGGACCTCGGTTTTGAATTTAGCGGCCTTTTCTACTTTCCACGAGAAATAGAATCTTACACGAAGGAGACCGTGGTCTGATTTCGTGTAGAATTTTAGGACAACAGCGACATCGGTTAGGCAAAACTTTCTATTTACTATGATGTGGTCTATTTCGTTATGGTACTCTCCATTGGGAGATTTCCACATCTAGCGTTGAGGGTGGGGCTTCTGGAAATGAGAGTTACCATGGATGGGCTTGCTCGCCATGATAAACTCGGAGAGTCGCTCACACTGTTCGTTCCATTCTAATCCGTGGGTCCCAATGTGACGTTCCTCAGACGATCTTCTTGGTCCGATCTTGGCATTGAAATCTCCAATGATGACCTCGAAGAATGTATGGTCTTCTCTGTAGAACTTCTCCAAGTCCATGTAGAACGTTTTGACTTTTTCTTCGTCGTAGTTTGATGTTGGCGCGTAAACGACGAAGATTGTCAAATCCGGTATTGATCCACATCTTGTTAATCGTAAACTTCCGATTCGGGTTGTAAGCTGTTTGAATGAATCGATGTTCATGGACAGACTCGTGTTGTCGAGAACGCTGACACCGCCTACGCCTGTACTGTCGCATGCTCCGAGGAACAGTTCTTCTCCAGTGTCATAGACAGCGTTGAATGGGTGGCGTCGTCTCGTCTCGGCTAGGCCGATGACGTCGTACCATATCATTCTTGCTTGCATGAGCAGGTCTTCTATCGAGGATTCGGATGCAAGTGTACGTGCATTGTAGGTACAGACATATACCTAAGATGCCAGGTATACATACCAGACAGGTACCATAGACAAATATTAATAGTAGATAATCGCATACGTTAATACCATTAATTTTTTCAACTACGAGCAAGGTATAAAAGTCGAAAACTCAACGGAAGCTACAGCTTCCGTTTTTGAAGCCATTATGTTGTTGGTGGGCTTCTGATGAGATTAAATTCTAGCCATAATTCAAAGAACCCCAAAATCCTTAAAATGTGCAAAAGACGAAGCCATTGGAAGGTAAGCCTTCCTGACCCACTTTACGTTTCAAATTAGGAGTGGTGATATGAAATGTAGAAAGCAAATACAATGTACAAATACTATACATCATGTGGAACATATTTTCTCAACTACATTGTACTCCACTAAACACTAAATTATTCAAAAAAAAAACATTGAGTTCCTGCTATGCTTTCAAAAAGAACACAGGATTGCTTTTCTCTCACAGAAGAATTTTTGTTACACCGCATGAAGAGAAAAGGCAGTGTACAGTTTTGTGTGAGTATCCGCAGGCGCTATGGCTCCCTTACAATGAGATTTCAATCCCCACACTTCTCCATAGACGATGACATTTCTTGGATGCAAACCAGACATAGTTGTTGACGTCAGGCAAACAGGCAAACACTAGCCTTAATGAATATGTGAGAACTAATTAACATGAAAGCAAACAGTTGTGGTTGTTGTACGGCAACGACCGTGGGTGTGTCGACGTCTGAGGGCACCCGAAGCGCTCTGGGAAAACCACTGCAGCGTTCTCCGGCCCATTATTAAATATGAAGCGGTAAATAATTGTAGGCGATCATGTTTCAATTGTTCCGTAGCTGTTTTCTAGTCAAAACACAAAATCAGATTAAATAATCAGATACAATTTTTTTCGAATTAATTGTGTCAATACGAAATTGCTAAAATCGAAGCGAATCCTAGTAATCCAGAAAAACATTGATTTTGTGCCGACATTGAATGAAAGCTAGTTTTTGAGGAAAAAAAAGCCATTTGGAAGCAGGAATACAACACTCAACCCAGAAGCATTGCTCATAGCAATGAACGAGCTTTCGATTCGGGAAGATTCGCGAAGTGTCCCTTAAATGATATTGGCATTGACGAATTAATGAGTGAGGCACGTGTCTCATGAATGATCTGGTCACAAATAATAACTATTTTTAGAAGTTCAGCATCACAATGCATAGCAAACAGTATTTGTTTGAAAATTTCTCTAAAGGCGAAAGCAACCAGTGGAACATTTGTGATGCTGGATGCATCGCCCATTTGCACTGATAAGGAGGCAAACTGCTACGAAGAATAGCTGCGCGCTGAGATGGCTTATCATATAGAAATCACCACAACTGATACGACCATGTTCAGGTTTACGTTTATCTACTTACAGCTCATCAAATTCCCCTATACTTCGATGGTTAACAAAACTCCATCGAGGGACGAAGACGCACGTATTCTTCGCAAAAACTTTTCTACTTCCGAGTGGGTATCAAAGCACAGTTTACAACATATCTACATCTCAGCCAATTGAATTCTGGATCGGTGCCTACCAATACAGAAGACCAAGGAGCATATCGATTGGTGGAATGAAGATTCTATTGTAAACACAGAGAACTGAAAATGCCGGTGTTAAATAAACAAAAACGTGGGAAGAATTTTTGCTTTTCTTTATTAATGTAGTGCCTGCTATTCGGTGTACCTGTTAAATTCAAGCCTATTAGAATTACTACAGAACTACTACGTTGACGGATTATATGCATAAGCCAACACACCCATGAAATGTCATCTTACGTGATGCAAATCAGTCGATGACTCAAAGTTTCACGGAAAAATGGAAAGTGGACTAATATTGTCACCGTATGTGGTGCCAAATAATAGCTGAATGCGACTACGATGCGGCTAGTAACTACCAGTTGAAAAACCTATTATAGAGAATGGAGTAGTAATCACACGGATAGGAGACGTCAGATGTAGGTCAATGGCATACTAATGTCTAGTGTCAAGAAATAAGTTGCAAAAACAGCAGTGCCTATTCTGATGCGACAATCAGATTTCGAAAGGACAAAGAGTCACGGATAACCGGTTGAGCACGTTCTCGATTCTAAATGTTGGTATTATGCATTTCGTTCTTATTAGGCTTGTCTAGTGGTAAAACCTTAATATGAACAACTTTGCACAAAAAAGTCACGTCCAGTTAATTACCTGAGTATTCGGAACGATAGCAGAACTAGTCTCATTTCACTATTTTAAGATATATTCAGTTCGAGCCTTAACAACTAACCATCTGAAAACTGACCACCTAGCGGTAACTGTTGATGTCTAGTCAAGCGACGAAACTCTGGTTCATTATGGAATAGACATGCATCTCTACGCTCATGTATTCTCCAATATTTTAAATTACTAATACCAGCACAACAAGTGAGGACGGGCCATTCAAGAACCAAGTAAAAGTTTACTTCCATACAATAACACAAATACAACACAATCGTATCTGACGTTTCGGCAGAATCACCTTCTTCTGAGCCTGGAAGGTTACACCAATAGGCAACTTACTAGGTCAAACACTTCAACACCACAAACAGAAAGATGAAAATCTGAGTGATAATTACAAGATCTACGGCTTCTCGAAAAATCCACCGCTTTTTCCACCTGTCTTCCTTCCACCGAGGAAGAACAGTCGCTCAGAGTCGCATATGGCTGACTACTGCACCACCCCACATAACGATCGATACGAAGGTAAGGGGCGAGATCACGCGTGATCTCGGGGCATTCCTCCCTGCTATTCATTGGGAGATTTTTGGCCTTTATCCAAAAAGCCTCGAGGAGTTTGCGCGTTGGTGTTTTAATACCCTGTGCCTGGATAGTGACTGTTACATTAAAACCGTCTTCGCTATGCTCTTGTATCCTATGCGTGCCTTGTCTTACTTTTCGTTTCCCATCTAGGTGTTCTTTTATGCGGATACATAAGGGTCTGCTCGTTTTGCCAATATATTCGTCTCCGCAAATACCACAAGAAATCAGATGTATCGTACCTGAACTCATGCAGTCACCGTCCCTGCCATAAGGGCAGATTACGCAATTTTGTGTTTCACATAGACGGTCATATAGGCGGTTGCGAACTAACTGGCGACGAAGAGTATTCGGTGGTATTTCAATTATCGCTACCGATTCCTCTAGATCTGCCCTTCTTAAGCATCGCTTCACCGCTGCACCTATTTCATCGCTAATGAAGGGCAAGATAGACGGGACTTTGTTTTGGCCAAACCGTTGTTTTTAGAGCGTCGTTCTCCGTCGAAACTTATCTCGTAGGGTTACAACTTCGTAGCCATTGGAGATGGCTATTTGCCCAGCCAAGTCGCACGATTCCTCCTTTAGTTCTACTTGTACATACAGAGGTGACTGTTCAAAACATGTTTCTCACAAGCGCCCTCTTTGTATGTGAATGGTGACAAGAAAGGGAGTGAACCAGGATGTTTTTGTTACCAGGCCACTAGGGACACATAGGATACAAAGCCATAGCGGAGACGACTTTGATGTAAAAGTCACTATCCTCGCACAGGATGCCAAAACACTAGCGTGCAAGCTTCTTGAGGCTTTTTAGATAAATGCCAAAAACCCTAAAATGAAAAGCAGGGAGGAACGCCCCGAGATCACGCGTGATCTCGCTCCTTGCCTTCGTATCGATCGTTGAGGGGGTGCTGCAGTCGTCAACCATATGCGACCCTGAGCGGCTGTGCTTCCTCGGTGGAAGACAGATGAAAAAAGCGGCTCTGAGGAAGGCGATTCTGCCTAAACGTCAGCTACGATTGTGCTGTATGTGTGCTATTGTATGGAAGTAAACGTATGCTGTTTAACAGCCTCGCGATTGCTGAGAGAGAAAACGACGAATTGATTATCCAGATTAGTAGAGGTTAGTAGGAAATCTATCATGGGTAGTATATTAAATAAGTAATTAATAGTGATAGCTCTGTTAGTATTCAAGATAGTGTAAAAAGCGCATACTTCAAAAAACGTGCTCGCAGACGAATAAACCACAATTTGTAGATCACACTTTTAAATTGTTGGAAAAACGTCGAACGTTTAGTGTATGCTGCGGCTTTTCGTACTTCTGTCATAAAGCATTCTTCTTCTGGCAGAGATGAAAAGTAGCGCAGAGCGCCGAAAGCGCATTCTTCACTTGCCAAGTTTCAGTTTGAACGATCTCATTACTGTCTTGTAGTCAATTGCTCAGACTCTGCTGAAATGCTCACTATCCTTGAAAACCCATGAACATCGTCTCCTCAAAAACACTTTCAGTGACTTTTTGACTAAGAGACGAAGTCTTGTATTTCGGTAAGAAGAACAAAATTAATTCGAATGAAAAATATTTTGTACACGATTATAACTGGAATTCTTTTATCATAATTGGGTATTAATTAACAAACTGAGGAAAATATTTTACAAGTGCTTTTATAATGACTCATATTTCCAGAATCATAGCTAAAGTTTACACCTTTTGAGCTTAGGGAAAGCTCAGCTCTCACAGATGTGGAGGAAAGAAATAAAAATGATGACGAAAAATTGTGAGATTGATGTAGTTCAGCATTAACAGCTCCGGTAAAAATCCACGACGAGCCAATGGCTCCTTGAAGAGTCCGAGCTCACAGCTCATTTCTAAGAGCAGTAGCCGTGCAACCAGACAATGTGACGGCTTAGCCGTCGCCGAGTTCTGGAGCGTGCTACCCTTGTGCGATGACTATGTCTGATGAGCAGAGCAGGCTTCCTTTTTGTTATCACAAAACACTACGTAATGCCGTCAACCCCCCACTTCATTACGTAGCATAAAACTACATCGCATTTCATACGATGAAGACTACATAGATTCATTGTGACAAAGCCGACATTTTGGAAAAAGCATTCCGAAGCTCAGCGGTGGTACAGATTTGAACACTAAAATCGCATAGCTGAAAAGTTGGCGTAGAGTTTAGAGTTGTAAACGATGAAAAAGCAGCAACCGAAGCATTCTCTTTCTCGATCTAATCAGAAAAATTTTTAAAACAGTGCAGTGCCAGCTACTTAGAAGAAGCTACGATCGAATGAGGTACGTTCTAGAAAACATGATAGAAGTGAGGCTATTTATTATGGGGTCTGCAGATTTTTCAAGACGCCCCGCAAGAAACTTCATGTTATGCTCTGGGTTCTTTGGATTTCCCACTTTACTCCAGGGATGATTTTTTAATCACTGATTACATTTCACTTCGGCCAGATGGTTTTCATCATTTCGTAAAAGTGCCAACCAGCGTTCAATTCCGACATCGACTGGTATTCGACTTCTTCATAAAATGTCAAATCTTTTTTCCTCCTGAGCGAATTTTATATCCAAATGAGATCGTCATTGATAATCCCGACAAACAAGACGATTTTGCCAGCAATCAAACACACTTCTACGTATTTCTAAATTAGTGCTCCTTCAGCGTCCCAGTTATCCACTGCCTCATACTGTATTCTAAGCTTCCTAGGAGACGCAAAGCCATCCAAGGCAAGGAATTTGCTGAAACGAAGCGATATAGCACATTGATATAAGATGTCACCATTCATGATAAGTAAGCTAAGCTAAAACGATAGGACGTCAACAACAAATGAAGTAGCAGTTATAAAATACATAAAACATCTGCAAAATACCCAGGCTCACCACCTCCATTGAGATATAATTTATTGACAAACAAAGTTTTACGTCCAGGAGAAAGTGCATTTCGATTTAAAGTAATATTATTTATTGCTCGAAAACCACCTTTCCGTTTTGTAATCACTTCGGAATAAAGGATATGTAATCTCTCATATTGTATTTCACGTCAAATATTCAAAATTCATAGGTCTACTTCACATATGTTGCTCAGTAATTTTGGTCCTGATATGAACTAACCGGCAGTGATTTCTGGGGAAACAAGCTCTCCTTCGGCCTTTTAGGGTTTGTTCAAAGAAATCTGCTTATTCTGAAGAGTTTCAAGATTGTTGGCAGGTATAACCAAACATGTTTTACTAGAGTGAATGACAACCAATCTGTTGATGTTAATGGAGAGTCAGACAGAGAAGATACAGTCACGAGGCTAATATAAATTAAATACTAGTCAAGTAGAAAAACTATTGGCAAAATACAACCACAATGTTTGTGAGATATTTGCAAAACTCCGGACCGCAGCTGCCTGCGGTGGTGAACGAACGCGCTATTACCCTTTCCGGGACTAAGGGGTTCACCACCATATCATGCTAGCCCTTCGTTTCACCTGTCCCTCAGCTAATTTTATATAGTCCTCTATATCTAGTATCCGTATAGTTCTATGCCATTAGCATTCACCCACCAAAGGAACTGATTATAACTGAAAATTCTAGTAGGCAGCAAGTAAAAAGTTAATATTGACAAAATGTCAGAACTGACTTACAATCGAGGAAAACGTCTAACGGAAAACGAACAGTTCGCTTTTAGGCAGACATTGTTGGTGAAAGGTATTCCGATTAGTCAAATGTTTATGGAAGAACTGCTCAAATAGACAATTCTTCTGAGAAACTGACGACTATTTTGAAATATTTATAATGATTCATTTGCCGATGAGCGTTCCCAAGAAAAAACAGCTGCTGTGGTCGAGATTACCAGCGATAACCGCCTCCACTGTCGGTGCTGAGTGTCACGTGCTCTCTCGGTATTTCGCCTATATACTTTATGTTTGTAAGATCGCATTCATGAGAAATATTAATCAACAGACTGTTGAGTCACTTCGATGGAATACGAAGAATAGCTTCGCAACGAAACCATTGCTTTTTTAAATTCAGAAGCAGCAATGGATTCACGTTCCTATTGATCTTTATCGCTCAAATTTCACTATTAGTATTACTAACAATAATACTATAACGCAAGGGCTTCAGTGGGGCTGTCTGCAACACATGAGCCCCTAGAAAGGGTAATCGCAGCTTCGATCTGATCCGGGGTCCGGATTTTGCAAACAAAAATTTTATCTTTACAGTGGTTGTATTTCACGTCATACCCTGTTGTTGAGAAATAATAATAATAGTTAATAACTAAAAAGTTAGCGCAGTAATGCCATTATCAATAATGCTAATGGCACTGGTATGAACGCATTAGCCCCATGAAAAGGTAATTGCGTGTTTGATCCCTACAGCAGGCTCCTGCGGCCCGGAGTCTTGCAAATATCTCAGCATCACTGTGGTTGTATTTCGCACAACATCGTGCCGTGAAAATTTATAGTATGCAGTAAATAAAAAAGACAACACCATTATCTATCACATGTTTACTTTTTATTTTTTGCCTACTATAAAACCTACTATAATCTTTACTGACAGCTGAGAGAGGCGAAACGAAGGAGCTGCATGGTGTGGTGGTGAACGCGTTAGACCCCGGAAAGTGTAATAGCGCGTTCGCTCCTCACTGCAGACACCTGCGATCCGGAATTCTCCAAATATCTCAGCAATATTTTGATTGTATTTCGCTTAATATCCTGCCGTAAAAATTATTATAGGCAGAAACTAAAAAGTAAACATTGTGAATTCAACTACAGCCTCAGCTCAATGGGGTTCAAGTGGGCTCACCAGATCAATCCCATTGACGGGTGATTGCTGATGGTACCGATCAATACAACTAGCTGAGAGATAGGCGAAACGAAGGACCTGCATGGTGTGGTGGTGAACGCGTTAGCCCTAGAAAGGGTAATAGCGCGTTCGTTCTCCACTGCAGACACCTGCGGTTCAAAGTTCTGCCAACTATTACCAATTTTTATTTACACAGTCCATCTGCGCTTCTACTGGCCGGATCCCAGAACTTCCAAAATTCGATTCATTTCCACGCCTCCAAAATTTACGAATGTCTTAGAACATTCTGTGTGTGCGTCGACTATTACTTGAGGAGCTTCGTCATTCGTCATGAATGTGGTTGAATGTTAGTCAGATCGACTCTGTCAGCAATCCTGAGATAGTCGGGCCATAGTGTTCCCATGTAGATTGCAGAGAGTTGGCCGCTTCCAGGAAAATATGGTATCAGTTTCCCGACCCCGGCATGACAAAAGATTGGTGAGCCTGAAATGGGGTAGAAACATCACCCACTTCGTAATGAACATCATCACTTCTGTTAGTGCGCTACCTGCCCACTATTAGTCAAATGGAAACATTGACTGCTTCAAAGCTGCTTTGAACTCAATTTTAAAAATGTAAATGGAAAGGCATGTCCAATTCCACGAAATTTCTAAAGAAATCTAGCCCGCTGCGCAAACTTCAGCGATATATTGAATAACACAATTTTGTTCTGCTGGAGGATATGAGAGTCTACACAAAAAACCATTTATAACCTCCAGAGAACAAGAGCTTCATCGTGGTAGAATAAAGATATTTGCCTTTATTTATGTAGAAGAATTCGAAATTCTACGACTTCTTATCAAGTTTATTATAAATAGAATTATCAAAGACATTCTAGAAAATGTTTAACAAAAGGGTAGAAAAATTCCCAACAGAATGCCACGCATTTTTCATTAGGAAAACATAAACGTGAAACAACCACAATGATGCCTAAATATTTGCAAAACTCCGAACCACAGGTGTTTGCGGTGGGGAAAGAACGCGCAGTTCTGCTTTCCGGGGAGCAACGCTCCCACCACGACACCATGTGGGTCCTTCGTTTCGACTGTCTCTCAGACACCTGCGGTCCGGTGTTTTGCAAATATCTCAGCAACATTGTGGTTGTTTCACAAAAAAATACTTTGCCGTGAAAATTAGTAATAGTCAGTAAATAAAAAGGAAACATTGTGATTTTCAACCACTGCCTCAACTTAACTGGGTTCAATGCCGATTTGGGCTCCCCAGATCAATGCTGTTGACAGCGGCGCGTTACTCCCCGGAAAGAACAATAGCGCGTTCGTTCCCCACCGCAGCCACCTGCGGTCCGGAGTTTTGCAAATATCTCAGCATCATTGTGGTTGTTTCACAAATAATACACTGCCGTGAAAACTAGTAAAAGGCAATAAATAAAAAGTCAACATAAGCGTGAAAGTTTCCATTCTTCAACAAATTCAAGTACCTTTCCTTGTTCTGACAAAAAAAGACAATGCACCAAAAACAGATTTTTACCGAGGAATCTTGTGATGTGGAGCACAGGTAACATAGAGGTGGAGCTGGTGCTCGACGACACATGCAAGAGCCTAGGATCGAACACGCTTTAGCACCTCTATCCCTGGATTTCATGCAGAATCTATTAGGTCGACATTCCAATACATCTATAAGAAAGGGAAGACCGAAACCTTCAAGTAGCAGCCGAACCACATGCAAAAATCCCAGACCAACGGATGGGTAGACGATGGATGTAAGCAGCGTCATCTCTAGCAAGAAAACTAGAGGATTCCACAAGTTGCTTACTTTTTAAAACATAAGAGATTGTGAGAGAAAGGCAATGGCTGCTGATAAACTGGAGAATTTCTCATTTCATGAGAACAGCAGTATAGGATGGGAGGAAAAAAATCAAAAAAGCTTGTGAAGGAAATCTCCTTCTAATTCGACTTTGTTTTTCAACTCCTAACTCTCAAGCTCCCACCCATTCTACAAATCAAAGATTGTTTGGACGTTAGAAGACAAGGACTAAAAGGATAGAAAACAGTATAGCTCACTACTTTTTGTAGTGACATGAAAAAGAACAACACATAATGATGACGTCTGATGCAAATGAAATAACAAAGATGCAGCATCGCTCACCTCTCAACTTGATCGACGGTTCTTCGTCGGTAGGACACCGTTCTACCATCGACTCGTAATAAGAGAATCGTTTTCGAAACCAAGCCATTTCAACACTACGACATATTCTAGAAAGTATTCTACTCACGGGATTACGGTATATATGAGCCACTAACTTTCGACATGACTTGCGACTAGCACATGATGATAGTGAAGACAATCGATTGTTACGAGTTTTCGGTAGTGAGAAGTCGATTGCAGACGGAACTGATTACAAGAAGACAATTATTTTTCTAAACAAAGCGCTCAGATTCTATACTATAGCACTTCGGAAAAATGTTGGAACTCCCGATGACTTAGCAGAACTAATCATAGTAAAGATACGCAGAGTTTCCAATGCATTTCAGTGCAAATAGGTAGATTGCAAAACTCTCAATTTGGAGGCCTCTTTGATTTCAAACTTCAGTGCTCACCTCGTCTTCGGGTTTTCACGACTTATCAGTACTACACCTAATAGAAGTAGGGTGACGAAAGTCCGTAAGAGATCTAGTAGTAGTGATTTTAAAATATTAAGAGATGTGAAAATATACAGTATGAAATTTCTAAGATAGTAGATTGACCGGAATGAATAAAATGAATCTCAGATGTGTGGTTATCAAAAGACCAGTACCCTTATAGCACTAGGCCTATAAATTTTGTTGAGGATTTTGCTGCTAAACGTTCATAAACTGGCTTCATTATCAACCACGATTATGAGGTATGAGATTCACACGCGCTACCATGCTCGAACAAGACCACCACCATGTAATACGATTGCGAGAGAAGGAACGAATGGCATATGTTCTGGGGTCCGCACAGCTCGTGAAGACGGACCGTCCAAGTATCCAAGTAAGTAACATCCACTTATTGGCTTGGAAACAAGTTGGCAATTGGTCGAGATTTTTTCCAGGTCAGTAAGTTCGTTACAGAAGGATATCGAGGACGATTCCATATGATCTACACATCCTTTTACTTCTTTTTTGAGACACTTTTATTAAATACTATTCGTGTCGCCTTAAACTTCGAAAATCGTTCTCGAGAAAAACCACCATCTGAAACCTCGCTGTTGATATAATTGCATTCTACACGAGTTCCGAAATACGATGTTTTTAAGCGAAAACCGCATTACGAAAAGCGAAAAAGTCATTGAAATGGGACGGCTTTGGGTTCACGTGCGCGCTTAAGTGACATCTACGGGCTTGCGTGTGTACGTGACACCAGCCGCTAAGCTCCAGTGACTAAGGAGATGAATCAGTTTGCGAGCGGTACGGCCTCGTAGGCGACCAGTATCAGAGAAGCTCGTCCACTACGGAAAGGGCCTCAACTACAAGAGACACGAAGAGTACGTCAAAATCCATCATGGTTGTGAAATGACGCGGAGAATGATGACATGATGATAAGAGAAATCGGAATATCTCTGCCAATATGTTCGAAGTACAAGAGACACGTTGCAAAGCGCTCGTGTGGCATTTGCATAGGAAGGCCAATGACATTTGTTTCGTTAATGCATCGTCATATGAAAAAATGGATCGGAGTCTAGTGTTTTCAACAAGTGCGACAGCATTGAAGTATTCTATCGGTGATAGAGAAGTTTGAAACGCCGTTTTGAATTCCCCGAAGACATATGTAAGGAAGACTTTTGAATCAGCATTGGAACTTTAGTTCAGTTACACCGGGCAACGTATGCCGTAGAATTCTGAAGAGGCATGAAACAATGAATGAATTATTAATATAAATGATGGGAAAAATTTAATTGAGTCATCTTTCTATAGAATGAGATTATGACAGCATTAAAAGTTTTTCGTAGAGAACTGAAAATTCGTAGCGTTTGAGGATGTATGTATTCAACGGCAATACGATATATAAGAAACAATTCGGCTCGGTCTGGAAAATGTATTATTCTTCGAAAAAGGAAAATCTCAGCTCAACTTTGATAGAGTGTTGAAAATCGTGAGGATAGACAGTAACCTAACTTGACCTCGTTGAGCTTGAAAACTAGTAAAAAAAATCACATGTTACATTATTTGCAGAGCGCATAATCTACTTTAGAAAAAATGTGAGCAGTACTCCAGCTTAAATCAATAAGTGGCTCAAACCAGATCGATAAGGCTTATGTTAGTGTTATATTGTCGCGAATTTTCAGAAATCAAGCATAGGAGTTAAAAGTAGACTCGTCGAAGTTTCAGTGCCGCCAAATGGCGACTGCAGTTGTGATTTCAGTACTAGCATATGTACTTCAGTTCTGAGTTTGTGGGTTATGACTGGTGGCAACGCCGTCAAGAGGGCCACTGGTGGACTTTATTCCATCAGTGCAGGGATTTTACTCAGTGGGACCTGTAGCTTTGAAATGCTGAAGTCGAAATGAAAATTGTGGCATATATGCACTCCTACGCTTAAGCAGATTCTGAAAAACTAACACGGTCCAACAAAAAACCACTCATACGATGAATTCGTTCACCTGTGCACTAAGGAGAAGGACGTTTTTCTTTCAACGAAAAACTGACATTGACATAGAATAACGGACATTTTTTTTTCTTCTAACCAGGCTTTGTTTTCTTCGTAAAGAAACCTTATCACAGAGGAATTTCGTGAACACCAGCTTCTTGCGGAAATTGAAAAATTGCAAAAATAGCGCGGAAAATTTGGGCGCCAATGAACCTTTAGCAGTCATTTTCAAGACATAACAAAATAAACTGCCATCATAGTAATTTCTTCTCAAAATCCACTACATAACCAAATTGGGAACAAACTATTCATTTTTTCTTCATTTCCTTTTCTTCTTTTTTCGCTTCTCTATAAAAATGTAGAGTTCAACGAGTGTTTCTTCATTTTCAAGTACTCTGTAAATTTTCCGTGAGGTGCGTGTAGCAGAGTAGGTAGCGATGTTTTGCAATACACACGTGATCTTTGGTTCGAACTCGTACACCGAACTTTCTAAGACGTCCACTCTTTTGGGGTAAAAAATTGGAACCAGACCTACCGCGGAGGATAGCAGCAATGACTCAATGCTTTGCTAGGTCATCGCCAGCCATTGCATGGGAACCCTGTGAATTTTCCACAGGGTGCGTGTAGCACAGTAGGTAGCCGTGTTTTGCAATATACACGTGGTCTGTGGTTCGATACCGTGCAATGGACTCACCAAGGCTTCCATTCCATCGGGGTAGAAAATTGAAACCAGACCTGCCGGGGAGCACAGCAGCACTGACTCAATGGTAGGTTACCACCAGCCGTTGTATAGGCCAGATATGGATTCAATCAGCCCTACTTGACGAATTCAAATACATGACGCATTCCTCGAGGATTGCTCAACACTGAACGCTTTATGCTTTATTTTATCCTCTCGATTTTCACTTTCCATATTCTTCGACTCGTCGGGTTTTTTTTTTAACATAAAATGACAAGTGACAAAAATGCTTTGGCAAACTGAGTGAAATACTACGAAAAGACAATAAACATCACTACTATTAATATAGTGGACAAAAATGCTTTCACACTTCATTACACTTCCATGTGAACTCTGTGCGGTTGGTCTCCACGTGACATATTCAGTGGAGGACTCATAGAAAGCGGTGAGTACGCGATGAAGCCATTCTGTGCTCTAGTGATTAAAATCCTGGTTTAGTGTTTTTTCTCTTTAGTTACGGAGGTGTTTAGCTGAATAGATTGCGGTCAACTTGACCTCTCCAGGCTCTGAGGAAGGCGAAGTCCGCCGAAACGTACGTCAGCTTATTCGTGAATAAAGAATAAAAATAACACCTCGCGTTTGCTCAGCAAGAATACGAAGAAAAAATGTTTCTGTTGTAGCTATGTTTGGTCATTCTGGAAATTTATACCTTCCTCTCTTAACACATTATATCACTACTCCGTTAGGAAGCATGATATTAGTTCCTAACGGTGACATCCATATCCTTGCCTTACAACGCGAAACAACTCTTACAGAGCCAATATAATAGATTTAAAAAAAACAAAACTTCAAAAATCCGACATATTGAATTACACATTTGTTTGTGCTCAAATCTTCGTAGACAAACCTAGTACGAGGAACTTGGCGCGCCCACGGCGCGGGTTCGGTTCGAACGCCGCACCCTTCTATAGTTGTAATTAATAGGAGCGTAAAATATAACAATTAGTGACAAATAACAACAACAAGTACAGTAATTCGTAAATTATTAACAATAATGTTAAACATTAATTCGTCGTTTTCTCTCTTAGCAATCGCGAGGTTGTTAAACTTCCAACGGGGAAAACAGATGAAAAAAAAGGGGGCACTGAAGAAGGCGATTCTGCCGAAACGTCAGCTACGATTGTGTTGTATGTGTGTTATTGTATGGAAGTAAACGTATGCTGTTTAACAACCTCGCGATTGCTAAGAGAGAAAACGACGAATTCATAATTCAATGCCGAGGTTAATAGAAAGTCGATTCTGGGTACTATTAAATATTAATGTTAAAAATGATTAGTTGGCGATAATTTGCTATTTTATTTAGTACTTAATATTAAAAGGAAAAATAAAATATAAAGATCACGGTGTTGATCAATCTCTGAGGGATGCGCCATGCATTCGACTTCATAGAAAAATAGTCAATAATAAATAAAAGCTATATGTAATAAAAAGAATTAATAAGTAATGTTCACTACTAATAACAAATAAGAATAATGGATAAAATAAATAGTGATGATGCTTATAGCAGTGGAAAATAGCATGAGTGAAATTTTTTTCCTAAAATGAGGCAAGTATGGATTCATTCAAGTTGGCGATCGGTGGCACAATCGTGATGAAGGTCGCGACAGTGCCGAAATGGACCCTCGAAACGACTCGGGCGGATCTCCTGCTGAACTCATCGCCACCGCTCTGAGAATAAGGATCATCCTCGAATGTCGGCGGGCACGCCACCACAATTCATATCTAGCCATTGAGACCACGTTGAGCCGTCTGATCGTTCCGAATTCGTCCTCGATCGCACATCGCCATAACCAGTAAAAGGATTATAATGACAGCCCAACATGCTAAACTAAACAGTGAATTTTGTTAATGTGTTATTAAACACAGTTCCTGTTTATAATGAAGATTAATTTGGACAAAAAAAACAGAACTACAACGAGATAAAACGGTATGCGAATTGGGTGTTGCCATTGAGTGAAAGTGTACCGCTAAACATATATGTTTTGTAAGATTATCTCTTTTTATTGTTACTATTATCATGAAAGCGGATAGAACAGTGGTATTGATGACCGTCATTACGAACATAGTGCTAGTTCGATTCCGCCCCGGGCCAACCATGCCTTTCATCCCTCTGGGGTCGTGAAATTGGTACCGGGCTTGTTTGGGAAAAAATCACTTCCTGCAATCAAACTGAGAACGCTGCAGCCCGGCTACCTCAGAGCTCCAAGAAGAATTGCTTGACCAGCACTCTACGACATTGAAGATGAAATGAAAATCGTTAAGCAGCATCCGAAGCCACCCATGAAAGTTGGAAGATGCTCGTGGGTAGTGGATGTGAGGAAACGAATCGAATGTGAGACTTGCTAGGATCCACACAGTAGACGAGAAGACGGGTCACATAAAATAAAATAAAATGAACTTTCATGGAAATGGGTAGTGGATGTGAGGTAACGAATCGAATGTGAGACTTGCTAGGTAGCACCCACACAGTAGACGAGAAGACGGGTAACAGAAAATAAAATAAAATGAACTTTCATGGAAAAAAATCGTTTGGCCGAACTGCAACTCTTGCTATTCCGTTCTAAGAAAGTGAAACGTAACTGTAAGCCTCTTAGAATAAGGATGTTATCAGCATCACTCTTAAATATGTAAACCTGATACTAATGATTTTGGTAAAATGTAATTCTGTGGTCTTCAACATCGTTTTCCAATCTGCTCATAACACCTTATTAATAATTAATAATAACAATAATCGCCCTTATTAAAAGACCGCTGTTTTCTCAGAGAAACACTACTTCGCTACTGCTTCACTTTACTAGCTCATTCAAAAATGTATAAAGTTAATTACTGAATAGTTGATTAACATCGATCAAAACCAAATCCATAAAAGCTGAATAGATTAGCTTGTATTCGAAATGACATAGAATCACTAACAAAAACGAGTACGAAGATCTGAAGACGTCAGAGAAAAGGACGATGGAAAATGTCTTGATGAAAACAACAATAATCCGATGGTGCACTGCACCGGTTTTTGATGGCTATCGGACAGAGATCCGATCCCAAACAAAAATGTACAAACATATCCATTCCAATCCACGTTTTCACCAAGACAATCCGTGTACAATTCACTTGGAAAAAGCTGTTTGCAAACCTAATTTACATTGTGGAACACGGATCAAATATGATGTGCTGGTCGAAAACGGGAGAAGTCTTCCGAACAGTCGCTTCCTCACATAATGCCTAGCAGTCACAAGTTTTTGATTGTTCCATCTAAACTCGACCCTAATTTTTTTCGTTTTCAAATTCTTGGCCTTCGAAGTCATTATCAATGCTTCACTTGACTGATCGTACGATTTGATAGCGTCTCAGAATAACATAATGGCCAGGCCGAAACCATTCTTCCGGTCCAGAAAGAAGGGCGGGATTGATGACAACTATTGTTGATAAAGGTCAGTGCACGTCCCAAAATGAATAATTTGGGAATTTTGGAGAAAAGCACAGTAGTCAGCGCATCAACCGGAAAAGAAGAATTTCCATTCCCAATCAGCTAGCATCATACAACTAACAACATTTGTATGGATGACCCCTTCAAGGGAACGATACTAATGGAAGAAGAAGCCAACAAAACACGAAGACGTGATTCTAATAATCTAAATGAGTACTTAAAACTAGGCCTCACAATCCTTTTAAGAAAATGAAAGTTGCAAATACAACCATACTCTACTTTAAAAGCAGTGGTCACTTATTTTCTTAGTTCTTCACTTTCGCTTCCTATCTCCATTAAAGGGGCGTGTATGGCGCAGTGGTCGGCGGTGCCCTGCAACACACACATGAGATCGAACCCCGCTCACGTGGCTCACCAAGCCTTCCATTTCTATGGAATCGACAAATTGGTACCAGACTCGTCTGCGAGGATAGCAGGACTGACTCGATAAATGGGTAGCCCACCACGAGTCACTGTAGAGGCCAGATATGCAATTCAATCACCTCCAGCGATGCTTAATGAAGTCGAATGCATGGCGCATCTCTCAGGAACTGATCAATGCCGAGAGCTTTATCCTTTTATCCTTTATCTCCATTAATCCATCTTAACTTTTAGAGATACAATGGAATACGTCGGTCAAATTAGAAGGCAGTAGTTGGGAGGAATTCAGTGCTTTACTAAATCCTACCAAATATGGTTCAGAGAGTTCATCAACTCAGTCGAATGCATTAATGATCAAGGAAATAGAACTGAAGCGGTGGACAATGAAGGCAGTGGGGTAAATCGTTTAGTACAAAGGAAGGTCACCATACAAAAAAAAACTAGGATGAAGCGATTTTGCTCCACATAAGCATCTCGAAAAGGAGTTAATTAGAAGCAAAACCTTTAGCGAGTGCCGTGTTCAGTGTTTAAGATTGAAAGCAGGCCGGATTAGCTGATGTTTGGATTTGCGTTTGTGCAGAATGAGCAAGTAAGACGCCCTTCTGAAATAAACATCGTAAATAGTGGCGATAAACAGATGGCCAGTGCTGACCAGAATCCAGCTGCACATTACCTACTGAGAAGGTGGAAGGGAAGTATCCGTGCCATTTTTTCAATGGAAAAAACACTTTTGTCAGCTAAATATTCAACGAGTAAACACCTTTTCGTTTGCACACGAAGGTTTCAAACGACACCCCATTGGCAAGTGCTCCGATGACTCGTGTGTAGATGGAACTGTGGTGCCCATTTGTTTCGATTTAGTTTCATTGCACTGCACGACGATTCACGGCCGTAAGTGTTCTGCGGGAAAAGCTACGGTAAATTTTTTTACATAGTTTTTCTAGTTCAAATTAGACATGTTAACAAATGTCCCGTCATTGTTTAATGACCCATAGATTTACATATTACAGGTTTCATCCAATAAAACCAAAAGAATAAGAATAGGAAGGAAGATTTTATCACTACAAAACTTTGAATTCTGCAGAAGCTAAGAAGTACAGAACTGTTCAACGTTTACAACTGTGACAAGGTGACTTCATGAAATTCAAGAACTATTATCTTTTGCTCGTATCCTCTATCTCGAAGGCATCATAAGCTGACCAACTCTATGTTTTTTTTACTTACTTCCTCTTAAGTCTCTTAAGTAAAAAAAAGGAGAAATAAAAGAAAAACTCTTTTTTAAACTATGGGCGCGTATGGGGGCAGTGGCTTGAGGAATCATTACGACACGCACGTGGAATCGATCCCTGCACCCATGGCCCACCAAGTCTTCCATTTCTCCGGGGTTGGCAAATTGGTACCAGACTTCTCTTGTCTGGGAGGATAGCACACTGCCTCGATACATCGGCAGTACACCGCGAGTCATTGTAAAGGCCAGACATGCATTCATTCACCTCCAGCGATACTTAATAAAGTCGAGTGCATGGGGCACCTTCAGAGATTGCTCAACGCCGAGAGCTTTGGCTTTTTTTATTTTCTCTTTGAGTTTTTATAGTCTTTCTGCAAACGATTTCCGACAAGATATCTACTGAGGAAAACAAACAGGATTAAGAGAAAGTGCTGAGTCAAATATACAGTTTATAAGACAGTTGATCATACGAAGAAGGCCGATAAGGTTGTTTGCATCGGGATGAAAAATAAGTTGATTAACAAGGAGTGTGAAAGATAGAAAAAAAAATCTAAAAAAAAATATCTATGACGTAATGAAGATCTTCTAATGTGCACTATAATGGAAAACTTTTCTGCAAGGTAAACATTTTTGTTTGTATTTTGTTCCATTTTGATCTTTGTTTTGTACTGTACTGTAAACACTTTTGTACTGTTCCACTGCTTCATAGCACATTTAAATACAATGTAAAAATGCGCATACATATGTAGATTCAAATACCTAACATAGCATCCCATATGTGATTTCGAGCTCCAAACGGTTTCTCGCCATGTGATTCTCGTCGGTTTATCGCCGCTAGCATTAGACCCACTCGACAAACTTCAACAAAACCAATTCGGTCGCACGGGTGAGACCCTAATAGATACCTCGTCCTGACCACAAAGGGAACACTGAAATCAAAGGGTAGGCCGATGGATACTAGAGCCCATCAGAGTTTATCATACTGAAAATTGAGAAAGGCCGGATGAACGGGCAAAAGCAGAGCTGTGAAGACAATCACAATCGGCATCAGGCGGACTACCTATTACTTAAACTGCTTCACTTGTAGCACTTAGGAAGAAAGTACGGCTAAAGTTTCCGGTCATGTTCTCCTGGTCAAATCACGTTTATTAAGATGTCGGTTCTATGATAAATCCACAAAGACTTTAGAAGCATGTAAAAATTTGATTAAGAAAGGATTTGCTGGAGTACTTTCCTAAGATTCTGTTAAGATTCTCAAGATGTAATATTTCCTTTCTTATTGATGGGCAAAAAACGACATTATCTTCTTCTCCAAACAATTGTTTTCAACTTTTATCCCAGATAACACAAGCAAATCAAGGAAGAATGGTGTTGGCAGAATATCAGAATACTCTCCAGGCTCTCAAGAGAATCTACGATTACGGTCCTTGCCGAGACAAATCAAAGAAACAGGACGTGGAGAGTGAACGAAAAGCCTGAGCGACTTTGACGATGGCGCGATGTGACAGCAATCGATCCCCAGAGATGTGATCGAATTAAGATGTTAATAAGATGAACTACTACACTGCTTCCTATGTAATAAAATGACGGTTTACATTGTTTTCTTGTTCAGCAATCGCGAGGTTGTTATACAGCATACATTTACTTCCATAGAAAAACACACAATACAATACAACAGTAGCTGAATCCCACAATGAATAGCACGGAGGAATGCCCAGAGGTTGCACGCGACCTGGCCCCGTATCTTTGGATCAATTTCTGATGTGGGGTGGCGCAGTCATCAACCATATGCGACTAGAATCAGCTGTTCTAACCTTCCTCATTGGAACTCATGTAAAAAAGCGGGGAGTTTTTCGAGAAGCTGTTGATCATATAATTGCCATGAAGTTTTTCGTCTTACTGTAAGTGTTGTGTTAGTGTTGAAGTGTTGGCCTAATAAATTGTATATCAGCATACCCTTCCAGGCTCTGAAGAAGGCGATACTGCCGAAACGTCAGCTACTGTTGTGTTGTATTGTATTGTGTGTTTTTCTATGGAAGTAAATGTATGCTGTATAACAACCTCGCGATTGCTGAACAAGAAAACTACGCATTCACATTCCAATGCTAATAGAAAGTCGGTCCTGGGAACTGACGGTTTACACTTCTAACAATACATTTTCAGAGAAAATTATTCGGCTTTCATAGAAAACTCTCAGTCCACGGACATCTAAGCTAATATTTAAGCGAATGTTTAGCCAGCAAGAATGTTAATCAGTAGAAATCCGAGCAGTAATTTAGGAAATGGTCACAGACATTTAAAAGCTATAAAAGCTAGCTACAGTTAAGAAGCTTTATCAGAGCGTAACCCGAAATCTTAACCATGACGAGACCTGAGAGAAAGCTACCTTACAAATGCTCTGAAGGTCCCGTCGACGCTAAGGAAATAATCATCTAAGCCTCTTAATTACACTACGTAATAAAGCTTGCCGATCGATCGAGAACAAGAATGAAAAACGACAGAGGGTTATAAATTTAGATGTGGTAATGGAAAGGTCATTGTGAATGAGGCGGGAGAAGAGAATGAATGAAGAAAAATGAGAAAAAATGAGAAGGTTGGATTTGCTGCCTTTCGCTCTTTGACATTCTTCCGATTGATTTCAACTGGAACAGGACTGGCTAGACGAACGATCGCTAAAGAGTTCATGGCGGAATCATCGCGGCAGATCAAATATCCGATGTACGGTGGACGCTGACGCAGATCAAATTTCGACGCCACACTAAGGGAGGTCTGTATCCCGAGTGGAAAACCCATCTGACGCTCAAAAACCCCATGAAGTTCTGGACTGCACACTTACATATCCTCCAGAATCTCTCAATCATGCAATGTGTCTAGGCAAAAATAGAAGCGGAAATTTCATGGTCGACTCCACCTAGGTCATTCCTTATTCATTTCTCAACGAACAAAAATGCTCTCAAGTGAAAAACATCCACAGCAAACTGATAATAATATAAGTAATGAAAACAAATCATACAAAATGTATAAACAAATAGATAAATCTGCAGCGAATATTGTTCGAATGACCCATATACCATATATGGCACTGTTGAGAAAATCGAGGACCATCTATTCCTCTTCTTCGAGAGAGAAATTAATTTGTGAGCTGAACAACTTCACGATTTCAGTCCTAATTTGGAAGAAATCCTTGGCTTTTGTCGCGCTGACCGCAAACGAAGCCTCGAAACAAGAGTGTTCGCATACGCTCTGCAGAAAGGAGTTGTTCCAATGAACCGACTGGTATGCACTCTTCCGGAGAATGTTACAGTCATGAATTCGGTGGTCGACTTCAACAACCGCGTGTAACGGCTGGTATGGGGAAAGTGCTAACCTTAATGTGACTATGGTTAAAGTGAAAAAAGTTTATCCTTTTCTGTTGATCTTAGATTATATCAAAAAATTTTATTTCCTTGTTCCAACTGTTTCCTATTTCTTTTTTTCATTGTTTATTAATTATTTCCATTCATACTTATAACCATGTTTGTGAATAATCCTAATGGCTTACCGCTTCTTCGCGGCTGGTAGGTGTTTCTAGATGTCGGGCTGAGTAGGGTCTCCTAAACTGAGAAGCACTCTAAACAAAACTGAGAAACTAAACTCCACCGTTTTCACCAGGAAGCCTAGCTAATAGTAAACCGATACCAGGATCCACTACCGTCCAGGTATCAAATTAGTCACATGGTGGCAAATCTTCCACTGATCCACAAGAACTGCGATTGTCTGTGGTGATGTCGACCTGGGGCAGACTTTGGCACGTTTGTCCTTGGTTCTCCAAGGAACCACAACGCTTAAACCAGCAAATCTCCGAAAAAATGGAGGTTATGCTGGGGCCTGCACAACCACTGAGGAAAGGCCATCCAGCTGTCTACTTATCCAGGTAAACAAATGGTAAATATACGACGTAAACTTAATTCAAAGACAGCTCAAAGGAATGTCAATTATTAATTTTGGAGTCCTTGTCTTTACGATTATTTCCAAGAATGGTTTGGATGGAACGGAATTTATGGAAAAAACACAGAGTAGTAGTTGTTACACAGTTGTTTCAGTATCTCAATATTGGTATAACATCCACAATGACAAGTAGTCTTGCATGATCATGCCGTCGCTTCATAATTTAAATAAATTAATGGCAAAACTCATAATCCGAAATTATTACAATAACAATGGCTGTAGCATGAAACAGAGGTGTTTATCGACTAAAAGCAGCACAAACGCTTTCCTCTTTCGTAGTTGCGTTCTCTTGCTTTCAACGAAGTTCCAGACGACTTAAACTAACACTGAACTCAGCCTATGTAGTAGTTTCTGTAGTAGTTGCATTTCGTGGAAATCAGAGCAAGATGAGCTCTGCACAACCCACCAGTAAAAGCGCTCTGGTCGATGGAAACCCCAAGCATGAAATTTGAGCGGATCCAATCCAACCCCATCGTCGCGTCGTGGTGCGTGTGTGAAGGTCGCCGAATTCAAATATTTTACGGATGATTGGATGTCGGACATACTATGCAATCAATGCAAACTACAGTTTCTTATTAAATATGATTATATGGAATCCGGATCGCGCTGTTCCTGTGACGGATCCCTCGCATGTACTTCTTAGGGAGCCGCCTAAAATTCAACTTGTTTCGGAGATCTCTCCGAGAGCTTCTTTCCGGGTTGACGCCAAATATAAAAGCTATGCCTCAATTAAAACAAATCTGACAAAAGCAACAAAGGGTCAGCTATTTCGAACCAGTTTTTTTCTTGTGAGTTTTCTAATACGTTTGAAGAGATCGACTCTATGCACTTCAATGACTACGTTTTGTAAATAATCGACTTCACAAATGGAGGTGAACTGAAATCCTTTACGAGGTTCCGGCGACTGTGCGAAAAGCGCGTCCTGGTGTGTAGAAGTGTGGACAGGAAGCACTATAATATGAGAACACTCGTTGGTTACGAGAGAATTTTAGGCTAACATTAGATGATGGGAGCCTTCTAAGTGTTTGAGAAATTCTCTAGCCAACGGTCTCTCTACTGCATTGGTCTCAAGAACGCTATTCTTAAAGACTTATTTCAAACATTTCAAACAAGCTTTCGTTGAGCTTTTCATCAAAGTAATAGGGACAGAAAGGAGACAATTACATGAGCTCATAAAATGAACGTAACGAAAGTGCTGAATAAGTAGCCTTTAGAACCAGATCAGTGTTTATGGATAAAAAAAAAGCTCTCGGCGTTGATCAATCCCTGAGGGATGCGCCATACATTCGACTTCATTAAGTATCGTTGGAGGTGATTGAATGCATATCTGGCCTGTACAACGACTCGTAGCGCGGTGGCCTGCCGATGTATTGGGCCAGTGCTGCTATCCTCCCAGACAAGTCTGGTACCAATGCCAGGGTGTTTATGGAAAACTTCAAAAATAATGGACAGGAAAATCAGAATTGGACTCAAACAGCGCCTTGTGAAAAACGCGAATCTACTTAATAGCAGTAAAGTGTTACGGTCTTCAGTCAGTCGCCACTATTTAGCAAAGCAACGAAAGATTCTTCTTGGCTGAAACTTTTGAATAATGCGCTGGGCGATGGGCGCTTGTGGAGCAGTCGTTGGAGGCGCCCTGCAATACACATAAGATCGAATCCCGCACCCAAGACTCACCAAGCCCTGTATCACTCCGGTGTGGGTAAATTGGTACTAGAGTTGTCTGCGAGGATATCGGCACTGGCTCAATACATCGGTAAGCCATCGCGGGTCATTGCGAAGGTCAGATATACATTCGACCGTCTCCAACGATTCCTAATGAAGTCGAATGCGTGGCGCATCCCTCAGGGATTGATCAACGCCGAGAGCTTTATCCTTTATCCTTTAATACAAACGAACAATATTGAACTTGCTTCCACTATTTCCAAATTTTCCACAACATTTCAGTAAAAAAATATATTTGAAAAAAGTGAAAAAATTGAAGACTATAAGGACTGCTAAATGGAAGGAACTGGCGGATAGTGTTCAGATAAAATAAGAAAAGGCAGAAATTTTAGGAAACATGAGTTATTAGTTGCTTGCACGTAAGTACATGGTGTTCCAGTTTTGGATAGCAGATTAGGTGGTAAGCAGCAGCGCCGACCCATTTGGATTTCAAACTCTAAGCAGAGAGTTCTTAATCTCAACAACGACAGTTTCCTATAGATTTTACGACACAAACTATTTAATGAGGACTGAACTCTGCCTAATACAAATAAGAAAGAAGAATTTGGTTAATTCTTCCACAAATCAAAAAGTTTAAGACATCCCTATAAGAAGCCACACTAATACACTGAAAGAACATCGAGTGTGAGAGGAAACAGAAAGCGATCGTAGTATGAAAAATGCCTTAAAAATAACCTTAAAGTACTATTATCTCCATTAAAACTAAACGAGAACTGGTTCCGGTTTCGAATGCGCTCAAACTATAAACGGAGAGACCAGGTGCGAAAAAACAGAACGAATTAAGAAGCATATCATATTCCATACCCTGCCTTTAGATCCCAAAAATCCAAGAAAGATACGTCACTCCACTCTATTAAACAATAATACTATTAGCTATACTATATATACCATCCCCCAACGGTTTACCGCCTTACTGTGGCTGGCAGGTGTTCCTGGGCGACCGACTGCGATGTACAGCGGAGGATTCGTCCCTCCGGCCAGGTCTCCCAAGCTGAGAAGGAGTACGGCGTTTCTATCAGGAAACCTAGCTAAGAATTAACCAATACCAAGATCTTCCACCGTCCTGGTATCAAAGTCGCATGGTGCTAAATCTTCCTCTGATCCACAAGCGTTGCGACCGATTATCGTGGTGACGACCTGGGGCAGGCTTTGGGCAGGCTGTCCTCCTCGGGGTTCCAGGAAACCACAATGGCTTAACCTTAACCAGTAAATCTCCAAAAAAGGTGATTATGCTGGGGCCCGCACAACTAGTGAGGACGGACCGTTCAAGTATCGAGTATACCATCATGGACGACGACGGCGAAAGAAATGAACGAATGGCACTGAATAATGCGAGAAAACTACTATTATCTCCATTAAAACTAAACGAGAACTGGTTCCGGTTTCGAATGCGCTCAAACTATAAACGGAGAGACCAGGTGCGAAAAAACAGAACGAATTAAGAAGCATATCATATTCCATACCCTGCCTTTAGATCCCAAAAATCCAAGAAAGATACGTCACTCCACTCTATTAAACAATAATACTATTAGCTATACTATATATACCATCCCCCAACGGTTTACCGCCTTACTGTGGCTGGCAGGTGTTCCTGGGCGACCGACTGCGATGTACAGCGGAGGATTCGTCCCTCCGGCCAGGTCTCCCAAGCTGAGAAGGAGTACGGCGTTTCTATCAGGAAACCTAGCTAAGAATTAACCAATACCAAGATCTTCCACCGTCCTGGTATCAAAGTCGCATGGCGGCAAATCTCCCTCTGATCCACAAAGAATGAACGAATGGCACTGAATAATGCGAGAAAACAAAGCTTGAAGTAAAACCTAGTGAAAATTTGCTACATTAATCTAGCCCACTATAGAAACTTCCTAGTCGAAAAGTCACTTTGAAAAATAGCCAACCATTGGAAAATCATTGGGAATTTCTAATTAAAGATTGGCAAATGGTAAAAGATTTCATGAAACTCCTCAAAAGCACTTTTATCCCAAAGAATATGCATCCATCCAGCAACAGGAGACGGCCAAGCGTGTAGCGTAGACCGGAGACTGGCTGCTTACTCCCATCACTTCGAGTGTTCTGGAAGTGGTTTGGGCTACCGGAAAAAGCAAGCAGGCGTCCTTGTTTTCTGTTGTTCTGGAGTTTGTGTTGTCCATCGTTTCAGACCCATAAAGACACGAGAGAGAATAAGAACTGCTCACTCAGCAAAATAATGACTCACTGAGCCGAGAAAAATAAAAACTCATCTTATCGGAAAATATTCAATTGATGACATGCACCGAATACAACAAAGACATTATGTCTTCATCATAACAAAGTCTAGAAGTAGAAAAAACACGAAACGTGAAGCGCGAAAACGGAGTCTTTTTCATAGTAAGATTCAAACGAAGAAATTTCTACTATTAATGAAAAAAGGATGAAGCTTTCGGCGCTGATCAATCTCTGACGAATGCTTCATGCATCTAACTTCATTAAGTATTGTTTGGAGGTGACTGAATGCATATCTGCCTATCTACCCTTTACAGACTCGCGGTGGCCTACCGATGTATCGAGCCAATGCTGCCTTCCTCCCAGATAAGTCTGATACCAATCTGCCGACCCTGAAGGGATGGAAGGTTTTGTGGGCCACGGGTGCGGGGATCGATCCTATGTGTGTGTCACAGGGCACCTCTGAGCACTGCGCCACACGCGCCCGATTTAACTCACGCAGGAACTTTTTCCCTCAGGGTCTTATAAGAATGGTCAAGATTTGTTTCAAATGAAAAACAATCTCTTAGTAAGATCGCCTTCGAAACTTTTTCTGTGAGAACTTTTATTGACGTTCACAACAAATGCAGTAAATTCGCAGGGTATTGAATTTCTCAAGGTGAACTATGACAATAATTACTCATAAAACCCACACATAGAATGTTCTAATTCTAACACTGAGCAATCGAATCATAGTGAAGTTACCAAAAAAAAACTAATTGCAGAGACTTAACAAGAAGAGATGACATTTACGATGAATTTCGTAAGACGGGACTGAAGCATTCCATGACCTCTAGTTCCTTCGGAGAACAGATTGGATTTGTTTGAGTACTTTTGAGAAGGTCACTTCGTCTATTTCTCTATTAATTCTTACCACCTAAGGCTAGAAAAATTGCGAAAAGTTATAAAGGACTTCACCCTTATGTAGTCCTCTCACTTGCTCAGTTGTTACTCTACTTATCCACAGAACGATGCAGGATATAAAGGAGAGAAATAAAGAAAATCTCTATAATATAGTCTTCCAGAAAGAGAATAACATGAGCATGATGCGAAAATTGGAGTGAGTTAGGCAAAAGAGGCGCTTTTGTTCAAGAGCCTATCGTCATCTCACACACTCAGAATGCACGATTTATTTGCTTAGTTTAATATGTGTTTGTTGTGTACAAAGGGCATTGACTACTCGGTAAGTGGTTCGGTCTGTAGTGCTACTAAAACACTGCTAGCAGACGAGAAGAACAACAAGAGACTCGAATTCATGGAGTTCAAACGACCCCTTGAATCTGTTTTCAAATCCCATGATGACAATTTGAACGAAAGTAGTGTGAGAACCATCAATTCTAAGAAAACAATTAGGAACCAGGAAAGAGACAAATTTATTACAAGAGGCTTAAAACACTGTTGAGAGCCATAGTGAAGAAGTTTTTAGAACGTGACTTAAGGACTTCTAGCTACAAAAGGTCTACAAAAACATAGAAACATCTTCGATGGTGGAGTAATTAGTCCATGAAGGAAAGCAATTTTTTAAAATTTGATAAAAAAATTGTGTCAATAAATAAAAATAAGCCCGACGTTATTACGAAGGCCTACATGACCAGGAAAAAAGGTTGTGGACAACCCACTCGAATCATCACCGCACTGAAGAAGAGGAAGCCGCCTAACCTTAAATTGCGTAACAACCTCGTATTAGCATGTTATCTAAAAAGGTATTGACTCCTCAAGCCCAGGTTAAATGGAAGCGGATTTTTAAAAACAAAATTTGTTGAAGACTTTGATAAATTAGGCACATCATCGTACGCCTTAATTTACATATACCTACAAATTCAATTCCGGTTATGGATAAAGTGGTCGAGCATGCAGCTTACACTGTAATCGTCGACTGAAAACCATCGGAAAACTGATCCCTATTGCAAAATCCGGTCTGCTACCAGGTCAATTTCGAAGCGTTGATCGATAAAGTAGTAACGTGACGAATTCCTTCCAGTAAAAACTCGACTCTGTCACATTTAGAAAATTTGTCTAGAAAGCGGTGTTATTCAAATTATATATTCTTCTTGCATCTGTGAGTGTTCAACCCAAATACTTTTTTTAAAAAGTCCAGTCATCAATTATTAGGTTTTTCTGACAGTGAAAAAAGGTTAGAAATAAAGCAATTGTTTCCTGGTAGTCGAACTGACAACGATGGGCACTTAAGTGATGAATCACTGCACTAAGATATGCGTGCGCGTAATTTATAGGAAACAGTCCGAATAACTATGGACGGAATTTGAAACGATTTTGTCCTATACAAAGAAGCACAAATTATAGCCGAGATTGCAAGGAATTGACTGGCGAACGCTTATACGAGAGTGAACAACAATAAACGATAGCCAAATTTAGCTGTCATTCATTCCAGTGATTCGTGCGGCTCGCAAGCCAACCATCTGGACAAACAGACGAGCAGCAGTAGCGAGGATAAATATGGGTAGACTCAAGAGGTCAATGGGGTGGCTGAAGCGCAGCCCACACCGGTGTCATTGGCAGACAGAAGCTGAGGCTAAGCGTCAGGCGCCTCTAACTGCCCTGCGAGCGTCTCAGTGCTGGATTTTCTTTCTGAATTCTGGATGCCACCGAAAACACCGAACGCACTCGAACGCACAAATGGCCATATTGAGATGATGTCAGATGATTGACAATAGACAACAGCTGAAAGCTCCTTTCAAGATTTCGATCATTTACAATCGCATTGAATGCGAAGACGAACTTCTCAAATCCAGTACAATTCTGGTTTGACATTAGAATCACAGCAGTGCAACATAAGTGATCACAAATACTCACTGAGAACCAAAAATAATTGTATAATAAGAAGACAGAATTCCAAAACGTGCGATGAAATCTAGGATAAGCATACAGACAAAGAATGCAGTTAAATTGAACTATTGGAAAATAATAGTTATTTTTACAATTCAATATAGTCATATTAATACAGTAATCTACGAACAGTTTAGCTTTAATCATAACTTTAAAGAATATCCTGAAAAATTCCCCATTTTTAGCTCTGAGCCCACAGAATGGGAAATAAATTAAATCTCTATGTCTCTGTGGCTGACATATTCGCTCCATAGTTACCCGCTAAATCTAATATAAGCTTTTTGCAATGATATTTAACGCTTGTCATACTTTTAACCGTTTTTGTCTACTGCCTACTCTTTTTGATGGCAGGGTATATTGCGAAATATAACTTTAATGAAGCTGAGATATTTGCAAAACTCTGGACCGCAGGTGTCTATGGTGGGGAACGAACGCGCTATTGTCCTTTCCGGGGAGTAACGCGCTCACCACCACACCATGCGGATCCTTCGTTTCGCCTGTCTCCCAGCTATCTCAGCTTGTCATACTATTTATCCTCCAAAATTTTATTGTTCTTGCTGCTTTACGATGCTGCACATGACCAATAAATTCTGGAATAAATATATTTCAAAGAAGAAAAAAATGTTAGACATACGATAACAACGGCGCAAATGTGAAAAATGTGAAACAACATAGGGTAAATGCAACAGGTGATTTTTTGCGGAGGAATGTCGATATCTGGAATCACCAGAGATCGCGACACTCGAGAGCAACCCTTTCGGTAGTGGAAACTCTGTAAAGTGGAATGCTTCCACTCACTGCAGTAGTAGGTGGAGTTGTTTCTTGAAAACAACACTGCCCAACAACGTTCCAGTAGAAACGTATCCTCTTTGGAGATATTTCGAGCCAACGGACAAGTAGTAATTCGCTTATGGCTATAAACTAAGTTGAACATTATCAACACTGAGAACAACCTTCTGGTTTATGTATTTAGAAGTTTTTCTCTCTCTTTTGTATTAATAAAGAAAAGTGTGCCGAGAAGTGATTGAGGAAAATCAATAACCATGGCAACTAGACGAACGATAGTAAGCATGAAAAGGATATGGTGACGATGTTAATGAACGAGCAAAGTACAAAATTTTTACGAATGTAGTGATTGTAAATAAAAATTATAAGAATATTGTAAACCTTTGCTTTTGAAAAAACTATGGTACGCGAAATTTATTCATGAGGGCAGTGATAAACAAAGGAAGTACATCTTTTTCTGATGATAGAAAAAGTAATAAACAGAGATCACGAAAGTCTAAAAAGAAGGTGACGATTCTTTCTAACTTGCAAGGGTAGTAATTTGACAAGTGACACCTCATTTTCAATTCCTCATCCCTTGCGCGACGACGTGACCTTCATAGAAGTCACACGATGAGTAAAAAATGACCACTTTCAAGTTTAAATCAGTACGTCTCCGATTACAGTAGATCTTAATAATTTTAGTAAGCACTACCATAATATGCAAATCCTTGCCTATAGGACAATATTCTCTTCTTTTACCGTGCTGAAGTTCTGATTTACAGGAGACCACGACACATATTCCCTCCACTTTTTTCTCTGGAACGTTCATATTTCGAACACAAAGTAAAAAAGCAGGCTATCATCAAGCAAGCAAGAAACGAATTTATTCGCCACTTTATAGTTCATGCTTACAGCTGTCGTTCTAGCGTTGGGAGCTTTAGAAGAGCTTTAGAACTTTTTAATTTCATGTTAAATTTTATAAAAGCCATGATTCTAAACGCATTTAAATCTCGAAGAACGCTGCAGAAATTATACATGAGATTATAACATAGCTCGAAGTCCCTTCTATTCATCCATGAAGTTCTGAACACCTGAAACAATCTATTTTCTTTGTCAGCAGTCGACAATCCAGCTTCATCGCAAAAGAGTTAAGATATGAGTCCTGGCTTAAGGACCTAAATTTTAACTGATCCAGCGTTCACAGTTTGAAAATTAAAATGTGTGCAAAACAATAGACAAAATGCTCACAACAGAAATCAAATCGCAGATAATTTGTTACTGAATTAATAAATGGACAGTTAAGTGCTGTTTTACGATTTAGTCTAGATAAGTCTTAGTTCAAAACGTTGCAAGTCTTTTGTTTTAGTTCTCTAGTAACTTCAGAGTAAGAAAACCTCCAGTGAAGCAATCGGAATCCGCCTTCTTTTATGTATCCATTAACGATTTAGTCTAGATAAGTCTTAGTTCAAAACGTTGCAAGTCTTTTGTTTTAGTTCTCTAGTAACTTCAGAGTAAGAAAACCTCCAGTGAAGCAATCGGAATCCGCCTTCTTTTATGTATCCATTAACGCATGCTTTTTGTCTGCTTCACTCGATGTTCCTCGCAATGTTAGTATCCATCGGTGAGGCTAGTTTTAAACGAGGTCTTGAAAAGTGGGAACATTACGACAGTCACGCCGCTGTCGTTGTGGAAACGTCTACGTTGTCAGAAATCAATCAAAGTACAACTAGGTTATCGGAGCAAACGGAAAGATTAAGAAACACGCAATATTGGACGAAGAACTGTTGTAAAACGCACCCCAATCCATGTTGTTAAAAATGTTAGCGAAAATTTCATTGGTCGCAGTGTTGTGCAGAAGAAGACCCGAAGCGATTTTAAAAAGTTCATGATGGAAGCTCATAGCTTAGAAAGAAACTACTGCGAAGGGAAGTGGACAAAAAACCCACGTGAATACCAGCTATTCTAACTCACTCTGAGAAAAATCTCTCTTATGCGAAGAATCATCAACCTAAGGCTACATGACATCTTCACAAATGACAGATTAGAGGTTCAAGTGGAAGCAAGAATTTGTCCTCAGATGCAGACTGATTCAAGGTGCCGGCTAGTTGTCTCAGATGCGCTCACTAGATTCGTATCTAATGCAAAAAGAAAGTAGTAAAATAGCATTCCTGTATAATTGTTCGTTGTGTTCTGTGTTCGAGCGTATTTCGAACGAACGAATCCCTTACTATCTGTGGGCTAACATGGAACGAAGACTTCATTTAGGTACCCTTTAGGTCACCAAAAGGTTAGCGGTTATAAAGGCAACGAACGTGCCTAAAGGGATAGTGTTTCGGAAGAGATTTCGAAGAAGGATTCACTCAGTCAATGACGACACATTTCAAGAACTAAGAAGCTAACAAAAAAAAGGCCGAAAAGACTAAAATACCTTGTTGAAAGATGTTCCTTCGTGTTTTTCAATGTCATTTCATAAGCTACAAAAACCTTTCCTGGTAGAACTAGTAAATCATATAAATAGCAGGAGTCGAAAGTACTTTGCTGGTAAAGAAAAAGTCAGCCATATGCGACTCTGGGCGGCTGTTCTTCCTCGGTGGAAGACAGATAAAAAAAGCGGCTCTGAAGAAGGCGATACTGCCGAAACGTCAGCTACGATTGTGTTGTATGTGTTTTATTGTTTGGAAGTAAACGTATGCTGTTTAACAACCTCGCGATTGCTAAGAGAGAAAACGACGAATTAATAGCAGGAAATTCAGAGCAACTATATTATACATAAAAGTAGGGAAAAACACTAAGCGATCTCTTAGAAGTGCCGAAATAGAGTGATAACGGGGATTTCTAATAGGCCCTGCCACCTAGGATAGCTGCTAACTAGTGGTTCGTCTGGCCAAAGTAAAAAGCAACCTTTACAAAGCTTTGAGAGTTTCCATTTGAAGTGATTCTCTCTAGCAACTTTACATTGAGTGGTGTCTAGCTTAAATGCCATTTGATATTGCCATAGAAACTCTAACCAGAATAGCGGATAACTTAAATGTCAAAAAGGACCTGTTTGAAGAGCAACATTCTTTAAACATAAATTAGCTTTTGAAGAACTTTCGAAGTTCGAAGAACTGGCATTCATTCGATTAGGAGGTGATGATGTATAGAACGATCATCATTAAGAATGTACATCCGATGAAATGTGTCTCACTCACGACTGTTCTGTAGGCGAAAGCGTAAAACGAGTTGTTGAAGTGGAAGGAAGCTGAGTTGCTTACAATTCGCACCCGACGGAAAGTTTTGTGGATAAACATCCAAGTAGAAGTAGCTCATTAACGTGGAAAAATAACGAAATTAGTAAATAGCCTAAGATTGAAAGGGAAGATAACTACAGAGTCCCTGCTAAGGCGAATGAGGTGCAGACGGAAAGCTAATGTACACAATCCCTAAGTCGTGGAGGCATTTCTCATTTATCTTATCTACAAATACAACTACATCGATGCTGAGATATTTGCAAAACTGTGGACCGCAGGTGTCTATGGTGGGAAACGAACGCGCTATTGTCCTTTCCGGGGGATAACGCGTTCACCACCACACCATGCGGGTTCTTTGTTTCGCCTGTCTCTCAGCTTATTATATTGATCTCTGCCATCAGCAATCACCTGTCAGCGGAATTGATCTGGGGAGCGCAAATCGGCAAACTCTGAGAAATAAAAACGGTTAAAATTGTGCTTGTCTACAAAATTTAAAATCTTATATTAACTAATTCTTTTGATAGCTTGATATAAAGTAAAAAATCTTCTACGAATTTTATGCTAGACGTAAAGAATTGTAATCGCAGAAGGGAACACTTCTTCCGATGAGTGTAGTCCAGAGGCAGCTTGCGATCTAGGCTTTTAACACTACTTTCTCGGGTTCTCAGGAAAGGTGTTCTGAACCAGCATTCTGCATGATACTGAGGAAAGATACCGCCTATCTATCCTCCCTTGTCCGAAGCCTACTGCATCTACGGATGACGGATGTGTGCTTCTGAAACGAATGAACAGAGTAATGAAACCAGCTTGCCTACAGACAGCTTCCTAAACTACCGACGTAAATAACCATGATAACCAGAACGAAACTCATTTGTTGACATGGTCATTCAGTAAACTTCCTCTTTAATGATAAAACGTTACAATTTTGTGAAAGCTCGCTCATTTTAGGCCCATCCTAACAATTTTTGTGGAATTCAGCATAATAAAAAAGTATTTTTCTTCAAAGAAAACCACTGAAACTGTGCACCATCTTGACGTTGTCTTTGTCTCATTCTTCCCGTAGGATTTAGTAAAGTGTAGTATAATTATATAATATAATAATTATAGTATAATTAGTATAATTATTGATTAAGCACACCGAGGTTCAAGGAAAGTCGGCTTCGAAGGATGTAGCATAATTATTAAGTCATTATTTCAGAAAACCTAACGCTTAAAAAATCGAGAATAGAAGTCATGGAGTGATGTGAGTGAAAGAGCGGATAGGTCTTATTAGCACGACGATCTCCGTACTACATCTCAGGGGTGAAACAAGGAAAACCTTTTTCTACGCTAATCCTTCGAAAAAGGATTTTTCGATGGGTGATTTTCGAAAAAGTTCACTTATAGGTGATTTGACCAACAATTAACTGTTATTGCATTTTAATCACTATGGCCATTGCATGAAATGCGTGGGTGTAAAAAATGTTGGGATGGACTCAATATGATGTGCAAGATATTTCGAAGTGCTTAGAGCAGTGTATGTGCATAATGGACCGCAGTAATACGCAGGAAATGGGAGCATACATATATCATTCACACCCATAGAACGATACAAAAAAGGCAATTCTGTCATGTTCACAGCTCCTAAAGCAATCTGCTTGTTAAAAAATTAGTTCTTGTTGCGAAGAAAAGATTCAATGACCGCAGCAGACGAAAGGTTGCTCGCTCTCCTTACGCTCAACGGGGTGAGTTCGTTGTAGGTTAAAAACTCATCTAGAGCACTAGTCGGCTAATCAGCACTTGTTCATCATAGCAAGAAGCACCCAAAAATGAAACGTTTTGCACTTGATTTGTCAATATAATAATGACTGAAGTGGTTCACAAATGATTGAAAACAACCCTATTGTGCAAATGATTCCCGAAGGAAACAGCCTTTGCAGAATCGTCGTGCCTCGGCTTTTCGAATTCGCTTATAACGGTTAAACCGGTATTTTTAAAATGTTGGGCAATCTATTAACCTATTATATCTTTTTTCATTTTAATGCCTACATGATAGATAACCACTTTATTGGCCAATATAGCACTTTAGTGACCGGAAGGCTTCACAAGTACTTAAAAACACCCCTTTTGTGCAAATATTCCCAAAGAAAATATCCTATGCAGAATCGAAGTGTCTAGGTTTTTCAATCCGCTTATAGTGCTTAAGCCGATCTCTTCAAAATGTTGGGTAATCTGTTTACTTATTATATCTTTTCTAATTCAATGTCTACATATTAGATAGCCTCTTGATTGGAAAATATTGACCAAAAATTTACGAGTTCTAAGAGACGTTTTATTTAACTAGTTATTCCTTGGTTTGCTTAAGAAAATTTCCTTTCTTTGTAGTCTGCAGGCTGGACCTTTCCCATGCTGTTCGCATATGTATTAGTCAGTTCATGTTAATATAGAGAAATTCGCTATCTTGCGACCAGAATGGAAAGAGCAGAGTGGTAAATCCTGGCTTTGGTGTAAGTTATCATGATGAGAAGATGTTATATTAAAATGGTTCCTCTGCGCAAGCATATAGGCTCTATGCCCATATTATGTGAATATTGACATTCTGTTAGTCCCGCTACCTTAAAACCTTCCTTCATGGCAGTGTTCGAGCTTGCGTGTAGATCATGCTTGAAGTTGAGGATTTGTCTTCTTCCATCGTCACTGGCATTTTGGATGCTGGTCAAGAGTGGTTTTCCATGGATACCTGAGATATCTATGATAGGTAGGACCTCAGGTAGTTACCCTATAGTTCTTATGATTCGGATGAAGATATTCTGTTCGACAACTAGGATTTTTCTTTGATGGATTCTAGTAGCAGTCCTGATTTGCGCTTTAAGTCGATTAGCTAATCCATGAAAATTCGGGTTGATTGATCAAAAATCATTAGCAATTTCGAGCAACCAAACTGAAACAGTAACAATGATCTGCATTTACGAGTTGCAACTTGCGACAATAAGTGGTGTAGTAGAAAATTTAATGTTTTGTTAGTCATCATTAATACTAGCAACAATCATGTGGTTACTTGTCCACCCGTGGATTAGTGGCCAGTCAGAAAACGTATCAATAAACCCTTTTTGCCTCACAAATACAAATATCGCCTAGCACCTTATTGGAAAAGTTTTGTCGGTGCTGTTCCTAATGGATTTCTTAAGATTAGGTCATTATCGTGCAGTCTCTAGCGCCCGAAAGAATGGCGTTTCCGTTGTGCCATTAATACGAGATGGCACACTACTTCTGATCGTTGGCGTGTGTGGGAACCTCGGATTTCTTTTCTCATTACGTAGTCTCAGAACTCGATATCGTTCTCGGAAACAGTGGCCGCGCCTCAACTTTGTATATGTAGTGTTCTGGTGTCAGAAGCGTATGTTAAGGCAGCGAGAACTACGGCAAAGTATACACAGTGTCGGATAATCTCAATTTCCTTCATTCATCTTCGATATTGTTTCACGCTCCCTAAAGAGCTTGCCAAGGTGAGCTCTAAAGCATAAATTAGTAATCACTACAGCTTTCTGGTTTTAAAGCACATTGATGGCCGACTTCGAAAAGTTCGATCTGCTAAAAAGTGCATCGAGAACCATCCATTGCTTCTAAATACTTACGCTAGCATTGCTCACACAGTATTCATTCCAAAGGCACTTTCGAAATTAAAGACTATTTAGCTCAAGGGACCTTAGGGAATTGTATGTAAACAGTCCTCACAAAAAACAATGGAAGCAGAGAAGAAAGAAAAGAATAAAAAAATGAAATGAGTATTAAATTGCAACTGTAGAGTTGCCGAAGGCCGATGCAGAGCCTGCAGAATTGCACAGTATCCTGGAAAATTGGTAAGGTTGAAAACGTGTTCTGTGTTTTAGACAGAAGATCACCCTTTGAGTTTCAAGCAATATTTTGCTTTAGTTTGTCAAAAAAAATATTCCTTACTACGTGTTTTAAAAATCTCACACCAGTGAAATGTGCATCGGGAATTACTCCCAACTTCAATGGAATCCGCCAAATCCAAGTGTGGACGTTTGAAATGTGAAGTCGTTCAATTGACGAGACACTGCAGTGATACCCATGCCCACCCACCCACCCTAAGAGGATGCCCACCCACCCACCCTTAGGCTTAGGCTTAGGCCTAAGCTAGATACCCATGGTAGACATGGTAATAGCTTCATCATACATAGTGACTTGGTTATGCACCAAGCCTTCCAAACCCTCCAGGCCCCTTACCTCCCCAAAGTCGAAGAGCTGACAGTAGACATACCTCCTAATAACTCTAAAAATCAACTTTCTATGAATCTTGGCATAATTAATCGAAACATTTATTTTTGTGCTCTTATGGCGTCGTTTCGCATGACTATTAAAAAGATGTGGATGAATACGAGACGACACAGCCCATTCAACGCCGTCTATGACATTGGAGAAGAACTGTTCCTAGAAACATGCGACACTAGAGGCGTATGCGACAGCTTACAACCCGAATCAGACGTTTACGATTAAAAAGATGTGGGTCAACACCGGCTTTGACAGTCTTCGTCGTTTACGCGCCAACATCAAACTATGGCAAAGAAGAAGTCGAAGCGTTCTACATGGACGTGGAGAATTTCTGCAGAGAAGACCCTATATTCTTCAAGGTCATCATTGAAGATCTCAATCCTAAGATTGGGCCAGAAAAACCATCTGAAAAACGTCAAATTAGAACCCATGGATTAGAATGGAACGAAGAGGGTGAGCGGCTCTCTGAGTTTATCATGGCGACCAAAACCATCCATGATAACTCGCAATTTCAGAAGCCTCACCGTCAACGATGGACGTGGGAATCTCCCAATGGCGAGTACCATAACGAAATAGACCACATCATAGTAAATAGGAAGTTTTGCCTAACCGATGTCGCTGTTGTCCCAAAATTTTACACGGGATCAGACAACCGTCTCCTTCATGCAAGATTCTATTTCTCGCGGAAAGGAGAAAAAGCCGCTAAATTCAAAAACAGAAGTCCCAGAACCACCATAAACTAGCACTTGTTCAGCTCGTTAGTCAGCTGTTGGAAAGATGCCGTTGTTGATAACACCGACGGAGAATACGATCGGCATATTCAACATTTTCAGGTTAGCGCTATGAAGGCTGAGAGTTCGAAAGTCACCAAGAGACGTCTGTCTCCAAAACTCTCGATGAAAAATCGAACAGCACCAGGCCCGAACAGGATGAGATCAGAACAACTTGAGAACCTTCCGCTAGTCTTCGCAAACACACTGGCCCGGCTTTTCACACGTTATCTGTCTGTATGCAAGACCCCTACTCAGTGGAAGACCAGCAAGAACGTGTTATTGTCCAAAAAGGATAACCTACATGATATCTGTCGTCTACTAACTTTTCACTCGAGTCATCCTAAACAGGATTGACAGAACACTGGACGACGGACAGCCATGTGAGCAAGCAGGGTTTCGAAAAGGATTTAATGCGATGGACCACATTCACACGATAACAAAGCTCGCCGAAGTATCGCGAGAGTACAAAAAACCGCTCTGTCTCTCTTTCATCGACTTACAGAAGGCCTTTGATTCAATTGAGATAGAAGCAGTCATGGAAGCCCTTGGTAGTCAAGGAGTACCTACTCAGTACATAAAGATTCTTCGTAAGTTGTACTAAAATTTCATAACCAAGATTTCACAATTCTACAACGATATTAACGTTGACGTCAAAAGAGGAGTTCGGCAAGGCGATACAATCTCGCCAAAATTATCTACAGCCACCCTCCAGAACGTCATACGAACATTGGAATGGGATAATATGGGAGTGAAAATCGACGGTCGGCAGATACATCACCTTCGCTTTGCTGATGACAACGTCCTTATAACATCAAACATTAGCCAAGCGGGATGTATGCTTGCCGACTTTGATAAAGCGCGTGGAGAGATTGGTCTTCGACTAAATCTCACAAACGTGATGTTCGCGCGGAGCGGATCGGTTTCATATGCGTTATTCACGCTTAACGGAACGGTTATCTCCGAATGCTCCAGTTATGGTCGGGAAATCAATATGACGAACGACTTAGCTCCAGAGCTGAGTAGAAAGAAGCGAGCCGCTTGGGGAGCTATCAAGAGCATCGATGATGCAGTGAAGAGAACAAAGAACACTCGACTCCGTACCCACCTTTTCGACTCAACGGTTCTTCCTGCCCTAACGTATGAGCCAGAAAGCCGGTCGCTACGTAAGCAGGATGCGCATTCGAAAGGACGATACTAGAAGGATCCCGTTTCATACAAGTAAGGGATGGGATCTGAAGCTCCGACCTGCGCCAATGATTAAAAATCAAAGATGCCTTTCTGTACGTCAGACAGTCGAAGATAAGGTGGGCAGAACACGTAATGCGTATGATTGACAACCTATGAACAAGAGCCGTTAGTGACTTGATTCCTCGGGATGTCAAACCTACTGCAGGAAGACAACCGACCATTTGTTCAGCGTTCCTCACGAAGAGCCTAGAAGAAAACATGATACTCGACGAGTCCCCACAGCGAGCAGAACCCACTGGGCCAGTCTTGCACACGACAGGAAAACATGGAAGATTTACTAGAGCTCGCTCGAGTCACTCGACGATCAAAGGGATTACAGGTGAGACAGGTGATGTTCTTGTGAACTGTTCTTACTGATCTGTTGGGAAACTGGTATAAGTTGTCATTTTTGTTGTCGTTGCGACAACAACAAGGGCAACAACAACAACTATAGCAACGATAGCATCAACTACAACAACTACTTCTACTACTACTGCTACTACTACTGCTACAACTGTAACAACAACAACTACAACTACAACCTATACCAACCTCGCTAGCCCAAGAAGCTCAGTGTACAAGAACGTATAAATAAAAATTTATAGCAGAAATATCCATGGAAAGCTTAGTCTTATTCAAAAATTCCGGCAATTATTTGTGGTGAGGTCTTGAGAAGGAAATGATGCGGTTATCCCAATGAGAAGCAATTCGATCAGCTTTCAACGACAATAAAAAAAAAAGATAAAATTCTCTAGTTCAACTTACGTGGAAGTCCGAACCCCTTCACTGACGCTAGTAGAACCGAATGCAAAAAGTGCTGAGATTGGCAGAATATTCATGCACTTTAATTACATCGATTATAGACCACATAGATAAAATATACGAAACAAAGCATTCAAAAACAATTCTAAATAAAACACAATCGAACAGGAAGGTAGAGACGAACAACACGCATACCTGATTGGTTTGACTGAGATCACGCTGTAGAGAGAATAAGAATTCTTCTCTTTTTGATCATCAGGTGGCTCGAAGATTAATGTAAAATTTGTAATTTCATTTTCTTTGCGTGTTCAGACCGGTAGCTCTACCATTCTAGATTATCGTAATTACCATTTCATACATTTTCGCTAGGTATAATTAAATCATGATATAACGACTCTTCGATGAGGAGTTTACGTGATGGCGATAGGCAATCGTCATTCGACTAAGGTTTCGACTTCTTCGTCTTCACCAGAGTCGGTGTTCCGAGTGGAGAGTCCACCGTTCTTCTTCGTTTCGACGTGGCATCTTCGCCTTCGCATCGAGTAGGAGTTTCTTTAGTGTTGAAGAATATATGGTGTGCAGTCGCACCGAGGTTAAAGCTTAGTTGGTTTAGAAATGCTTTCATGCTCTATGCCAACTGACAATAATACTTACTTTTGCAGGAAGAATGAATTGACTGGAAAAAACGAGCGATGCCGACTGAAGAACATCCGACTCGAGCCGAAGACGGAGGCGCTACATCGAAAACGCGAATAAGTGTAGACTATCGACGAGGGTCAACGGTTCTCATGTAGATGAAGACACCGAAACGTTAGTCGAATAAAGATTGCTTATCATCGTCGTGTGATCTTATCAACGAAAGTCGGCTTTGAAAGAACGTTTGGTTTTGAGAAATTTTAAAGGTTGGAATTTTGAATGTGTAAGCAGCACATTTAACAAATGCAATTGGACTGATTTGAACTCATACGTAGTGAAGTCACATGGGAGAGACTAATCATTAAGGACGAAATGAGGATATGTGATGAGATTAGTGAGATATCAGATTAGGAAAATCTTATGAACGTAAAATTCAAGGTTGATTCGGAAAATTTCGTCGTGGCAAATTCGACCTTAATGATTAGTGTGGTCGCGGGCGTCCTACTACTGACCATAACGGATTGAGGGCTTTGGTGGGAACGAGTACGAGCACGACTGGTCGATTGTCTGTATTAAAACCTGATGTAGGCATCTAAACTGTTTCGGAGCATCTAAAGTTAGCTGGGAAGCGACAAAGCTCGTTAAATGAATGCAAAACAAATTTAAGCACCGTCAAAGAAATCACCGTTTCGAGGTAACGGCGGTGCTTCTTCTGCACAACCAAAACCCGCTTCACAGCTGTTTTGCAAACTATGACGAGAAATGGATCCTCGGCTCCTCAATGCTTGGAGCGCAATGAAGTACCGTAACACATCACAAAAACGAAATTACGCCGGAAGAAGTTCGTGCTGATCGTTTAGTAATTCACTGCCACTTTAATTCATAAGAACTTTCTGAATCTGGGTTAAACTACAATGGCGGAGTGGTAAATAAAAAGTAAAGGCTTCCGGTGTTGATCAATCTTTGAGGAATGCGCAATGCGATCGACTTAATTTAACATCGTTAGAAGTGGTTGAATGCATACCTGGCCTATAAAATGACTCGTCGTGAGCTTGCGATGTATCGAGGTAGTGCTGGCATCCTTCCGGAAAAGCCTGCTACCAATTTACAGACCCCAGAGAGAAGGGGCTTGATGAGCCTGGGGCGCGGGATCGATCACATGTGTATTGCAGAGCGCCTTTAACAGCTGCGTTACAGGTGCAAAGGTACATTCAACAAACCGATAAAATGCACTGAGAACTTCACCAGCTACATATTGGTTAACAGGAAGGGACCAATTTTTCCTCACGATAACAAGCGGGAACACGACGCAACAGTACCGACGAAGCAGAACATGAATAAGCTGGGTTGCAAAAATCTGCTTCATACACCAAATTCGCCAAAATCCTCTCTACCGACCACCACCTCTTCGTGGATCTCGATAACTTCCCATGCACGAGGTGATTCAGGAACAAAGCCCAGGACTAGAATGTCCTAACAACTACACTGTCTGCAAAACTCGGGGTTTCTAACCAATTAGTATAAATAAATTATTTCCTATTGAATAAAATGAGCATATTTTATTGCTTTTTATTTCTGTTAATAAAACTCGCTTTGAGCTCGTATATGGCTCCATGAAAGCACAGGTCAAAACTCTAGATTTTTTAAAACAACACATTTTCGCCCAGTGAGGGCAGAACCGAGGTGCATTGCCAAGATGCAAATCTCTTACGCATTATTTATCTTTTTTCAACTTTTTTTTAAAAAAATGACTCTCCGTTTTGTAGCTTAAAATCTGCAATAGAATCCATTCTTAAACATGAAGCGAAGCAAATATCTGCCACCAAACTATATTTTATTTCACTTTCATAGCACGTCGGAAATAAAGTCAGGATGATCGCTCCACCCACTGTTTCATGTTGTTGCACATTGGCTTGGTGACCTTCACGTTTTTGCCTACGTGTCCTACAAATCTTTGCCACTTGTTCATTTTATTTTGCTTCTCACCCATCCCAAAATCAAGATAATAAGAAATAAAAGTTGGGCTTTGGGTGGGAGTGTTTCGACCTATCTGAATAAGAAGAGTTTCTTCTAACCTCTGTAAATTTTCGGGAGAGCTCGTAAGAAAATCGAAGTTAATTTTGGCCGAGAATATAGTTCCATCTTAGTGTTGAAGAGTTCTCCTTAAAAGTAGTCAAAAATCGTAGAATAAACAACAGACAATTCTACAAAAGTCTGTTGTTTCTGGGAAAAAATATATTCAAATCAGTAAAAGCATCAGCTCATTTGAAATCGCAGACATTAGTCACCGTGCAAGAAGAAGAGCATGTGTATAGAATACTACCATTAGCGAACCACTTGAGAGGGAACTGTTCTGGTAGCAGTAACATTAACGAACACGAATCACACAGGCATCCGAGCAGGTAAATAAGCAACATTTCCATGTCAGGTACGAAAGATGTAGAAGTTAGTCGAAATTAGTAAGGATATACACTGGAAAAGTAATGGATGGCTTGAAAGGCAAAGAATGATTTTTCTGGAGCATCTATAGTAAATCGAATACAAGAAGAGTTCACCAGTCACATATTCACATGAGTTTGGTATGATTATGTGTACCTGATTGAGAGACGGAGATGTAAATTTTTTTTCTCCCGTTTTTCATTCCTTTAAACTCGATAGAAATTCAAAGTGCTAGAGGAGGCCTTCAGCTTCTTTCTAACTCACGTGAAAGTGCAGAAGAACACTAAGCAATAACAATGTTCATTGGCCGTTGTAGTTGGTGGAACTTCAATAGGATAACTTCTGCAGAACAGATAATCAGCGCGATAATCTACTCAATAAAGCTTTTTCTTTTCTTTCGATAAAAATAATTGCTCTAGGTTTAGCGCTATACCGTAACTTGACATTAGATTATTATTTTAGTTCAAAAATTTAATTATTATCAAATCATTTCAACTCCTCCACTCTCCATGTGACCTAAAGAATTCAGTTACCTTTGCGATGAAATAAACTGCAAACATACATTTATTTAATGAGAAAGGCCAGAAGGTTATTTAGTAAGCACTTTAAAATATTCTAATGGAACGCACTCGTTGATGAGGAGTTATCGAATGTGCAAGGCGCGATATGAAAAACCCCTGGAGGCGCCGACTGTTCAACACTTTTTGCAAGGAGCTTTTTTTAATACTCATGGCTAGTAAGTGGACTTTCATGTTAAGCCCTATTGATTGCAAAAAGCATAAAAATTTTTACAAATTATCCGCCGTATGTCACAGCTGTCAGTGGACTCTCCTGCTTGAGAACAAGAATAGCACCACCTTTCGATTTCATTGGCTTGAAAAGTGGAAATACTGAATGACTGGTAGCTGTCAGACCCTAGTTGGATTGCAATCCTTAACGTGATTTACCGATGCCCGACCGGCGCTTTCTCCATGTGCTTCTCACTCACTGACGTTTTTTGCCGAGACGATGCGCAAAGTGAAGCATACGGTCTTTTAGCCTTTTATACCCCATTGCTTGTAGCAACTCGTCATACCCTCCAAAAACTGATTTTTTTGAATTCTGAAAGGCGAGCGCAATGCTAAAGCCAAAAATGAATAGTGTAGTTTCGAAAACAGCCCTTGTTGGCAATAACACATCGGCAACTGATTTGATGACTCATGTCAAGATTCTTGGGGTACCTGTATGCAGCGGTCCGAGTCTCCCTGGAATACACGTAGGATAGATCCCAGCTCAGCAGGCTCACAATGCCCTCTATCTCTCCGGGATCGCCAAACCGGTACCAGACTTGTCTGGGAAGATAACGGCACTGATTCGATACATCCGGTGGGCCACCGCCGATGCTTGATGAAGCCGAATGCATGACATATCCCTCATGTATTGAATAACGCCGTCAGCATTATCTCTTATCCCTTTTTACTAAGATTTTTGGTTGAAACGCATTTGTGCATTTTTTTTTGAATATTTTTAAGAACATTGACTGCGTTTCTTCGAAAGATAAATGGCCAACAAAGTGTCCTAATGAATAATTCGAAGGACACAAAGAAATTTAGATAATTTCGATATATCTGATCCAAACACTTTAATCCAACTCGCGTTGGAGAAGACTTCAGATTTTCACTAGTTAAGATGACATATATGCTCTGCCAATTTTAGCTAATCCAACAGTCTGTCCGCCCCTGACACAATAGCTTATATACCTGTCTTCGGAATAAAAACTCATTCAAGTGAATGCAAACGCAACGCAGAATCTCATCTCTGAGAGAAGAAACAGCGCCAAAGACTTTATTTCATCGCATTATCGGTATTTTGTTCCACATCTTCACTGCACTCCATGTTAGTTAAATGTGAAGAACTCACCAATAACAGCGATGAACATTCCGGTGACTTGTGATAAAATGAGGAAAATTTGCTCTTGTCGTGATGGTAAACCCAATGCGGCAAGGGCAGCTGATGGCAATTCCTATATGCTGGCGATCTTTTCCGGAACATTTTTTTATACGAAGGAACGCCCGGAGGGAAGCAATTGGTGCTAGAACGGTGTAAACAAGAGAAAGACGCTCGTGAAGTGTTTGGCAAACATTTTGCTATCTAATGGTTCTTAAAATGGATGAATGACAGAGAGAACATGAGAGAAATCTTGAGAACAGTTCGCTTCTCGACGGACTTCGATCTATTTATCTACTATTCTATTTATATACTGCTTTCAGAATTGAGAAAAGAATCTAGAATTTTAATAGAAAACGAAAGAACCTAAATCCCGAGTAAAAAAAGTTAGTCTGTCAAATCTTAAATTTATATTCCATCTATTACTCTACCAATTTGCTAATTACTCCTTTTATCTTTTTTATCTCGTCTTGTCTTAGAACCAACCATCACTCCAGCTCTATATGAATAGTCAATATTTTCTAAGATTACTTAGCTAACACGAGGTCGGTGTACAAGTTTATTCGGCTACCGTTTCGCCTTCTTCGTCCTCCATAGAGGCGGAAAGATCCGAGTGAATGATTCACAGACCGATGCGACAGCGAAAACCCACATCGTAAGGACGACCGGCTGTGTACCTTCAACTCGGATCAACTCGGCTCCGAAGGAGACGAAGACTTCGAAACGTTAACCGAATAAAAATTCTTTATCAACCTTGCGTTAGCTTAGTAATCTTAGCAAATATTATTCTAAATTCTTATTTTACACCACCCAATATCGCATACATGATATGCCGATCCCAGCAATTTCGGCTCTCGGTTTACCTTCTCGCATTTACCAACGGCAATGGTCTTCGTATTTAACGTGTGAATTCAGTTGATGCTCAAGAATTTTTGGCTTCCTTTAAAAACGCTGTTCAATACTGGTCGACTGAACTCTCCGCGAAATTTCCGGAAAATCGTGCAAGAGCATTCTGAGATTTTCATTAGTGGCATCGCTAAAATTTGTAGATTGTAGAATCGAACAGAATCGAAGCTAAACGCTGACTAGACTCCTAGCAATCTCCCAATCAAGGACAAATAGAAATTCGATGGGCTCAGATGGGTAGAACCATGAGCTTGTGTTATTTAATGGAGTCACTACCATCGCGCTACCCCTCCCCGAATTTTACTGTTACTAAATATTAACTAAAATAGGAATAATTTTTCACTCTACATGCAATTCATAAAGCCTAAAAATACAATTTGTGTTAAAAAGAAATTCAAGCCTGGAAATATAAATATATACAAAGAGTTCATTCTGTTACATTTATAAGCCTAACTGACAATAAAACCTCCCGCTTGTGACATTAAAGTAGGAGACGTATTATGACCTCAGCTAAGTAATCCCGTCAAGTACAAAGGTTCTCTTTGCTCTCAACAGTGAAGTCCTTCATCAAAACGATCGCTTCGTTCGATGATTGACAGCTCCATCGCTGAACTAAGGTTTCACGAACGAGCGCCGATAAGCGAACTGATGATGTATGGCGTACACAAGAAATGTCACTCTCTTAAGCTAAGTCGTACTGAACGCCCGTTACAACAAGGTGTTCTATGAACTTGTCAGGGTGACAGTGAAATCCCACCGTCTTGCCCAAATACTTCAAGATTGCATACTTTGATTAATTACGGGATCCCGCTTGTTACATTTTCCAGATATCCCAGTAATTAATCGCCAGAGCTCCCATTGTAATTGAAGAATGCGAATCACAAAGCAGCGCACCTCCCTCCTAGCCAAAGGTGTTCGCGAAGAAAGTCACTTCATAGCCAACGAAAAATAAGCATTGGAAGTCCTGAACTTGCAGCTAAATCTGCATGCGGCACCGAAAAACGCTATGAAAGTTGGATGGCAACGAAGTGGTTGGAAGAAGTTCTGATACTTGCTCATCGTGTGAGAACAAGCCAAGTAGATACTTGTGTATTGAAATGTTTATATAGTTTTCTTCTTGTTTAGCATACACGAGTTTGATATACAACATTTATTGAGCTAACGTTTCGAGAAAGTGCCAAGACGCTAGCAACGATAAAGTTTTATAACAAACTCGGGTGAACTTACAAGTACAGGGAATCTCTTTACTTTGTATTATAGGCCTCTTAATTATCTACCCATTTACAACTCGTAACCTGATAAATTTTCCAGATCCAGTGTTTTATATCATTTTTGAGATAAAGTTGACAGTGGATGGCCTTGTTTTTTAGGCAACCAAGTTCAGAAAGCCTTTTTAACTAAGGTCGACCACTTCGTAGGTGCAGTAGAAAACTCCGCAGCAGTACGTAGTACTAGAAGAAAGAAGGCATAGATGATATCGAAAGTATAACGAAATTTGTCTTTAGCAGCTCAGTAAAAAAACCGAGGACATGAAAAATGTTCAAGGATGACGGCAGTTGAATAAAATGACGGAGAAGCAAAATAACACCCGTTCGATTTAAGGTCCATCATGTGTTAAATACACTTAGAACCTGATGCCACCTGCGTGGGAAAAATTTTATCTGATGGACTTATTGGGCAACGAAAGAGGTCGGAGAGGAAATTTGGAGTCGACGACCAGAGATTATGAACGCTACCGAGAGGTGCAAAACGAGCACGTCATGTGTTCTAGCAATAGCTAAAGGACAGGAGCCGCTAGCGATGGTGTTCGACGGGGGTCGTGCCAACAGCAGTGTGAACAGATTCACGAGTGAAATATTTAACATAGAGCAATAAATGACTGTACAAACCAACTGCTTGCGTAGAAATAAAAAAACTTATTAGAAAAGTGTCTTTTGCACTGTAACCTTACACCATTTTATAAGAGTTCAGAATTTGGAAGCAACTTTGTGGTCCGATCTCTGTTTTAACCAGGCAAAGCTTCGAATCAGGTCACATCACCAGGCACTTGCTCTCGTATATTTAGACGGCAATCGACGAAAACATTTAAAGCAAAGAGAAATAGATAAAAGAAATTAGGAAAAAATTGAACAGAGGAACTGTAAACGGTGCACGGCAAGAATAATGAAGAAAAAAAACTTCTTAAACAAAACAGTGCGAATGCATTCTCGAGTGAGCCATTTTCGAGTAGAGAAAACATTAAGTCTAATCTTTACAGGAAAAAGTACAATGAAAAATTGTTCGAGAATTTCCGGATGGGGAACAACAACCTCGGAGTAATCAACAATGAGCTCAAAGTTTGGCAAGCTGCACTAGTATACTAGGCTAAACAAGATCAGGTTGAGAATTGAAGGTGGAGACAAAACTTTGAATTCTCTTCCAGTTTTTGTTCCTTTTTTTTTTCTTCAATTGCATAATTAGTTTATTAGACAAATAATATTTTACACAATACACCAATAATTATTATAACAAGCATATAAAGGATATTTATTGTATTAATCTGCTAACTAGTATATTAAATGTAGACTTATTGAAAAGCCTAAAACCCTAGCGAGGATTATTTCTTGTGGTCGACAAAAAGGAGGTGCCGCCTTCTGAAGAGTTGCAGTGATTTGAAGTTTTTCTAACAATCAAAATCTAGTTTTGAAGTTTTTCGATCACTTTTGAAGCGATGTTGTCACAGGTTGTGTCAGAGTAGTTCATCTCTTGATGAGAAACTACAAGTACTTCAGGCAGCGCTCTGATCACGGTAGTGGACTGTTTAGAGCAGCCGAATAGTTTACGGTGATATTTACAACGTGTGGTAAAAAAACAAGCATGCTGCTGGTGCCATCGAGAGAAAAACTAGCACATATCGGTTGATACTAGTTTGTCGACGAAAGCTCACAAATTACGACAGTTAGAGTTGAGTTGGCGTGCGTAGAGCGTCAGTACTGGTTATTTACCATTCGGTTGCAATATTCGGGCGTATGTCACTGACTTAGCCATTTCGTTCGTAAAGGATAAAGGATAAAGCTCTCGGCATTGATCAATCCCTGAGGGATGCGCCATGCATTCGACTTCATTAAGCATCGTTGGAGGTGATTGAATGCATATCTGGCCTTTACAATGACTCGCGGTGGCCGGCCGATGTATCGAGCCAGTGCTGTTATCCTCCCAGACAAGTCTGGTACCAATTTGCAGACCCCGGAGGGATGGAAGGCTTGGTGGGCCATGAGCGCATTTTCACGTGCGCGCCGCAGTGGCGCCTCCAACCACTGCGCCACACGCGCCCTTCGTTCGCAAAAAGCGGTAATTTCCAGATTAAATTGACTACACACACCAAGAAACACTCACACATATATATATATATATACACTGATATGTGAAATTAAGTTGAGGGTTACTTGTTTGGTTAATTTCTGTACAAGTTGAGGACCACACTACTTAGTTAACGCATTCTTTTAACAGCAATGCGTGTTACTTTGCACACCACCGTAGTCCGGACCAGCCCACTAGGTTGGGTGTTTTTTGTCACAGTGACTACGACCGATTATTTTGTTACAAAGGATGCTTTAAATGACAGCAAACAGCCAGCAAATTCCACTGAAATAAAAGAAGAAAGCGCTGAACTTAGAGAGTGGTGGGAGAGAATACACTTTAGAATTACTCTAAAGCCTAAAGGAATATGTTACAACTGTCGGAAAGTTATCAGCACACAAGACCTACCACCCCCTTTGATGGTGATGTCGTCCTTCAGAAAAAAAAACCCGTTACATTATACTGCTTCGGTCTGATGAGACCGTATTGTTGGAATATTTGCCATAGTTCTTGTTTGGAATCTTCCCACCTTAGGATCTGATTCTTAACGACAGATGAGGTTCTCTATTCGTAGGAAGAGGTGCCTTGCAATGAATGTAGAACTAGCCCGCATTAACTAAGCCTATGGTCATTCTGGGATGAATTGACACAAGCTTTATCTGCGCGTATAAAAACACTGACTGAAGATATCAGTAAGCGCAAGTTGTTGTATAGGCCAACCATAGATGGCCCCACCTTTGATCTAACTAATCTCAACTGCACAGCGGATCCCTTTAAGATCGGTGACTTCATTGTTCAAAAAGTATACTGAAGTGGTAGAAGTAGCAATAAAGTTTCTAGAAATGTAAAAGTAATTGGGATAAAATCTTACAAACGAGGTTAAATAAAATTAGAAGAACCACTGAGGATTATGCATACTACGAAATAGAGCTAGTTGAAGGAAAAGTATTATACTTCCACGATCGACTTTCTATTAACCTCGGCATTAATCAAATAATTCTTCGTATTCTTGTTGAGCAAACGCAAGGTGTTATTATTATTCTTTATTCACAAATAAACTGACGTTTCGGCGGGCTTCACCCTCCTCAGAACCTGGAAAGGCCAAGTTGACAGCAATCTACTCGGCCGAACTCCTTGATAACTAAACAAAGAAAACGCTAAACCATGATTTCAATCACAATGAACACAGCTTTGCACACTCACCGCTTCCTATGAGGCTTCCACTGGATATGTCGCGTGGAGACCAGAATAATAGGCTTAGGTGTCTGAGACAGCAAAATACGAAATGATAAGATGATGACAACGGCAATATGAAATGAATAAAAGTCTGGACAAAAGAAGGAACTATAGCTAGAAGTGCTTACGTTTGCTAGTTAACTCTACGCACATCGCCCAACGAGTCGAAGCCACCCATCAGTAACTGGTCCATATTAGTAGGTAGCAATGGACTCTAATTGCCTTCAATGAATTTATAGTATTGAATGAAGCATCACCATTTCTGCTTCTTCATCATATATTTGTAAACTTGTTTCATCTCTTTATTAAAAATTTGGCACAGGCATTTCTTTTTCTTTTGAAAGTTCTGTGACTCGTTTTCTAATTCTCAGCAAAAATGGGCTTTTTTTAATGGTTTGTGTGACGATCTTCGATACTTTTACTAGAACATGATTTTTAAAGAAACAATGAGGTACGAAAATAATGTCCACTTTCAATTTCAGACCAAAATATTTCGAGTCATCGGAAACTTCACTGATTGCGGTAAGACAACTAGAATCAACACATGTTTGTCCTACAAGTTTTCTTGCTTTATGAAGAAGAAATTATGATTTTCTGAAATGCCAAAGCCCGTTATCTCATTTCTCTTCGTCACATCCCGCATTAAAAACGCAAAAGAAATAGACCGGGTGGAATTTCGTACATTCGACGTGCAGGATGGTATTCCAGAAATTCACCTCTGATATTTGCGGATACGGCGATTGCTCGGAAAAATTGCGAAAATTAAACCTCGTGTAAGTTTCGTCTTCAAATCTAGAAAAGTTCGTTCCAAACCAAAATCAAAAATGGAAGAATAGTTCGCAAGAACTGGAAATGCCTTTGAATGGATGGAGTAAAAGCTTTTCTATAAACGTTTAGAGTTTTCAAATCATTCACTGCTACATTAAAATATTCCTGACGAAGCTGGTTTTTTGACAACTGACAATAATTTTCTGATTAATGAATTACTTTTAAAGTTTTGAACATTACAGATTTATAGACCAGACTTAGCTCTATCAAACTAATTGTATGTAAAATTTGTATGAAAGGTCGCTTCAGATCTAAATGAGGACTGGTTTAGAAAGAAAACTTCCAGAAAATTGATGAGAAAGTTTAGGGTTTTAAAATTTCCAGCGCTAGAGAGACAGCTGCAGCCATATGTGACATATTACAGAGCATCATCTTGTCTTCGTGGACAAAATCCGGCTTGCTCATTTTCTTTCATGCTCGAAATATGAGTTTTGAAAGAATATGTATCACGGGCTGCGGAAAATTAGTGTTTCATTGTGGTACAACACGCGAACCTTTTTTTCGTTAAGGCAAAGATTCGTGGCTTCCAATAGTTTTGCCGTAGTCATTTGAAATCCTCAATAACCAGAAACGTATTCGTTTAAGGTTGAAGGCAACACAGTTGTTTTCGCATCGTATGACTCCTGCAGGTGTCACGTTTGACCAATGTGTCAATGAAGAAATTGTCGTGTGTTTTCGAAAAGCTAGCTTGTTCATGAAGGTGTTAATCAAAATTGCAAGAGTAGGAAAACTTCACTAGCCATTATTAAAGAACATGCTCGCAAAGTAGAATGGAGGTACTTTACCTAGTACAACTATGCAATGTATTCGCCTGGTTTGGGATCGTAGCTCACTGTAGTGAAATGGTAACAGGATTTAGGCCATTTCCAAGATCAAAGCCCGACTAAGCCCGTCGATGCATTTTGTCCCACCAAAGTCACTTCAGGTCTCTGGAAGCATTTTGTTCATGTGATCATTGAATTTCGAACTCCAAATTTACTCTTTAGTCTGCTATATTTAATAATTTAAAAATGATAGTAATACACAATCGAGCAGTGATTCAAAGAAGATGTAGCAAAGCCATTCTAGAATGTCCTTACTAAGAAGTTAAACGCAATCTTAAAGCTATGTAAGACTACCGAACACATTAATGTTATTCAATGAAGTAGTCATATTGCTGCTAACTTACTTGCTTGGATACGTGGATGGACCGTTTTGCTGGTTATGCAAACCCCAGCATAACATTCACTTTTTCGAAGTTTTGGTGGTTAAGCCACTGCGATTCCTTGAATTCCCGGGCCCAACCTGGCAAAAGTTTGCCCCAGGTCGTCACCACCCCAGGAAGTCACCACGCTTGTGGATCATAGAGAGATTTGTCGTCATGCGATGGTTTAACACTAGGATGGTGGTGAGTCCAGTGGTATTGGTTTTTTTTTTAATCTGAGCTATATGATGGAAATTCCTGACACCTCAGCTTTGGAAACCTTGCCGGGGATGAATCTCCTATATATATGTATATGTATATATAAATATATAATGCCATTTCTAATGGCTACGAAACGGTAGCTACTCAGGATAAGTTTAGACGAAAAACTACGCTCCGAAACTATACGTTTAGTGAAAACAGAGGCACGTTCATCCTGACCTTTATTTGTAACGAAGTAAACAGCTGTATAACGTTGCGTAAAAAGGCCCGGCTTAGAAAATTCAGCACCAGTAACTGAAAAACCAACGAACACACTAGAACACCAGATAGTCCGTAACAGGTTGTATGACCACTTTGTGCATCTGCGCTGTCACGAACGATTGCAAGATGCGGGTGTAGTCAAGCGGTGGGTTTCGAAAGACAAGAAGGCCATATATTAGTAGTGAGTTTATCTAGAAGTCATCAGTTCAGTCATTCGATAACAGAACAGTTCTTAAATAGTGATGATGGATAGTCTCCGCAATAAAGGAAACTTCGCTTCCGATACAAAACCACCAACATATACTCTTCAATAAGGCTTTGTTCTAATACACTAACAGACAGGTTATGTTACAAAACGAATGAAAATACGATTTCCATTCGTATTCAAGGAAATCATCAGTATTTCGATAAATGTCGATCACATTATCCGTAAACGTCAAGAAGCAACTAACAACACGACTATCAAAGATTCATAATTACCTATAGGTCACGTGAAGTACCTGCAATTCCAAAATGTGGAACGTTAAGGTTTCGTGGTGCGTTAATGAGTACGACTTCCATGAAACGAAGTTTTTGGCGTCTTTCAGCTTTAAAAGAGATTATTTCAGGTCATTGTGAATCTCCCGGATCACGTTTCTCGATTTTTCTATGCCGCAAAATGTCCTCTTCCTTTTTGTCGATGTTCGTATTTCGAGTAGCAAATCCACCAAAAGGGTGGGACTTCTAGTAGGACGGTGCTCAAATGTACGCCTGGATGTTTGTAACTGCCATAAATGCCTTTAATATTGCCGAAATTTGAATTGTATTTTGCCTTTTTTAGTTTTCATTTTTAACCATTCTTTACTCTTTCTTCAGTTATTTTCCAAACACTGGAAGACAATTTTGACGAGTTTAAAAAATAAATAACACTCTAAGAAACTAATCGTAGCATTCAGGTGGTAGGGCAAAGTCTTCTTTATCGGTTTGTGTTTGCAATTTCTCAAGTTCTCTTCAGTTCGTCGAAAGAAAAATGATGGCCAATTGTCAGAGGGCTGCCATCGTCGTGAAGGCGGCAAAGACTGTCATCGTCGGCTACTGAACGTCCACTGGGCAGTATGAAAGGATTTTCGGTTGTCAGGCGGTATAAAAGCCGAGCTCATTATTCTTCCCGGATGAAGGCACTATCATTTTCCACGAGATGGAGCACTAGATTTATGTTGTTTTTATTTGCTTTATTTTACCATCCAAATGCTATATTTCACTTTCGTTTAATTTTACAAATAGATCGTGCTTAAGCAAAAGAATGAATAAATCATTACAGAAACAAAGTAGTGTCTTTAAGAAGCCGAACACACCTGGATTCATTTTTTCTTCATATTGTTGTCTACCGAGATCCTTAAAGAATAGACTTCAGCATCGCCGAAGAGGTTCTTTCAGCTGAATCAAAAAATGTTAGCTTTAAAAATATCGTAAAAATAGTGGCAAACAGTGCTATAGTCGCCACCATCTTCCCCGCTTGCGACAATATACGAGTGCAAAGGAAAACTCATACAACAAACTGAAGTTGAAGAGGACGATGGCAAGAGGTACCGAGCTGTTCGGAACGAAATATCCGGTTTTGCAAAATGGAGCTTGAAGAATATTCTTTAAGTCAACATAATAATTGTTTGTGAACGTTTACTGTATGCGTTAGAGGCGCTTTTCACTTCATATTTTGCTAATGCTGTGAAACCTGCCCGATTATGAATTCGTCGTTCTCTCTCTCTCAACAATCTCAGCAATACACCATAGGTTTACTTCCATCCAAAAACACATGCAGTACAACAGTAGCTGATGTTTCGGCAGTATCGCCTTATTCGGAGCCTGGAAGAGCATACTGATAGGCAGAAAGCCGAAAATCTGTATGGCAATGACATGATCAACAGCTTCTCGAAAAGTCCTCAGTTTTTACGTGCCTTCCACTGAGGATGAACCTTTGATTAGAGTCGCATGTGGTTGATGACTACACCACCTTCTGTTCCAATTTTGTCCAGTTTTGGACGTTTCCGTATAGTCCGAAAGTGTAAAGGTCCCATTACAATACAATGTTTTTTCGAATGTGCTGCGAGCCTTGAATACGAAGACGATGGAGCAGACCCACTGCGAACACCGATTATCATTTAAAATTTGAAACGCTTCTATTGATAAGCAGTTGCTTGACGTCACGTGAAAGCGCTACCCAGTAACTTTTCAACCGCTCAGGGGTATATGCCGAGTAAATTTTAGAAAATCAGAGACTATGGAATACTAGGTGCACTGACTGTTCGTGAACATTGGAGACTTTCATTAAGGATTGTATTTGGCGGTCGTTTTTTCATAAATGAAACCATGTGGCTCTTGATTGCACTGTAACGTAGAATTAGCATCGGATTCCGGATGGCAGGCGAACACTGTGTGCACAGAATTGACGAAATGGAATATTTCCGGATGAAAATTTGTATTAGAAGATACTTGGGCCTAGTGTTGGCTATTTAACAGATGTAGACGTCTACTACGATTTCTTGTATCTCGGCAGAGTTCATGCTGCAGAGATGTGCCGTCGTCAAATGAAGAAGTATCACAGAGAGCTAACTCACCTGCTATTAATAAAGAATTGGCAAAAAGGGTGGGTTTACAACACGAAATGGAAAGAAAAAAAAGCTAAGTTGAAGTCTGGAGCCTAATCTTAGCCCTTTGCCAACTTTATCATTACTGAACTATCATTTCTTCAAATATCTAGGCAACTAATTTTGCAACAAAATAATCACCATCTAAGAAGCAATCAAAATGCCCATCAGCGACTTCCTGAATCCAACGAAGCAAGCCCTTCCGTCGGTATAATGGCTTGGGTCACAGCACATTGGCGAAAGAGTATTTGCTGCAGGGTTTCGAATTTATATCGATAGAATTCGTCTTTTTCTAAAAAAAAAAACTAGGGGTAATTCAACCACCCACTTCATCAGTATGATTTCCGATTATTAATTATTGGATTGTAAAATCCAGCAGACATAGGTGTGCTAAGTTTGTCACAAAATTCGATGGAAAATCGCTTGAGAAAAGATTAATGCACGACGCAGTCATGCACTGGGTACAATGCATTTAATGTTAAAATATTGGCCATTTGATGGCTCATCAATCTCAGCTCATACTATACCTTGTGAGCTTGAGTGACAATAATTAGTGTGCGTATCTTCCCCATAGTAAACAAGTTACCTTATTCGAAAACGATGGAGTTCTGGTTTTTTGTTGCCTATGGTATATGTATATGTATATGTATATATATATATATATATATTCTTGACTTTTCCGTGAATAAGCTCGCCCTTCAAACACGAAAGCAGTTGAAAAAGTGGTGTTTTGTCCAATACGACACGACAATGTTTCTTGTTTTAGCAGCTGTGTTGGAAGTTGCCACTTAGAAGTTTTAAAACTTCAATTTGAGCTTTCAGCTTTCTTCACATCTCAAATTCGAACCGTATTTAAAACTGAAAGAGTACATCATAAAGATTATGTCTGCGATAAAAGGATAAAGGATAAAGCTCTCGGCGTTGATCAATCCCTGAGGGATGCGCCATGCATTCGACTTCATTAAGTATCGTTGGAGCTGATTGAATGCATACCTGGCCTTTACAATGACTCACGGTGGCCTGCCGATGTATCAAACCAGAGTTACTATCTTCCCAGACAAGTCTGGTACCAATTTGCCGACCCCGATGGGATGGAAGGCTAGGTGGGCCATACCCATGCCCACCCTAACCCAGATACCTATGCCCACCCACCCACCCTAAGAGGATGCCCACCCACCTACCCTTAGCTTAGGCCTAGGCCTAAGCTTAAGGGTGGGTGGGTGGGTATCCTCTAAGGGTGGGTGGGTGGGCATGGGTATCTGGGTTAGGCCTAGGCCTAAGCTTAAGGGTCGGTGGGTGGGTATCCTCTAAGGGTGGGTGGGTGGGCATGGGTATCTGGGTATGGGTATCTGGGTATCTGGGGGCACAGGGATCGATTCCAGTGGCACCTCCAACCACCACGCTACACGCGCCCCGAATGCCTGTGATAACACATATAAAAGCGAGGTCTATCCCATAAATTTATGCAGTTTTGAACCCCTCAATTACTCTGATGATCGAGCAGCCATTGTCACTTTTCCAAAACGCAGCTTCAGGCACTATGTGCTACATAAAAAGCAACATTTGGAAAATTTTTGCCTGCTTTTCCTCTGTTGCAAAAGACAAGATTAAATTTAAAGCTTAGAGACAAATTCGTTACGAAGTTGAAGGAACTGTTAGCAAAACTTTTCTATTTAATGAAAGTCAACGATGGTGTAAAGCAATGTATATGGTTTTATTGGATTAGAATTAAAATTTTGCACTGAACCATAAAAGACAAGAAATAGGGGAGAAGAAACCTCAAGACAAACGAAAACTGGCAACGAAGACTAGTAGAAACCAAAATCTGTTAGATTGGAGTGAACAGAAGAGAACTAATGCACTGGAGAGAGTCTCATGTGTAAAATGTTATCAAAGCCGCTCACGTGATAAAGCTTGCAACAATAAGAGCAAAAAAGTTATCCAAATCTAATGACACAACGAAGGGAAGAAGTTTGGCAACGAAGAATTAACTGTAGTACAAAAGACAGGCCGAAAAGTGGGCGTTGTCAAATGCTACAGAGGTAATGGCGGTAGATGCGATTGAGCGATAGTACTCACGGACTAATGAAGACAAGGTCATATCATTCGTCAATGAGAAGAAATAATCTAGCCTACAAAAAGTTTGAAGAGTTACTGACCACAATTGATTGACTTTGCTTCTGGATTTAATAGAGAAATATTATCTAGGGTAAGTAGGTCTCACGCAGTATGATGAGAGGGCATCTCAGCATTTGTTGCCTCAAGCTTGTTCACATGTTTGCAAAACTCCGTACCGCAGGTGTCTCCGGTGGGGAATGAACGCGCTATTTCCTTTCCGGGTGGTAACGCGTTCACCACCACACCATGCAGGTCCTTCGTTTCGCCTATTGCTCAGCCAGCTCTATCGATCTTTTGCCATCAGCAATCACCGGCAACGGGACTGATCTAGGTAGCCCAAATCGGCAACGAGCCCATTTAAGCTGAGGCTGCAATTATAATCACAATTTCAACTTATTATTTACTGCCTACTTTTTTTTAACGGTAGAATATATTACGAAATATAATGTCAATGATGCTGAGATATCTGCAGAACTCCGGACAGCAGGTGTCTGCAGTGGGAAACGAACGCGTTATTGTCCTTTCCGAGAAGTAACGCGTTATAACGTTGCGAAGTATAACTATAGCATTATACCCTGCCATTAAAAATAGTAGGCAGTAAATAAAACGGTTAAGATTGTGATTATAACTAAAAGCCTCATCTTAACTGGGTTCATTGCCGATTTGCGCAATCCAGATCAGTCTCGCTGACGAGTGATTGCTGATGGGACAGATCGATACAACTAGCTGAGAGACATGGGAAACGAATGACCCGCATGGTGTGGTGGCGAACGCGTTATTCCCCGGAAAGGGCAATAGCGCGTTCATTCCCCCCCATAGACACCTGCGGTCCGGAGTTTTGCAAATATCTCAACATCGTTGACGTTATATTTCGCAATATATTCTGCCGTTAAAAGGAGTAAGCAGTAAACAATAAGTTGAAATTGTGAACCCAAATATTTGAATAGTGCGAGGAAACGCATCTAATAGAAGAAGTGCTGGAATCAGCGAAATATTTCTGAAGGTGGTACATGGAAAATTTAAAAATTAGTGCTTGGGAAAAATTTATGTGCGAGGAATTCAAGCACTTATTCAAAGTATCACATCTAATCCAGAATTTCTTAAATAACGTTCATTTACAACCCTTCAACACCCATCATATTTCTGTGAAATTAAAAGATTTCGGAACAGCTTGCTGCTTCACAAAACCGTTTCGTCTTTCGAGAAGAAACGATGCCCATAAGAAGATGGACCTTTAGAAACGATGAACTATTACCAACTGACGGAACTCTCTTATCTCTTAACCGTTTTATTTACTGCCCACTAAAATTTTTAACGGCAGGGTATCATGTGAAATACAACTAAGATGATGTTGAAACATTTGCTAAACTTCGGACCGTCTCAATATCTCAACATCATCTTAGTTCCATTTCACATGTTATCCTGTCGTTAAAAAATATAATAGGCAGTAAATAAAAAGGTTAAGATTTTGATTTCAACTTCAGCCTCGACTTAACTAGGTTCGTTGCGCCTTCTTCAGAGCCTTCCATTGAGGAAGAGTTGCTAATCAGAGTCGGATATGGTTGACGACTATGCTGCGATAGGCGATTCTGCCGAAACCTCAGCCACTGGTTGTGTTGTATGTGTGTTATTGTATGGACGTAAATGGTTTAACGAGCTCGCGATTGCTGAGAGAGAAAACGGCGAATTTTTATTCCACTGCCGAGATTAATAGAAAGTCGATCCTAAAATCAGAAAGATTACATGTATGTTGAATTTTTTTTATATAGAATTGTTAAGAATTGTTCGACGTTACCGCCCTTTACACTAACGTGTCGAACGACTTCGCAATGCAAGCCATTCGCGAGCTTCTTGAGCAACACGAAGGAGCAGTTAACATGTGTGGCTTTTCGATTCAGCAGCTTATGGTCTTTTTAAAGGGCTGCCTAAATTGTTTGATCTTCAGATGGTCCGGGAAATATTACGCACAATTAGAGGGTTGGCAATGGGACAGCGACTGGCACCAACCCTTGTCGTTGCTTTCGTGTCTAAAGTGGAACCACCAGTAATCGATTTCGGGCCATTACTCTACTGTAGGTATATAGATGATTGTTTTGTCATCTACAAGCTCCACACAAGAAGAGATAGACAAATGCTTTGAGTTATTGAACGAACAGCCAAGTACATAAAATTCACCTGTGAGAAACCGAAAGAAAACTGGCTTCCATTCCAAAACGTTCAAATGAACCTATCCGAAAACGACTACAACACAAAATGGTAACGAAAACCAAGCAGTAGGAATATAGTGATTCATTACCTCTCCTCTAATCCCTCACACACTAAAAGGGCGCTTATAGGAAATATGCTTCGAACGGCCGTCAACGTGTGCACAGGTAGAGAGCAAAAGGAAGAATCCTCGAAACTGGCGCGCCAAATAGCCCTTTCAATTAGTTACGAAACTGTAGCTTCTCGGCTTAGGCATAGTGGAAAAACAACGCCCAAAGCGATAAATCTAGCAAAAACAAGGCTCCGTTCCTCTTGCCCTCATTTCAAGCAAAATAAGTGCAGCCATAAAAAGTTGCTTAATAAGGGCCAGTTTAGAGAATTCCGTAAGAGTGATGGGAACACTTTCGGACACTCTAAGACGCTAGCTAGTTCGCAACCGCCTATATGACCGTCTATGTATGGCGAAAACTGCATAATTTGCCCTAACGGTAGAGACAGTGATTGCACGAGCTCAGATACAGTCTGTCTGATCTCTTGTGAAGCGTGCGGGGGCGAATACGCTGGTAGACCACTCTGCGTTCGCATAAAAGAACACCTAGTCGGTAAATCTAAATTGAAACACCCCACTAGGCGCGCATAGGATGCAGGAACATAACGGAGAAGATTTTGAAGTAGAAGTCACTGTCCTCATGCACGAATCGAAATCATCAGAACTCTTGAAGGGTTTGAGATTGGTTCCAAAATTCAAAAATGAACCGCAAGGAGGAGTGTCTTGTCATCACGCGTGACCTGGCGCCATACCTCAGGCTGAACCAATAACCTGACACAGTCACAGTCCTCTCCCATGTACTGCTCTGTGCGGGTGCTATCCACCAACTAATTTAGATACTTACAAGAAATAAACGGTAAGTGTTTAAATGAAACTGTTTCTTATGCGAATACAAATTTATTTTTTAAGTTTTATCTGCCAGGATTATGAAAGCGTTTGGCTGGGTAGATCGCATCTCAGTTTCACCTTTCCAGGCTTTGAAAAAGGCGAAACCGCCGAAGCGTCAGCTATTGTATCTCAAAATTCTATAATAACGGTCTCGTATCTGCTTATTGAAGGAAAAATATCGAATTAACAATCAATACCGAGGCTAACGGAAAGTCGATCTTGGGAATTGCTAAGAACTGTGTTACTGAAGAGTCATTCAGAACAGATTACACCATCTGAGGTACTAGAAAATTTAGATCATGTAGAAGAAAAGCAAGAAAACGAAAACCACGGAATTCTCAGAATTATAGGCCACGAGGACTTCTAGTTTTGGCCTCAACACATTATTTTCCAAAAATTACTAATTTACTGTCAAACAGAAGCGTGAAAAACAAGTATTACACCAACCGTTCAAAGTTGCCACGTAGGCCTTGACATGCACGCGTAAGCTCGGCTTCGCGCACTCCACGTTTCTCAGCGTAGCGTGTATTGATATCATCTCACAAAAGTGCTTGGGGTGCTTCCAGACACAGGTTGTTAAAGCTCGCAATTTCTTTGTTCTTCGAATATACTCCAGAAATCGCCAAACTAAATAACCCGAGAAATTCAATTCAAAATTTGTAGATGCCATTAAATCGTAGTAAGGGGTCACGAAAATTTTTGCTCCTGATAGGTGAATGCCGATTTCACTTAATGAGCAAGTGCTTAGCCCTCTGTGAAGTCATATTTCAAATTCTTCTGGTTCCAAAGATGGACACTTTTTTGAGATCCCATTTCGTTGGGGTTTTACGTTGACTCTGACAGTGTTACTGATGAAAACAATTCGAAGCAAATTTTCTACTGTTTTCAAGGGATTTTTAGCCCAGTTTGAATCTAATTTGAATCATTTTATGACGAACGCCGGTGGAGAAGGACAAGGCGATGTCAACGTCTGATAGACCTCTCTTGGTGACTGCTGATCTCATTATGAGTTGATTGGGGATTCCCAAAACTAATGATGACGGCTTTTCTTCCTAAAAATTCTCTTCAATGAAGTGAGTGGTCTCACCTGTAACACCTGCAGTCCCGTTGATCGTCGAATGACTCGAGCGGGCGCCAGCAAATCCTCCATTTTTCCCTGTCGCCAGCATCATATCTTTCTTCTAGGCTTATCGTGAAGAACTCTGACCACCGGGACGGTGGTCTTACTGCAGTACGCTTGACATCCCGAGGAATCCAGTCACTAACAGCTCTTGTCCAGCGGTTATCATTCATACCCATTACATGCCCGGCCCACCTTACCTTCGACTGTCTGGCGTACAGAACTGCATCTTTGACTTTTGATCGTTGATGTAGGTCGGATCTTCAGATCCTATCCCTTGTGTGAAACGGGATACTCCTAGCATCGTCCTTTTGACTGCGCGTTCGATAACGTTGTGTGATCTTTCATAATGCTTACGCAGCGACCAGGTTTCTGACGCATACGTTAGAGCGGAAAGAACCATTGAGCTGAAAAGGTGGGCACGGAGTCAGATGTTCTTTGTTCTCTTCACTACATCCTCGATGCTCTTGAAAGATCCCCAAGCCGCTCGTCTCCTTCTGATCAGCTCTGGAACTAAGTCGTTCATCACATTGATTTCCAGACCTAGACAGACACAAATGGAGCATTCGGAGATATTCGCTCCGTTGAGCGTTAATGGGCCAAACGAAACCAATCCGTTTTTCATGAACATCGTTTTCGTAAGATTTAATCGAAGACCAATCATTCAACATGCTTTATCAAAGTCCGCAAGCATACGTTCCGCTTGGCAAATGCTTGGAGAACGATATCATCAGCAAAGCGAAGGTGATGTATCTGCCGACCATCGATTTTCACTCCCATATTATCCCATTCCAATGTTCGCATGACGTTCTGGAGGGTGGCTGTAAATAATTTTGGCGAGATTGTATCGCCTTGCCTAACTCCTCTTTTGACGTCAACGTTAATATCGTTGTAGAATGGAGAAATTTTGGTTGTGAAATTGTTGCACAGCTCACGAAGAATCTTTATGTACTGAGTAGGGACTCCTTGACTACCAAGGGCTTCCATGACTGCTTCTATCTCAATTGAATCAAAAGTCTTCTCTAAGTCGATGAAAGTGAGACAGAGCGGTCCTTTGTATTCTCGCGATATTTCAATGAGCCTTGTTAACGTGTGAATGTGGTCCATCGTACTAAAACCTTTTCGAAACCCTACTTGCTCACATGGCTGTCCTTCGCCTAGTGTTCTGTCAATCTTGTTTAGGATGACTCAAGTGAAAAGTTTGCAGACGACAAGCAACAAGCAGATTGGGAGATAGTTGCCTATATCGTGTAGGTCACCCTTCTCGAACAATAACACGGTCCTGCTGGTCTTCCACTGAGTAGGGACCTTGCATTCAAAGAAGTAACGTGTAAAGAGCGACCCAGTGTGCTTACGAGGACTGGCGGAAGGTTCTTCAGATGTTCTGATCTTATCCTGTCTGGACCTGGTGCTGTTCAATTTTCACCGACGAGATGGAATGTCGGATTTCGGAAGGGAGAACCGGTGGTACAATATATCCATCCTCTTTTATTTCATTAGACGGGAGGTGAACGTGGCTAACGAAGAGATCTGAGTAGTATTCGTGAATAATTTTCTCCGTTGCCTTTCTGGACGCTGTTATTGTTCCGCCTGGGCGTCGGAGTGCAATCACCTTGGTCTTGTAATTGGCGAAGCTTCGGCAGGCTCTGCGAATGCTTTTCCCAGCCTCTGTAGCTTCGACCATTACTGCTGCTCTTCTGTTTTTAAGATCTTCTTTTATGGCCTGTCTGCATAGCTTCGCAAGTTCGGACGTTAGATCGCAGTTACCTGCAGCTTGTGCGATTCCACGCTGAAGCATTATCTCGAGAGTTTCTGGAGGCAGACGTCTCTCTGTGACTTTCGAACTCCCAGCGTTCATAGCGTTAGCGAGAAGACGTTCAATGAGCCGATCGTATACCTCTTCGATGTTATCTACAACGGCATCTTCCCAACAAGCGAGTAATGAGTTGAATAAGTCCTTGTGTTTAGCATTTTGACATCCATGTATAGCTTGCTGGGCTCTGAACGTGGGGGCTGGGTATTCACACGGGTACCTTGCCAGGCTCCCTCAAAGTGGACATGGTGCTTATTTGTCGGAGGCGACTACTTACCGCCTCCCGCATACTTCCCTGTCACTTGATTGCAGTTTTTTGGCCGAATTGACTCGTAGAATACAATCCGCATAAAGCGAAAACGTACCCACACACGCATGCATGAATACGCTTAGCAAATACAGAAAGTATGTGCCAAATGGGCGCAGCAGAAACAGGGAGTCCATCCCTAGGATCCACCGTCTCTCAGGAAAGCAAAGATCGCTTTTGGTTCACGATTTTCCCCTATCTGCTACCTGGGATGCGCCACGTAGCCTCGCGACTAACCGGCTCGAGATCCCTCATGTGAGGGAGATCCGTGGGAAGTGAGTGGTAAACAAAATCGCCAACGCACCCTCAATTAAAAAGTGATGTGCTGAACCGTATTTCCGAATCGGCAATGTTGTTTCTGTGCTGTTCATATGTTTACATTGAAACGCCTTCAGTAAGTTTGTAGGAGTTTTCGTTACAGAAGAATTATTTGAGAGATCGAGCACCGAGCAGGAGACGAGGTTAGTAAATCTCAAGACAGACTTCCTCTCAACCACGACGCTGACCAGTAATTCACTGTTTTTCTTGATGAGCAAGTGGTGTTGCAGCTATTATTAATACAGAATAGTTAACGTTTCCGTGACTTCGCTTTCTTCAAACCCTTAGAATGAAAAAATTGACATGCAATCCACTCAATAAAACACTTTCATAACCTCATCAAAAAAAAAACGTTCACAAAAAGTTCCACTCGGATGACTAACGGTTTCTTTAAATCCCTACAGTTTTGTTTCTTGTAAGACTTTCAGTTATTTGGTGGAGAGCAGCCATAAAGAGTATTACATTGACAAGGAACGTGCCTGGCTCGCGCAAAAAAATTACCTTGAGTTACGGTCCGAGGTCACGCGTGATCAAACGACACTTTTTCATGTTAGTGTTAGTTTCAGCTTCACTTTTGTAATCAGTTCAATCTACAGCGAACACGCAAGCGAAATGGCTATTTGCCGCGAGAATTTGCGAAACTGTAGCTTTTCGAAAGAAGTGTGGTAAAAACCACGTCCCCAAGGGACAATTCTAGCGAGAACAAAGTGGCGTTTATTGACCTTTATTTCCAACGAAATAGGTGAAACTACAAAACGTTGCTTAAAAAGGGTGGATCTAGGATATTCGGCAAAAGGAGGTGAAATACTACCGGTCACTCCAAAACGCACGCCAGCTACTTCGCAACCGCTTGAATGACCGTCTACTTACAACGTGAAATTGCACAATATACCCTAACTGTAGAGACGGTGATTGCCGAAGTTCTGCCAGAGTTTATCTGGTTTCTTGCAAAGCGTGAGGCAATGAACACCTCAGCGAAAAGGGTTCAGATCCAATCTGCGCCCGTGTAAAATCCTCCTTCCGCCCTTTATCACCTACATCACCTGCAGTCCTGTTTGATCGTCCAGTTACTCGAGCGGGTGCCGGAATGCTTCGTTTTCCCTGTCGAGTGCAAGAGTACCCCAGCTAGTTCTGTTCGCTCTAGGGACTCGTTGTGCATCACACCTTCCTTCTAAGCTTTTTGTGAAGAACTCTGACCATCGAGTCGATGGTTATTCTGCAGTACGTTTGACATACCGAAGAATCCAGTCACTAGCGGCTCTTATCAGATGGTGGTCGTTCATACGCATTGCGTGTCCGGCCCATCATAATTTCGACACTTTAACGTATAGAATGGCATCTTTGATTTTTGATCGTTGGCGCAGGTCGGAGCTTTGGATCCTTTCCCTTACTTGTGTGATACTGGGTGCATCGTCTTTTCGACTGCACGTTCAATAACGCTGAGTGATCTTTCGTCTTCCATTGTGCTTACTTAGCGGGCACGTTTCTGACGCATACGTTAGAGCATGAAAGTATCATCGAGTCGGAAAGGTGGGCAAGGAGTTGGGTGCTCTTTGTTCGCTTAGCTACATCATCGATGTTCTAGAAAGCTCTCCAAGTTGCTCGTTTCCTCCTGCTCAACTCTGGTGTTAAGTAAGTCGTGTTTTTCATCATAACGTTGATTTTTAGACCTAGATAGGTTTAACTGGAGGCTTGAGACACATTTATTCTATTGACCCTGAATGGGGCATGCGTAACAAATCCGTTTCTCATAAATATCGTTCTCTTTAGAAAAGTTGAAGACCAATCTTTCCACAGACCTTATCAAAGCCGATAAGCACTCGTACTGCCTGGCTAATGTTTGCTGTTATAAGAGCGGTGTCAACAGCAAAGTGAAGCTAGTGTAATCCTCGACCATCGATTTTTCCTTCCAAGTTGCCCCATTCCAATGTTCGCATGACGTTCGGAAGGGTGAGGGTAAATAATTTTGGCGAGATGGTATCGTCTTGCCTTATCCCCTTTCGACGACGACGTTAATCGTTGTAGAGTGGTGGTATCTTCTCTTGGTCGTGGAATTTTTATAGAACTCACGAAGAATCTTTATATTCTGAATAGAACTTCCTACTAATAGAACACTCAGTCAGGTTTAAAAGTGGAATCGAATACTATACCCCACTGCGTGCGCGCAGGACAGAGATATAAGGAAAAACGTTCTGAAGTAAAAGTCACTATCCTAGCACAGAAATCCAAAGGGCAGCTCCAAAATTCTTAAGCGTTTGGGATGAATTCCAAAAATCCGAAAATTAACTGCAAGGGGGAGTGTCATGTGACCACGCGTGACATGGCACCATACCTCAGGCTGATTCTTTGACCTGTGCCAGGCACATTCCTCGCCCATGTCACACCCTGTGCTGCTGGTCTCCAGGAACTAGCTAGAGGACCTACGTGACCGCTTAAACAAAGCAGTTCATTATGCAAATGAAAAAGACGTCTTTTGTCTGCTGTTATGAAAGTGTTCGGCTGAGTTGATTCCATGCCAATTTGACGTTTGTTAATGTCAACGAAGAAGACAAAACCGCTAAAACGTCAGCCACTGATCATTAATAAATGCTGCAATACCAGCTTTGTGTTTGCTCGTCAAGAAAACCAGTGAACGAGGTTTGCAGTTTATGCTGCTGATTTTCCTATAATAATTAATTGCAATGCGTAGAGTGGCAGAGACAGAAGGCAGAGTCTGCTAAGTAAAGATAGTAAAGTTAGCACAACAAAGCCAAATCTTCCAGCATCGGATCATCAAATATGCTTGTTCTTACCTAAGATGACAATGATTCATCTATTAGTAATAACCTTTATGCTCTTAAATTCTTGAAGCACGAACACATCTCCCTTGATAGACCCCAGCATTTAGAACAGCATGTGGGCCATTGTTTTAAGAAAATGTTCTGGCATTGCTTGAATTCAATCGAAAGCAGTCTCCAAGCCCTGTACTAAGAAATTCCTAAATTAGAGTTTCAGTGATATCTACTAATTTAAAATGCTGAATTCCGGTCGAGAATGACTTTTTCTGGAATCTCTGGCTAGGTTTCCTTCTTTACGACAAGACGAAATTGAGCTATACATGACACCTTGCCATAAAAAAATAATAGGCAATGAATAGAAAGTCATATATTGAAATTTACAAAGGGTTCGCCGTTTTTTAAATTTGTCTACGAAAATTGCTACATAAAGATTGGCCGTAATCGGTATTTCACATGGTGATGACCGCTCGACAAGCATTCATGAAGGTGGAGGTGCCATTGTCGACAATCATCCATTATCCACCTCCATCACTTTTGAGTATTCAATGCGTGGATCGTTTATGGTTCATTTCGGTGGTTCTCATCCGAATGCAGCGGAATGAGCAGCACGGCGATCAACTTGCGAACGGATCTCGACAACTTAAAAGACGTTTGTGAAATGACGTTTGTAAACGTTTATATTTGATAAAATTTTAAGCATAGTTCATATTGGTTGGAAAAGGATAAAATATAAGTAACTTATGCAACTACTTTCTGCCAATAACTCTGCCGAGATCTCTTCTCTACTCTTTTTCCGCGATACGCCTGAAATAGAATAACCAAGCACTTGATACTGAATGAATTGACTGACACAAGTGAGATGGTTTCAAATCTAGATTGGAATGTAGCTGCCTCATAGAACAAACTAGGCTATCGAGATGGTGGAAAGATGAATAGACGCGGATTTTAACTGATACCACAATCTTCATTCCAAGCATACCATCTTTGCCTACGCTTTTTTAGCACGTTTTACTAGCTCTCAGGTCTCATTATTGTTATTTTTTTGTAATACTACTTCTAGATGACTGTATTAAGCGATTCCCACTGAAATTTGCTGATATGTATTGTAACCGTTCTTCGAAGCTGAGCAGATTCACACCTCCATGTTAACGTTAACTAGGACTATACCAGAGCCATAAATCACTTCTATCTTGACAACATAGTCAACGATGTCATGATAACGAAAAAGTGAGAAAATGCTACGGAAGCTAAACTAACTGATGTAGACGAAAGACAACAACCATGTCATTCGAAGAAGAACAAATACAGATTGAGAGACAGACGGCTATTTGACCACGAAGGGATACACTCCACCTTTGGGTGATCCGTTCAATCGAACCGCAGAATCACTTAAAAAGTCGGTTCAGTCGAAGAATGAGGATGAAAAACAGTACTCATGGGACTATCAATGAAGCCACAAAGCTAATGAAAAGAACAATTTTTCAGCTCTACTACTCCAGCTATTATGCAAAATGTTTCCTGCCTTCAAGAAAATATTCCGATGCTCTAAAAAGTCGAGTGGGGATCTATAATTCAGCATTGGGCGAAAGTTAATTCTAATCCACCCCTCTCAAAAAAAATTTGAATGATACATCGACTGATCGGAAAATAAGAAAAAATTCGTGTTCTAGGTATCTGAAAAGCTTCTCCAGAGCTTGGCTGAAATCAATCTACAACGTGTCTCCGAGGTAGTTTTTGCCGTGGGCAGCTCCGTCCAGGGTTGCTATCTTCGCGTAGATTTGCTGCCGTACCCAAGTACTGGGCCAACTGGAAGTAAAAAGGAAATCGGTGTCTCCGTAAGTCGTCTCATGGAATGAGCTTGAATTTTCACTCATTTTAGATATTTTCAATTAACGGAAAACACATTTATAACACCCTACTAGTAAACACCCTACATTTTGTGTTTAGTATCCATTGCGCTTACTTTTCTTTCTATTCAGCATTTGCCACTTTTAGTTCCATCTTCTTTTCATCATAGATAACGAAAATTAAAATCTTGTAATAGTACCCAGGATCGACTTTCTATTAACCTGGGCAATGAATTATCATTACGAGTCAATTCGGCTAAAAGCCTGCAATCAAGTAACAGGGAAGTATGCGGGAGGTGGTAAGTAGTCGCCTCCGACAAATAAGCACCATGTCCACTTTGAGGGAGCCTGGCAAGGTACCCGTGTGAATACCCAGCCCCCACGTTCAGAGCCCAGCAAGCTATACATGGATGTCAAAATGCTAAACACAGTAAAAAAAAAACGGCCCCCATTCCCATGACCCTGAAAGAGCCCTCAATTCAGCAGCGTTGGGTAGGACAACTACGGAGAGGCTGCTAAAATCTCAGGGCCAATGGAAGCTGCCTGGATCAAGAACTATGGTAACGATCTGTACCTACAACGCACGTACACTTGCATCCGAGTCCTCGATAGAAGACTTGCTCATGCAAGCAAGAACGATAAGGTACGACGTCATCGGTCTGGCCGAGACGAAACGACGCCACCCATTGAACGTCGTCTATGACACCGGAGAAGAACTGCTCCTCGGAACATGTGAATATGCTACGGTAGAGGAGTCGGCAGCGTCAACGTTCTCGTCAACAAGAGTTTGTCCATAAACATTCGAACAACTAACAACCCAAATCGGACGTTTACGATTAAAAAGATGTAGATCAATTTCAGCTCTGACAATCTTCGTCGTTTACGAGCCTACTCAAACTACGACGAAGAAGTAGTCGAAGCGCTCTGTATGGGCTTACAAAAGTTCTACAGAGAAGACCATACATTCTTCAAGATCATCATAGGGGATTTCAACGTCAAGATTGGACCAAGAAGAATGCTTGAATATCGTCACATTGGGACCCACCGATTAGAACGGGACGAACAGAGAAAGAGACTGTCTGAGTTTATCAAGACGACCAACACCATCCACAGTAACTCGCAATTCCAAAACCCCCACACTAAACGCTGGACGTGGGAATCTTTCAATGGGGAGTACCATGACGAAATAAACCACATTATAGTAAACAGAAAGTTTCGCCTAACCGATGTCGTTGGTGTGCCAAAATTCTACACGGCATCAGACCGGGATCCTTCGTGCAAGATTCTATTTCTCGCGGAAAGGGGAAAAAGCCCATAAATTCAAAAACCGAAGTCCGAGAACCACCACAAACTGGGACTTATTCAACTCAATAGTCGGCTGTTGAGAAGATGCCGTTGTCGACAACATGGACGAGAAATACGATCGGCTCATTCAACATCTTCACGTTAATTACTTGGATGCATGCACAGTCCGTCTTCACGAATTTTGCGGACTCCAGCACATACCCATTTGTTCTTTCTCTCGCTATCGTAGTGTATGACGGTGGACGGTTCGAGCATGGTAGAGTTACAAGGTAGGGTTTCGAGTTATATCTTCACGTAAGCGCCATGAAAGCTGACAGTTCGGAAGTCACCAAGGGACGTTTGTCTCCAGAAACACTGGAGCCGATACGCCAGCGTGGAATCGCACGAGCTGCAGGCAATCCCAAACTAACGTCCGAATTTGCAAAACAATGCAGACAGGCGATAAAAGAGGTTCTTAAAGTGAGAAGAGCAGCAGGAATGGTCGGTGCTCCAGTGGCTGGAAAAAGCATTCGCAAAGCCCACCGAAGCTTCGCCATTTACAAGACCAAGATAATTGCACTCCGACGCCCAGACGGAACAACAACAGCGTCCAGAAAGGCAATGGAGAAAATCGTCCACGAATACTACTCAGATCTTCTCAGATACTCATATATAGTGAAGAGAGCAAAGAACACCCGACTCCATGCCAATTTTTTCGACTCGTCGATACTTATTGCGTTAACGTGTGCGTTAGAAACCTGGCCGCTGCGTAAACAGGATGAAAATCACTCAGCGTTATCGAACGGGCAGTTGAATGGACGAAGTTAGGGGTATTCCGTTTCACCCAATTAAGGGATGAGATCGGAAGCTCCTACCTGCGTCAACGATTAAAAATCAAAGATGCTGATCTGTACGCCAAACAGTTGAAGAATGGGTGGACGGACACCCAATGCGTGTGAATGACAACTGATGGACAAGAGCCGTTAGTGATTGAATTCCTCGTGATGTCAAACGCACTTCAGGAAGACCACCAGCCCTATGGTCTGAGTTCTTCACAAAAAGCCTAGAAGAAAAATAAGATGTTCAACGAGTCCCTAGAGCGAGCAGAACCCAATGGGCTACTCTTGTGCGCCACAGGGAAAAATGAAAGACCTGCTGCTGGTAGCTCGAGACACTGGAATATCAACGGGACTACAGGTGAAACAGGTGATAGGACTTTGGATGTTTTCAGCAGTTCTAGCTCTTTAGCTGTCAACTTCGGCCTCACCACTTTTTCAACTCCCAATAGATTTTTTCTCCAGTGTTGTGGTGACTTCTCAATCGTCGATGGGATTCTAATCACGCTGGAAATCGATTATAAAGTTGGTTCTAACAAATGCAGCGTGTCGATACAAACCGGGCGGCCGTATGTGAAATAGCGCTGTGTGCCTCGTCTCAAGCGATCTACTGTGAAACAATTCTCCTGAATATTATTGCGTATTAAAAGCGTACAGTCTATGCAGTGTTCACCACATCATACAATAAAGTAGCCACTTTAAGGCACACCACTTTGAAAGATAATCCGTTAAAGTACCAGTGAGTGCTATAGTCGCAATACGACTGAATAATCTTAGGCTATCACCTCACTCCCACTGGTCGATACTTAGCCCGATCTGTATGGTCTGTCTTGTGAAAAACACAAAAATCAGGCCGAACGTCTTAAATGTCTTCAACATTATGGCTAGTCTACTACTAGTGAAGGGAAACAGCGTTATTTAATGCCCGGTTTCCCATTATATCCCCTTAAATCGCTCTATAAATCGATTGTAATCAATCGTAATAAGCTAGTCGTGTTGGTGTTAGACGGCAATTCCAGATTCGTCTATAATGCTGATAATAAACTAGGTAAATTCTGAACAAGTCACTCCTCGAATGCTATAAGGTTGCTCGTGAATTGATTCCCGGTTCGCCACCTGTTTATTTTTCCATCCCTACAAACAGAGGTATTGCTTCAGATATTCTCATTGTTTCTAGTTTCGCTTTAATATGTGTCAGATCATTAAAATTTCGAAGGAGCACGACTCAAAAAACCTTTTAAACAAACCTAGTTTTGATCTAGAACCACAAAAACAAACTGTAGTATCAACGATCCGCGGATCTCCCTCATATGAAGGATCTCGAGCCGGTTAGTCGCGAGTCTACGTGGCGCGTCCCCAGGTGGCGGATAGGGGGTTAATCGCGGACCAAAAGCGACCTTTGCTTCCCTGAGATGCAGGTGGATCCAGGGGATGGACTCCCTGTTTCTGCTGCGCCGATTTTGCACATACTTTCTGTATTTGCTAAGCGTATTCATGCATGCGTGTGTGGGTGCGTTTTCGCTTTATGCGGATTGTATTCTACGAGTCAATTCGGCCAAAAACCTGCCATCAAGTGACAGGGAAGTACATGGGGGCGGTTAGGAGTCACCTCCAACAAATAAGCTCCATGTCCACTGTAGGAGAGCTTGGCAAGCTAGCCGTGAGTATAACCAGCCCCACGTTCAGAGCCCAGCAAGCTATACGAGGGTATCAAAATACTAAACACAGTAAAAAAAAACGCCTCATTTCCCTGACCCCGAATGAGCCCCCACATCTGAAGAACCTTCCGCCAGTCCTCGTAAGCACACTGCCTAGGCTTTTCACACGTTACCTGTCTGAATGCAAGGTCCCTACTCAGTGGAAGACCAGCAAGAACGTGTTGTTGTTCAAGAAGGGCGACCTACACGATATAGGCAACTATCGCCCAATCTGCTTGCTGCCTGTCGTCTACAAACTTTTCACTCGAGTAATCCTGAACAGGATTGACAGAACAGTGGATGAAGGACAGCCGTGCGAGCAAGTAGGGTTTCGAAAAGGTTTTAGTACGATGTACCACATTTACACCTTAAAACATCCGACTCCGTGCCCACCTTTTCGACTCAACGGCTCTTCCTGCCCTAAAGTATGCGTCAAAACCTGGTCGCTACCTAAGCAAAATGAAAGATCACTCAGCGCTATCGAACGCGCAGTCGAAAGGACGATGCTAGGAGTATCCCGTTTCACACAAGTAATGGATGGTATCCGAATCTCCGACCTACGTTAACGATCAAAAATTAAAAATGCCGTTCTATACGCCAAGCAGTCAATGATAAGGTGGGCCGGACACGTAATGCGTATGAATGATAACCGATGGACAAGGGCTGTTAGTGACTGGATTCCTCGGGATGTCAAACGTACTGCTAGAAGACCACCGACCCGATGGTCAGAGTTCTTCACAAAAAGCCTAAAAAAAAGTTATGATACTCGACGAGTCTCTAGAACGAGTAGGACCCACTGAGCTATTCTTGCACGCGACAGTGAAAGATGGAAGATTTATTGGCGCCCGCTCGAGTCACTCGACGATCAACGGGACTACAGGTGACAGGTGATACAGTATCAACGATGAATTTGGTCAGACATCGCTGTGATTGTTGCGCGAAATTTCTTCCCTCCTGAACAAAGATGCTTCGCCGTTGAATGAAGCTGCTACGCCTTTGTGTTAACAAAACGGCAGATCAACCAAATATACCAGCTTCAACAGTATAAGGGTATTTAAAACAAAACTTCTTCCAATGGTTGTTGGTTGCATCTCGCGACGAGAGTTCGCAAATTTTTCTATCATTCCGTAGTCGGAGAATTAGTACTTGGCTACCAGACTTCTCTGAGAGGATAGCAGCCCATATTTGATACATCGGTAAACTACTGCGAGTGGAACCTTCTCTTCAATTCTTCTCGAGAAAGTGGAAGAAGCAAGGAGTGCGAGTTGAATTCGTGGTAACAATAGTATCAATGATGAATCTAGATGAATGGCGATCATTATATGCTGTTACGATAAGGTGATATCACGATTGTGTTTGTTGTGAAGATTGCTGATGTGACTGGTGATGTACCTAGAAATATATGATGTCCTCTACGAGGTAGATCACAGTCTGTACACAGTCTTCTATTCTGACTGTTTCACCGAGAAGGTCTAGTCATAACGGCTTATCGAATTCTACTGCCACGCAAATTTGCTGTTACTTGTCATGCCGAAAAGAAATGTCGAAGTCCTCAACTTAAAAGACTGCTAAAAGGATATACACCATCGCCACACTGGAATGGAGTGCATGGTTTATAAAAAATTCCCACTGATTTTTTTCCCATCGCTAACTGTTGGATCTCATTTCCACGTTGAGAAGACGTGAAGACCACGCCGTTACACGTCGTGTTCCTTCGAAGATTTAGTAAGAATCTCTCTAAAATTCGGCACACCCAGAACTACCTTGGAGATCAGAACTGCGTGTACTATTCCGTACACTGTGGCTGTGAAAACACCACTCGTACTCGGAGGATAATGGGCGCGTGTGACGGCAGATCGGATGCACTCTGCAGCACACGCGTGGAATCGATCCCCACGCCCATGGCCCATCTGGCCTTCCATCTCTCCGGGGTCGGCAAATTGGCACCAGACTTGTGTGTGAGGACAGCAGCACTGGCTCGATACATCGGTAGACCATCGCGATTCAATCACCTTAATGAAGTCGAATGCATGGCGCTTCCCTTAGGGATTGATAAACGCCAACAGTTTCATTCATCTTTTATTCGGACACGACCTTTTCTCAAAATGTGCGTCACAAAGCAACCGAGAACTACTGGACAGGATCTCTTAAGAATCCCAAAAATTTTATTATATCTCGAGTACGACAATAACTTCATAGAAAATGCAAAGTGTTGCTCTTCTATAGATTTTAATTAACATCTAGAATAAATCTGTATTCGAGAAAAGTAGTCATTCATCTACAGATGTCCAGCCAGGTGCCCAATCAAATACTAATTGGATCAAGAGATATCGATAGCATGGTGCTGGCTTATACAAGATATTAAGCGACATGTGTTACCGTTACTGTGGTAAAAAGCAGTGAGACATACAGAACATGTTGTATACAAAAGCAAAAAAAAAAAATCTGAAAAGAACTTCCAACAAGAAGATAAGTCACTTGGGGTACCAGTGGGAAGAGATAAAAGTCGATATATTGATTAGATCCGACTACATCGCAGGCGATCGTCATCATCATCACATTTATAAAGGGCAAAGGAAAAAAGAGAAGATGAATGGATGCAAGGAATGACAATAATGGTGTATTTAAAGATAACAAGCATGCTGTATAGAAGCAAGTAGGCTCTGGACACACTAATGGTAATACGATAAACGATATGTGATTATTGATTGTGTTAAATGATAAATTAATCCCGCACAAGGCTAAGGCGGATCAAATTCACTCGGTAAGCAGCCATTACTGTCATCGACGACCGACAATTCCGACATTTCCAAACAACTGCGAGAAAACCACGTAAATAAAGTGCAACAGTGCCAAATGGATCCGAAAGGAAGGAACGTTTAACACAGGCTTAAATATTATACAGTAGACTGATCGATCAACTGAAAACGACAAGAACAGACTGTTCACAACGATCGTAGGTCGGCTTCTGAAGTCTGTAGCGGTGTTGGAGTGCTGACGAATATCGGATTCGGCTGCGTGCACGGCGTCAGACCCGTACTGTCGTTCAGAAAGTCGTTGTTCACTGAAACGTTTGAAAAAATAACTGTTGTGTCATGCTAAAAGAATGTCAGCAGAAAGCAAAGGTGGAAATTATTATCTACAAATAAAGAGCAACTGCGAAGGAAATCTAAACCACAAACCACATAGCACATGGAGAACACAGACAAGCAGAACAACACTTTAACAAATAATTTCAATGATGCTTAGATATTTGCAAAACTACGGACCGCAGGTGTCTGCGGTGGAGAACGAACGCGCTATCGTCCTTTCCAGGGAGTAACGCGTTCACCACCACACCATGCGGGTCCTGCGTGTCACCTGTCTCTCAATTACTTCTATCGATCTCTGCCGTCAGCAATAACCCGTCAGCGGGATTGATCTGGAGAGCTCAAATCGGCAACGAACCCAATTAAGCTGAAGCTGTAGTTATAATCACAGTCTTAACTTATTACTTACTGCCTACTATTGTTCTTTCCGGGGAGATCAATCCCGATGACGGGTGATTGCTAATAGCAGATATCGATAGAACTAGCTGAGAAACAGGCGAAACGAAGAACTAGCATGGTGTTGTGGTGAACCCCTTACTCCCCGGAAAAGACAATAACGCGTTCGCTCCCCACCGCAGGCACCTGCAGTCCGGAGTTTTGCAAATATCTCAGCATCATTGAAGTTATATTTCACAACATGGCCTGCCATGTAGAAAAGAATAGGCAGTAAGTAATAAGTTAAGATTGTGATCTTAACAAATAACTGACATCTTAAAAGAAGAATAGTTATAGATTAGATGAGACCTTGCAATTTCAGGGCGCGTGTAGCGCAGTGGTCGGAAGAGTTCTCCAACACACGTGGAATCGTTCCCCGCCCCCTGGCTCACCAAGCGTTCCATCCCTTCGTAGTCGGCAAATTGGTACTAGACTTGTCTGGGAGGATGGTTTCACTGGCTCGGTACATCGGTAGGCCACCGCAAGTCATTTCTACGAGCCAGATGTGAATTCAATCACCTCCAAACGATGCCTAATGAAATGCAATGCATGGCGCATCCCTTAGAAATTGATCAACGCCGAAAGCTTCTTCGTTTTTTATTCTTACAATTTTATCGACTCAATAAAAAAGGTTTTAAAATGACGGGAAAGGATTTAAGCTAGTAAATAAAAGGATCTTTGTGACTCACATCCTGGGAAACTTGCATTATAACTGCCGGCTGTGGTGTACGGAGTGGTACCGGTAGTATAGGTGATATTCGAAGGCGTCGATAGAGAGAGATGTGTGCTGCCTAAGCCAATGATATCGAAATTGATGTGATTAGGGCGAGATATCGTGTCGCCGTTCAAATCTGCCAGTGAAACATCTTTCTCGATCTTCGGGCACTAAAAATAACGAGAAGCTTCAACACTTAAAAATCAGTAGATCTTCACGAACGATCCATTCATAACTGAATAATCAGAAATAAAGTGAGGTTGTAGCTAAACTAACCTTGACATCGGGCTCAAGGAAATTAGAATCGGAATGTGCTGGCAGTTGCGGAGCAGGTAGAACTCGCTTTCGACTCGCTTCGACGATATTCGGTCGATAGTCGCTGATGGAATGAGGGCTTGTGTCTGCACAAACAAGCACTTGGCAAAATTCATTCCGAGTAATAATGCCTTCATTTGAACAGAACATTTCAATATTTCAAAAAACCATTTACTACATAGTCTTTACTGTTATCACATGTCAATTCGTTAATAGCAACTTTGCCACACTCGCAGCTTTCCCACCACCTTAAACTCGAGGGTTATCCTGGCGTTAAACCGTAGTAAATAAATGATTGGTAAAATTTTGCCGAGCTTAAGCTGAGTGTTTAAAACACTTTGTAGTCTATTGTGTCTATTAGTCTATTCATTCTTCGAGATTCTTATTCATACTCTCGACTTACGTGTTCTCTTCGAAATGGATTCCTTATAGATAATCTGGCAAAACGTATTCGTTTGCATTTTGGCGGCAACTTGGTCAACAAAGGAACTTAACACTTACCGAGTTTGTGTATGCTATTAACTCATACGTAGTTAACACCACTTCAAGAACTACTTGATTCACTAGAGCAGAATTTCTGTGAGACCTCAACCAGTGACATGAATCACATGCTACTATTGAGCAGCACAACAGTGAAGTCCAAACTGCTTCTATGTCTTATTTGTAGTGATTAAGCCAAAGGATCTCAGAGCACTCACTTCCAATAGGAATAACTTCATGAAAACTTACTAATTCCGTTATTCATAATTGGCGGCATCGCCGTTCTAATGGATGGAATGTTCAGCAGTGCTTCCCGTTCTTCCACACTCATTTTACAATCGTGAGAACGCAAAAAGCCTTCCATTTGCGCCATCTAAACAATAAAGCCATCAGAAGAACGTCGACTAAAATTACACAAATTACACTGCATAAATGTTTTGCATAGGAAGACCTTGAAATTTTCAATCCGCACATGAACCACAGATTCCTTTAGGATATCCAACGCAGCGTCCACTATACATAACAAATTTGCAGAGATATACTTTTCTTTCGAAATTTTCCATCGGTTTCGCTTTCTCTTTCGTATGCAATTTTTGAAATACTAATTTGACAAGAAGAAAAACAATTTTTTCTAATCTTAGCAGGTTATGTAAGTAGAAACAGCAATCATAAAAACGAAAACTTAAAAAAAATAGTCTCGCCCACTGTCAAAGAAGTTTACAGACAGCTTTCCACTGTTAAACCCGAAAATCGGTCCATAGTTCTCAACTAACTCTTAAATGGATTTAAAAATATGAAATTAAGCAATCGGCGCTGGTCAACTTCTTCTGCACTATGCATCTGATTACCCCACCGCTAGGAATTCTGAAGGTTGACCGCATGTTTCGCCTACAACACAATGGCGTTGTTGGGCCACCGACGCATCAAACCAGTGTTTCTATGCTTCCTGGCAAGTGTAGCACTAATCTACCAATCTCAAAATGAGGCGAGTTTGGCTGCCCGGTGCTCTGAATAGAACCAAAATACCATGCAAATCGCTTTGCAGGTCTACTCAATGCGCTTAACACCCCTCAGTGGCTGAACAAGACGAGATAACACAACAAGATCTAAGCTAAATCATTTTAGCACTATAAAACTCTAAGCACTTGTGGCCCGCTCAATATAGAAGACGCTCGACCTCTCTGAGATGAGATCTCCAAAGAGTTTGCCGGACGAGGCAGATTCACCTTAAACCTTCCGAATCTCCGCTTTCACAGTCTTGCAGCTGGGAATAACAGCATTTGTGAGTAACTTGTCAACATATCTTTCTGTTGAGGCAAATCTGGCTTTGAAAATTGCTGTGTTGCTTCAAAATCTCCCAAAAATGTACAAAACGTCGTAGTCTGTTGCGCAGTTTCTAGTTTTTATAGCTTGTCAGAATAGGAGGAAGACACGAGTTGTTGCGCAAAGGCAGCATGGAACAGCTTATAACGAAAACCACTGCTCAACATAGAATGTTATTGTAAGAAGGTCAACTTCTTATGGTCTTGTGAATGTCAGAATTCATCTGAAGAAAGCATATTCCGGAGAAAATTAAGCAGCATTCCGCGTTTGCTGCTAGCAATTTCGATAGGACATGAGATTGGAGGTGTGCAATGTGGAGGGATAGATACCAGTGCGGCTGTAATAAATAATGCCAGTTATTTCTCCTCCGAATTCTCATCAAAGTATGCGATGCCCAACGGTCAAATCTTCGGAGGATTCCAGTCAGAATGGTAGAATCGGAATGTAAACAAAATATGCTAAAAAAAAGTTGGCCTTGAAAAATTTTGAGAAGACATGGGTAAATCTTTTTTTTTCTTTGAACAACCCATTATATCCCCCATTTTGCGTGCAATTCTTAAATGGAACTCATGAATAGTAGTAAAAAATACTCTAGATATTTTGATTTTCTCACACCACGACTGAAACAAAGGAAAAAGATTTATATATTTTGCAGAGAATTATCCAAACAATGGCCATCTGCAAAAAGCTTTTAGTCTTTATGCATTGCTTCTAATGTCTTTTGCAAACCTAGAAGAACAACACAACAGGACCCATAACGAGAATAACCGAAATAAGCTAAGGACTAGCATGGTGTGGTGGTGAACGCGTTAGCCTCCGGAAAGAGTAATAGCTTGTTCGATCACCAACGCAGACACCAGCGGTCCGGAGTTTTGCAGATATCAGCAACATAATGGTTATATTTCACATAACACCTCGCCATTATAAATTAATAGGCAGTAAATAAAAACTGACAACATAATTATACGAAGCAATTTTTTAAAAAATCTCTTGAGCTATCGAAATTTCCAACCTGTGTTTTTAGAGCACGAATTTCCATTTCCTTCTTTTCATTCTCAGCTTTACACTTGTCGACTTGCTAAAATTCATCACTTTAAATAAAATCCTGCGAATAAAACTTATAAAAACAAAATTACACTGCCACTGTTAACCCTTTAAACATACTCAATTAACACACCTACCCTAATAACGATTAATGTGAGGCAATGTCACCTATGCACACTTGTTAGCATATGTAACTCGTTTTCTAAACGAGTACTGTAACAAGTCTGCTATCTAACTCATATCACGTCCATCGCTTAAACGTAACTCAAAATGTTAAAGCTTTAAAGAATTCATTAGGAACAAGATAGCGTGGAGTACCGGACCTCTTGAAGGTTGTTCATCAAATCGAGGCGACGTTGGCGGCATCGAGCGGCTGCCTCCTTGTTTCGTTGACGTCTTTTAATTTTCTTATCTAACTCTTCCTGATCTTCGATTTCCTGAAAACCTATGCTACAGTAATAAGTTAAAAATCAGGTTCCAAAATTATGCACTTATGTACTGTGTGTAAAATGCTCATTACATTTCACCCTTCACTACTGCCATTTAAGGAGTTCATCCCAAGAATTCCAAAACAACATCACCAAATTCAATAGCCGAACACGGTCTACTGCCGCCTTTTAATTGGTATGGTCCAAATTTCTTAAATAGTTCTCTCAAAAATACAAATCAATATAGATTAGTAGATAATAGATATAAAAGAGGAGTGGCGATGCAATAGAGTGGCAGAAGATGCATTGCAGAGTAATGCAGAACTAACGACACATGAAACACGATCGCTCTGATGAAAAGACATACATAAAAAGCGTAATAGACCAAACCGCAAAGCAGACGGTTTGCATTAAATATTACATGAAAGTAACAAAAACAGAATTTGAAAGAAAACAAGGAACAAACCCACTTTAATTCGGATGATTTTTAGTCGACACTTTTCATTTTATAAAATATCTTTTGGTTCTTTTAGATTTCAAAAAACTTTTAATGCTTATGCAATTCGTATTACAATCACTATTCAAAAATGAACTGCCAGTGAGAATCTGTGGAAAAACACTATAATCACGAAAATTTCACAATCTTCCCACCATTTTCATAAATACACTGCAAGAGACGTAAGCTGTCCAATTTTAAGATGAAAACGTATGAAATGGAAAGGTGAAGGAGATATGTGGATACTTTTTCTCAAATTACATCGTATTTTCACTTTAAATCATGCCGTGTTAACAGAAGTTCAAGGAAAATCTCTAAATGCGACTTAAATTCAGTCATTTCGCTGAGGCACTCAGTGATTCCAGAATAGGGAATTTCCAGCAGTAATAATTCTAGGATACAACCACAACGATGCCGTAATATTTCCAAAACTTACACCACAGGCTAGATCCGAACCCGTAATTACGCCTTCCACGGCTCACGTGTTACCCACTGGTCCACTAAATCTCTGGTTATGCCTTTCTCTCAGCATATGATAGGCTACAAACGACATTACAAGTTGGGACATTATTTTACTTCAGATAAAAGACGATCAGAGGTTCGACGAGTCAACACGAAAAACATAGTTTAGGTATAGGTAGAACGCAGCAGACCGTCACGCCTATTGTCATTCCACTTCTTATCGAGACACGACAAAAGCGGCAAAAACGTCATCGCTTCAATCTGTTTAGGATTTAGCCATAACTACTGAGAAAACAAAGCTATCTTAAAGAGAACTGGTAGATTGATAGCCACCTCTTGTGCAGATAGCAACATATAGGTCGAACTCTTAAACAGCGAAAGTTTTCATTCTAGAAGCCCATCACGGATATTTTCAGGTGAGAGTGAAGAAGAACATTAAAACAAATTTTAATTTCCCATCTTACCACTACTAACTCTTATATCAATCTCTTTCACAATTTCAAAAATTTTTCTCTAGCAAAAAGTCACGATTTCGAAGTAGGAGGTCTAGAATCGGTAACTTTCCCAAAGTATTCGGAACGTATTCGCCAATAGTGGACCTGTTCTTTCCATATGCGCAACCTGACTAAATATCTGCAATTTTATCCAAAATGCAGCAAAAGAAAGTCGAATGAGTTAGGTTCTCGACAAAACATTATATACTTCACCTTTTACAGAGATGTTCGAGCTTTATGAACTGATGGAAGCGTGAAAGGCGGCAATCACAATTTTTCTTTGATTATGAATTTGATTTGTTATAAGGAAATGATTTGTTTTTTTTAACAAGTGAAAAGCCTATGGACGACCTGCGTTACAGCTACTAAACTCCCATTATTTTCCAAATGACATAATCATAGACAAATTATAACGCGCGTTTAATTTCCTGTGCACACTCACAGATCACAATTTGTCCCCGGCGACCGACATGGAACCCTATCATAGGGTCAACAGATTAGGAAATGATAGTGAAACGAAGTGTGCACGGTCGCGTCGATGACTCATGTGAACGGCTATTTGCGTACGGACATTGGCGGTGTTACTCATAGCTTTTGGCAAATACAGTGCATGAAGAGCAAGGAGTGATTTTTTCGGGGATTTCAATTTGAAATAACAACAAGCTTCTTAAAGCCGATGTCATCTTTGTACGACGAAAATCCTTCGGATTTCACCATAACGTCGTCATTCTACCTAACGTTGTCATCATGCTTGAACAAAACAAAAAGTATTCCATAAAGGAATCTGAGGAACGATTATGCTTAGAAGATTACAAGGATTGTGTAATCTCACTAACCACTAAATTACTCGAGGGCACCAGCAAAGCCTTCGTTCGCCTCATTTCAGCACTCTAGAGAGCTCTGCTTACTCGGCGACATTGCATCCTTCATATTTAACAACTGCTAATACGCCTTCCAAAATTTTTCTTTTTGACCACTCCATCGCTAATATAATATATCAGCGAATTGTTATCGCACTTCCGCACAGCCGGTAAACTAATCGATGAAATTGGTGTTCTCAAGGAAAAAAAACTTTTCCTAGAAAACACAGCAAATGAATACGGTGAAGACCGGGGAACACCCTTGCACTTTTGCACATAGATTCCAGAGAAAGACAACGACAAATCCTCAATTTATAGCCGATCGAACTCACAGGCTAATTTGACCATCAATTTGGCCAATCTGAAGATAGTTGCGAGACGACAAAACGATTGAAAGAAGTGCACACCTCGCTGCAGCGGGACATATGAAGATCGGCCAATTGAGGTAGAAATTTATTTAGTACACTGAAAATGCTTCGCAACTGACTGGTTGTAATATAAGGCTTGTACTTTTCACATGTATTCCTTGTACTTTGAGCGAGTTTAGCGCAGTGGTCAGAGACGGTCTCCAATACACCTGTGTTCAATCCCGTGCTCCAGACTCACCAAGCCTCCAATCACTCCGGGGTCGGCAAATTGGTACCAGACTTGTCTGGGAGGATAGCAGCACTGGTTCGATACATCGATAGGCCACCGTGAATCATTGTAAAGTTCACTTATGCATTTAATCACCTCCAACGATGCTTAGAGAAATCCAATGCACGGCGTATCCCTCAGGGATTGATCTACACCGAGAGCTTCAACCTTTTTCACTCCTTATACTTTATTCATGTAATTCAACCCATCTTCACATGATGAAAAAGAAAACAAGAGACAAGACTGATGAAATCCCCTTAGTAGGCTTACTTATCTTGTTGCCTCAGCTTCGTTGTCAATATTAATAACAGCTGCTCGCAAAGAATTATACAAAACATTACCAGCAAACCGACTATACACAATTTTCAAAAATTTTCACAGAAGAAGATCATTTTATTAAAGAATAAAACTTCAAACTACACTACCTTAGAATTCAGTCTGAAAGTCGCTCCATAACAAGGAGAGAATTCTGAAAATTTAAAAGAATTCTAAACAAGAAACATATGCTTTGAAAGTCGACAGGCATAAATCATCCCACCCATAATGCATTGCTTTCCTATAAGGAAACAAAGTGAATTTTCTTTCTACTCTACAAGCAATTTTTCAGTCCATTCGTTATGTCAGGATCTCAATGCCATTGAAGTCTTCTCTACTATGATTTCAATTCGAAGCGTATGGAAGTGACGATAGAAACCAACAGATGAAAATTAGAAGAAAAGCTCAATAAAAACATAAAAATATTATCGACAACCACCCGTAGAAGCAATGATGATGATTTTGAAAAATGGCAAAAACGCCTACAGATGACAGCCCAGATAAGAAATATATCGGTCTCATCGTTATGAGATTTGCAAAAAAATTGAGATATGTACTCTGTGCTTAAATGGCTGCATATCACCTCAAAGCTTATTCTTCCAACTATACGTCTGTAAAACTTCTTTTTAACATTTAATTTACAATGGCTTTAGGATGGTTGAAATGGTGCCCGAAATCATAAAAATCCTACCGTTTTGCTCCATAAAGTTGACCTAAAATAGTGGAAGCAAGTCGAAACGTCATCAAAGTATTGTGGAGGAAAAGTCTTTTCGGTATGCACTGCATACAAGTTTCTTCAGGTTTTCCACTGAAGACGTAATTCCACATGATGCAGAAAAATGCGCGCTCTATGAGCAATTGACGGTGGGCAACTGTAGTAGATAATCGAAGTCGATCTGCCAAAGACTGCTTAACGGCATTTGAAGGAACTCAGCATTCACGCATGAACAACCGCTCGACATTTAAAAGACAGTGAAAAGGAATTCGAACATCGGTGCTGCATAAACTGAATGAAAGGCAGCAAAATCGGCGTCATAAATTCTGTTCGATGATTCGTTTAACGAACAAAATTGATTACAGCAAATAATGTCACTAAGTCGAAAAAATTCAACAAAAACTGTAGCGAATTTATCACGAAATGGACAACAGAAGAACTGCACTCCTGCTCTATGGGAAAGTCCCTTCACATATTGCACAACTAACACTACAGGCGTACCGGTCCCATTTCGAATTCTTTGGGTCGTCGTCCACCAGTCTTCCTCGCTCCTCCCATGTACTGTGGATTCAACTCGTAGTGCAGAGGTCCTCGCTGATATCCAAATCCTGGCGTAGCGAGCGGGTTTAGACGATTGCCTAGAAGATAAAATAATCATTTATTAATTCTTTCAGCACAGATAAGTCTCCATGTAACTCAAACTACGAGTAATAACCGATAAAAAAATCTAAGCCTAAATATACGAGACAAATTGGTAATAAGATGAATAGGGGAAGGCTGTAGCGCAGTTGTCGGAAGCGCGCTGCAATACACATGAGATCGATCCCCCGCCCCAGGATCACCAAGCCCTCCGCCCCTAACGTCAGTAAAATGGCACAGTACTTGTCTCTGAGGATAGCAGAACTGGCTCGATACATCAGTGAGCCACTGCGAGTCATTGTAAAGGTCAGATCTGCGTCCAATCACCTCCGACGATGCTTAGTGAAGTTGAATGCATGGCACATCCCTCTCAGACTGATCAACACCAAAAACTTTAACTTTTTAAGGTTAGCACAATACTTTGCACATTTGCAACAATCTTATTTAGTTAACTTTTTGGCATGTACCATATAATGAATGGAAAGAACGAGAAAAAGAACTGCGGCAACTTTTTTCATGGAAATAAAGGAAATATTTGAAAGTAAATTAAAAAGGAGTTTAATGAAAACCTAATTCTACTGTTTCTAAATTGATTCTTGCACTACGTGGATTTACGTCAGCTGTTTGCATTTTCTTATTCTTTCTATTTGTTACAGGTAGGTGGAAGAAGGATTGTAATTAAGAAAAGAAAACGTGTAGAACTTTCATTGCGCTGTTCTAGAAAAAATATTACTGCCTTGTTCTCTATGGGATTTCATCTCTAACGAAAAATAGAACCAAATCTCTTATCACTGATGTGTCCAGAGAGATAGCCATTTCCGTAAACAGCAAGGAGGAAATGCAAGACCATTGGTGTATATTCAAAGGACGTCCTTGCACTTTAACTTTAACACAATAAGTTTCTTGCTGCACTGATATCAGCAAAATATTCAATACACTTTATCAGCAACAATCAGCACCCACGCTTTGTGCGTTAATGCGTACTAATCCCCAGGATTCTTGCGAAAGAACTTTAAGAAAGTAGTCTTTTCAAAGAAGCCAGCATTTAACGTAGTAAAAAAATGTAAAAGCTTGAAAGGCACCTGAAGTTAAGAGTTGAATAATACGTCGGCGAAAAATATGATTTAAAGTGAAAACTATTGAAAAAGCCAGGCTAACATCACTCAGTGGAACATTCATATCGGGCTCAGATCATTGCTGTTTACCACAGGGATCCAATCCCACCAATACGAAATACGTGGAGATTCAACTTTAAAAAACCGTTTTTGATGAACTGTTCCGAAGCAACTTATTTCCGGGGGTGCCTCAATGTTGTGATCTGAATAGACGGCAGATCAATGTGACGAATACGGGGCTGTGTGAGGGGGAATCTCCAGAAGAACTCCGGCACTTTTGTAAGTCATTTCGGCATTTCACAGGCAATTTCGGCATGATGTAGGGCAGTTTTGCTGAATGATCAATGCACTGAATTGAAGGTGTTCTTGAATTCATACAGTTTACCATAGCATGTGAAGAGGCTGCGCACCTATATCGGTACGAGAATTACGGTCCTTTTCCGACAGCTTCTGGAGATTGCCATCGTCAACGCTTTTTGATATCGTCGAATGTATGGAGCCAAATTTCGATAAACGTATAAGAGAAGACATCGCGTACTTCACAGCCAACTGGCGCAGTTAGTGGGAGCAACGATCATGTCTTGGTTAAGTACACACGTATTGCGCATTCATAGCTAAGTTCGTATTCGAAGATGGTGGCGCCGTTGCTGAGGCAGGAGAAATCACGCGGTCAACGTTACCTGAGTGATGACATACGCAATGAATGCAGTAAGTGCACTACTAGGAGCATCGACTGCTGTAGATGAGCGAGATCAACACTTATTCAAACATTTTGGAATAAATATAATGCGCAACCATTTTTGTATGAGAAAAGCTCCCAACCAAAGTTTTCCATATTTTTGCGTTACGTTTATATTACTCATACTCCACAAAGACTGAAAGAACATGTGAAATAAATATGTTTACATGCAATTCAAAAAGAAAGGGAGAATCAACAAAAAGATACTTGCACAGATAAATTTGAAAAATCCCAAAAACGTCTCGTACCTATCGCTGGATTTCCAATCGGAGATGTGAGAGGTGGCGCAAGTGTTGATGAGCAACTTGAATCCACTGGTGACGGCTGGGTGAACTAAACACCCTCTATCAGCCACAGTTCAAAAATTCGGATGATGGAAGGAAAAAGGTTAGAAAGCACCGGAAAGCATTTCTTCGCGATTTTGAACCTTAACTCAATATCATAGCATATAAAGTCGCGATAAGTTATAACACCCTACACAAAAACATATTCACTTACCAGATCCCGATAGTCCTCTACTGAAATTTTTCCGCCACGCCTGTCATATTGCTACCATTCTTTATTACTCTGTGTTTCAATTTTCCACTGTTAGACAAATCCGCTAAGTTTCTTGGCACGCGAATAGATTCCGTCATTCCCTTCTCCTAACATTCTTTGGAACCTTTCCAATGTTAATTAAACTTCCTGACTTGTTTACATCCATATTCCGGCCTATTCATTATACCATAGTTAACTATTATGTAATGTAAAAAAGAAAAATACACTAGAAGCCAATGTTTAGGTTTTCGATCATGCAGAATAGCACTATTATAACTCGACCAAAAGAAAAGAACAGGTTATGAATTATAGGTTTGGAGGGTTACATCGCCAAATGGAACCAACTGCCTTGACAACCTAAACGAACTGTTCGCATTTCACTCTTAATTTCTACGACGGAGAATGGATTAATACAGTAAAATTCTCAGACCACCCCACACAAACGATCAACAATATGGCATCCCAGTTCGCGCGTTCGTGAAATTTGAGCTGCGGTAATAAGCACTAGCTAACTTGCTCGTTCTTAGGCTTGACAGTTCCCCACGTACTAGTGTAGCCCATAAGAAAAATTAAAAACTCTAGTATGAATTACTGAGAGAAAAAATCTAATGTAATACTGTAAACAGAAACAGCACCATATATCGGCATATTAAAGTAAAGTGGACTTTAAAGTTAAGATACTAAGTAAATATGAGCCTAGACGGCGATGCAAAGTGCATGTGAATCTGAAATGACAAGATCGTCAGTCTGAACCGTTTGCGACAAATCGATTTGCATAACTTTCATTCAATATGGACGTCGAGTACCTTTAGCCTATTTAAAAATGTACACGGTGGAAGCTAATGATGAGAAATATGAAGTTTCTTAAATGATCTAATTAACGCTGGTGCTTCTTACTTCGCATGTTGGTCGCTGTTGATAGCTGCAACTAGGACGTTGCTGACAGTCACGTGGATGTCGTGACATTTTTATTTATCGATGACAAGAGGCCGATGGATAAATGTGCTAATTTAACCAGATTTTCCGAATTACAAGTAAACACAGAATGTATTAGTTGAACGGAAAAAGGGACGCCACCAGCTGCACAACTATGACTCATTGCCACAAATACCATAGCAGTGGGCGTGGCCACGAAGCGAACTGACGGAAAAGTGGTCAAATTCCGGAGCAGGAACGAAGAAAACCAGGCTGTTGCCGCTCAACGAAGATGTGTAGAGCAACAGGTAACCATGAAGAAGAAAAAAACCTTGTGAATAAGCTGACACTGGCAAGACGGCAGCGGTTGCCAACCCTTCTCACCCATGACGAGATAGGTCTATAAAGGTTTAACAAGCTGCGCCAAATTCAAACTATTCCACAAGTCAATATAAAGTGTTCCCAGAAAGTAGCAAACCGTGATAATATTCAGGAACAGGAACCGGAATCTTTTGCTAGTGCGAAAAAGCAGTGAACATAGGAGTGACGATCGCATCGGCAAAGTTCTCTGTGAATAAACCATTACATAAATCTTAACTCTTCCAAATTTTGTTTCGAACTGATCTAAATAGAAGAGTGGAGATGGACACTGAACTAAAATTGATAAGTCAAAAGCCATGCACTAGCTTCAAAAGTTATTTATCAATATTAAAAATGCCTTTGCTGTCACAACAACGGAACACATAGAAAAGAAATGAGCAAAATTTTTCTCTCTAGGTTAGCAAGCATCTTCATTTATCAGTGTAAGTTTCCCAATAGTAAAACTGATCAGGCGCCGTATGAAAAGGCGTACAATCCGACCAGATCGTTGCATTTGATTAGAGCCGTTGGCTATGCGGGTAGGGAAAAGTGGAAAGAGTGACAGATATTTATTCTTTGAGATCGATTGAACATGAAGGGATAACCTCTAAAACTGAGAACACAGGGTCAGAAGTGAAGTACAAAACCGGAATGGCAAACCCTACGATACCCACATTATTGTTTCAGCAGAAAAACAATCCTACTAATAGTTAACTTTCAAAATATGTAACAGTTTTCTCTTTCAAGGTTCACTTTTACGGAATAAAACACTTTGAAAGGTTAACAGGTGATTAATTCAGCTAGTCGTTCTTGATAACTTCTAGTTCCTGTTTCCGACAACCCACACAGACTTATTTTCGTGGCCTGAGCTCTGAAAACGATGGCCTTCAGAGGAGAAAGTGATACCGGACAGAAAGTGAAAAAGACATCACACATAATCCGAATAATTAATCATATATGTAGATGATATTAATGGAGTGAGTGTGGTTGCACGTCCTACTAGATTCCGGTTTAGCCGCATTACATTCACTATCGCACTTTGAAGCGAGCAAGATAAGAATTCTTTAGTGAAAATCGTCGAAGGTAGCACTACACAGAACAAGCACTCCGTTGTAACATCTTCGAATACTGTGTGGGAATGAGAAGCAGGCGTATCAAAAGCAAAAGCTTTACTTCCTAAGTACAAATCACAACGACTTTACAGATAACAGTTACAGGAAAATTACACATAAAGTAGAAGCCAGCAAATGCCAAAAATAACTACTAATTTACTCAACTCTGTATTTGACTTTTTTAATTCGGTTTACCACCTCGTTATGGTAGCTGTGTTCGTGGGTCTCGGACAGACTACAGTGCGCAACGGTGTTTCATTTTCTATTAAAGCAAGCAAAGTTGAGAATGTGAAAATTTCATACAAAATATCTAATAATTTATCCAAATACAGCAAAAAATAGAACCTTATTCTAAGTCTGTGGTGCTCCATGTGTTCCTCGATGAAGTAGAGCTCGGCAAAGATATAATCGGTCAGCATATACTTCTTGTGTTATTCACCTTCGTAAATATTTTTAACCTTCCTAATAAAGTGACTACAAAACTACAAAGTGTAAGTAGTTCAACATGATCAATTTTTCACAGATGTGCTATGCATCCGACTTCATGAAACTGTTAGAGGTAAATACGTATCTGGGCTACAGAATGACTTGTGGTGGCAAGCTAATGCATCACATCAGTGGTGCTATCCCTCCAGGCAACTCTGTTACCAATTTTCAAATGTCATAGATTTCCTTATGTTGTTGATGAGATATTGAGATGTTGGTTGGAAGCAAATATATGCACAACTTTCTGAGAACTTGCGGAAAAACTCGAAGTGAACATCTCAACTATTTCAGAGCATATAAAGATAACTCAAAAGTCGAAAAAATTGAATTGTGAGAAGTGGGAAAAACTTGGCCAACAGAAAGGGACCAACGCGAGCCTACACAACGCACAACTGTCGCTGCAGAAGTGGCACGAGTTTGGCTACTAAACTCGGCCTTATTCACCGTACTCGTCAGGCCTTTTATCCCCCAATCCCCCAAATACCACTTCTTCAAACATCTGGCCAAATTCCTTTGTAAGAAACGATTCAGAAACCAAGCAGTGGCCGAAAGTGCCTTCGAGGACTTCATTTCCCCCAAAACCCCAGAGAGTTTTGTACAAGCAGAATAAATAAACTTATTTCATGCTGGTAAAGCTTAGATTCTGAAGTCTTATTTTAATTAATAAAATATATTTTGAGCTAAGATATATCACCGTGAAAAGATGCGTTTGAAGCGCGCAGTAATTTCTGAAGAACCTAATATGATGGATAACGATGGAATCACCTTGTCGGATACTAATATAGCGATAAAAACAAAGGATTCATCCCAGCGCTTCATCGCCTAATCGTGGCTAGGTGTTTCTGGGTGTTGACCTGCGATATACACCAGGTTCATCACCCAACAGAGCCTTCCATACCGAGTAGGACTCCGACGTTTCCATCCAAAACCCAGACATGGAATAAGGCAAAACCAGCAATTATCACCGTTTTGGTATCAAAGTATTCGCATATTGGCAAATTTCCCTGTTCGACAAAGATGGCGACTGCCTGGGCTGGAGCGATAGAAGCTTGGTGAGCCCGATGGCACGTCGAGACAACTTCCTACACAGGGCAAATCTAATCACTGCGCTAAACGTACTGATAAATGCCTTGAAGGTACAGTCTTAATGATGAAGGATAAAGGCAAAGCTCGTTTTCAGACACTCCAACTTCAATACGCAAGTGAAGAGATTTTTACTTATATTAATAACTGCTAACGGTTCCGTTTTAGTTCCAACAGCAAGCACAGGACTCCAAACTGCTTTTCTATACTCACAGATTCTGAGATCTACGAAATTTTGCTTAAATAAGTTACACTTCCTCCCAACAGTTTACCGATTCATCGTGGCCGGCAGGTGTTCCTGGATGTCGGGCTGCGGTCTACAGCCGGGGGATTCATCCCCCGGGGCAGGGACTTCCACGCTGAGGAGACCACCGTTTCCATCAGGAGCCTAGGTAAGAGTACACAAATACCAAGATCCTAATGCCAAAATCGCATAGTGGCAAATCTGCCACTGGTCCAGAAGAGCTCAAACTGTGGTGGTAACGACCTGAGGCAGACTTTAGTTAGGCTGACCTCAGAATACCAGAGGGCCACAATGGCTTAAAGAACAAATCTCCGAAAAATGGTTACTATGTTAGGGCCCGCACAACCAGTGAGGACGGGACGTTCAAGTATCAAGTATCAAGTAAATCACATTTTGAGTCGAAATTGCCGTTGTGAAATGCATGAAATGTAATTGCCTTTCAAAAAAATTATGGGAACATTTTTTCTTCTTCTGTGTGCTAACTAATATAATATCGACTGGCAGGATGCATTCCTCGCTCAAAGTGGATCATATTAGATGACAGCAATGGATCAACACCTGTCCTGTATAAAAGGAAACCGCTCAGTGAAGTCAACCGAACGATTCGAATGGTGCTCACTTCAGTTGATTCGAGTCGATGCGACAATGAACATCCACATCGCGGCAACGAGCAGCTGTGGACCACCGACTCGGATCGATCCGCCTCCTAAGACGGTGAAAAAATTGAAACACCACGCGAATAAACTTTTTTTTTTACCAACCTCGTGGTAGTTTAACAACCCAAGAAGAAAAGTCGTTTGTGATCAAGAACGTTAACTACTCCAAGATACCTACTCCACAGCTTTTCTGCCCTTCTCCGCGAAATATTCTATGGTTCGACTTGAATATGTTTAAAGAAAAATTATGAGCTTCCGCCATCCACATACCCTTAGCCGACTTAACCTTCTAGTCTTCACGACAGCACAGTATAATAGTTAGTACGAATTACAACTATCTCTTTTCTATTCTTTTCTTTTCACGTGCTATATATATATATCGTACAACCGTGACTGCTTAAAAAATTGAGCAGTTGTGTTTAAGCAATCATTCTAAACAAAGTCCACTTACATGGCTAGCTCACTGCTGTAAATTCTAACTAGTGAAGGAAAGAAAACGCATCTAGCAATGTGGCCCGCCAAATATCGTACGTAGTCAAAATAAAAGTTGAGTCATTCCTCGTCTTCACAAACAAAACGGGAGAAGCAGCAAGCCGAATTCGTAGAAGGTACTGACACCTGTCGGCTCACTAACCAAACCACGAACACATAGTTTCACTCAGTCGGCCAAGTTGCATAACCACTTCTACCGCAACATTCAATTTCAAAGGAACTTAAGCTCATATGAAAATACTCATTCCTATTTTGCCTAAGCAAGAATAACGTAACGAGAACCATATGATGTGGGAAAGCACGAAATTTGAGGACCCTAAAACTCCTCTTAAAGGTAAAAAAAATCGTAAACGGCACTAACTCAATGCATGTTAACTAAATACATATTGGATGTACTCAGATCTTATATCAAAGAAATCTAAAATTATGAGTTTTAATAAAAGTTGAGTCATTCCTCGTCTTCACAAACAAAACGGGAGAAGCAGCAAGCCGAATTCGTAGAAGGTACTGACACCTGTCGGCTCACTAACCAAACCACGAACACATAGTTTCACTCAGTCGGCCAAGTTGCATAACCACTTCTACCGCAACATTCAATTTCAAAGGAACTTAAGCTCATATGAAAATACTCATTCCTATTTTGCCTAAGCAAGAATAACGTAACGAGAACCATATGATGTGGGTGGGAAAGCACGAAATTTGAGGACCCTAAAACTCCTCTTAAAGGTAAAAAAAAATCGTAAACGGCACTAACTCAATACATGTTAACTAAATACATATTGGATGTACTCAGATCTTATATCAAAGAAATCTAAAATTATGAGTTTTAATCCTTAGACCTTTAAAAACAATTATACCACTTCCAGTAGAAAGGGTGCGTGTGGCGCACTGGTTGGAGGCGCCACTGCGGCGCGCACGTGAAATGCGTCCATGGCTCACCAAGCCTTCCATCCCTACGGCATTGGCGAATTCGTACCAGACTTGTCTGGGAGGATAACAGCACTGATTCGATACATCGGCAGGCCACCGCGAGTCATTGTAAAGGCCAGATATGCATTCAATCACCTCCAACGATACTTAATGAAGTCGAATGCATGGCGCATCCCTCAGGGATTGATCAACGCCGAGAGCTTTATCCTTTTATCCTTTTATACCACTTCCAAAGGTGAAAAATTACGATGGTTATGATTGCCCCAAAGTCGAGATTTCCTCACTTCACTGATTTTCTTCCATAATGTGAGAACGACTCATAGTCAAAATAGAGAAAATTAGAATTTGTTGGAGAGACGGAAATCGGTTTTTCAACAATGAATCTTATCAAAAACAAGCGATTTACAACCTCGTTGGCCTTGTCAGTCCAATCTCAATCGATTTGACCAGTCAAAAGAAACAAAATGTGCTTAACGTGAAAATGTAGGCCTACTCTAAAGGATGTTGACGATTGGACAAAATGTGTCTAAGTGGCACATCAAGGCCGCCGCTTCGTTTAGATCGCATCAAAAACAAAAGAACGTCGAAAATTAACGGCTAATGGTCATTTACTGTAAGCTAGTTAACACTGCTTATTTCTCGGCAGCGAACCACTTCAAGAAAAACATAGAACCGTTAACATTTACACCTTAAGTAAAAGACCATAGAACATTAACGAATAAAATGAGGGCACTGTATAAAAAAATCCTTATTTTGTAAAGTTAGTGAACGAATGGCTACCACGGCTTCCTTCTAAAATGACAAAAAAAATCCTGCCATTAATCCTCGTTACAGGATGCTACTGAGTCGCGCATTACAGTAGGACAGAAGATCTCAACTGAGATAACAACAGTCGGAGTACATAACCATACCATATACTAGCATTTGACACCACGTTTTTCAAATATGCCAATAAATAAGGACTAGCGAATCAAAGTCTACGTTTTCATGTAGGTAATAAAAAGCAAAAGGTGGGAAAAAAGTGCTGCCTACACTTTCACCTTTCAATGTAGCTAATGTGAAGGAAAAAATGGAGAGGAATCTTACCTACTATTTTCCCTTTAATGTAGCTGCTATGTGACGCAAAAAAAACCGGAAAAGAATCCCAACAAAAGCAATACTACGCAACAATATACTTGATAAAACTCTTCCCGTTGTAAAAAATCGTAAAGAAACTACCTCAATCGAATCATTGCCCTGATAACCAAAAAAGCGATAGCATAACGTCGAAACTTTGGAGGATCATCATAAAATCTCGTAACGACCACTCAGCTCAACAGCAAACAGTATAAATTATATAGGAGACGGAAGTGGAAAGTACACAATGATCCTTCACCTTGCTATTTCTTCGATAAAATTCTCATAGTTTTCCGTGTTTATAGTTTACGTACACTATGTACTTACTATGTGTACAGTCTAACCTGGGTTGCTAAAGAAGTGAATATTAAAAGAACTACGGACTAAGCCAAGTAAACTATACTGTAACTATAAAAAAAGTTACAGCTGAACATGATATATTAACATTTTTAATGATCCTACATTATGCTTTATCCCACTATCGATCAATACTCAACGCTCTCTATCAAAGGTGATACCTAAGAGTTTATTGTAGACACGTCGTTGTTGGCATAAACATCGAGCACCAAACCGAAAACAACGAAGGTGCATAGGGAAAAAATCATCTTAGAAACAAACTCTAGAGGTTGAACCACTGTACAGGTCTTATTGAACTGGAACATACAAGACGACGAATGACATTAGTAGTGCTTCACAGGAAACAAGTCTCGTAAAATGGAAAAAACTGATTACAGGTGCAATACGCAAACTTGAAGGGTAAAAAGTTCAAACTCCAGTTCTGAAGGAAAAGTGAACAAAAAGGCACAAAACAAACAACATTCAATTGCAGTCACAATTTAACGTGAAAAAATAACACCTACTGGATAATGTAGCTGACTACACAGTTAGCTATCAAAATCAAAATCAAGTCAAAAGTGCGCTCCAATTAGAGTCCTTAGTATTTAGACAAAACCGCTGGATGAAGAAAAAGAAGTAATAAAGTAACAAAGAATATCAATTATAGTTATATAAATTTTTAGTTCCAGGGAAACGTTAAAGTACTCAAGCGCTATTTGTACTGCGCAAGTGCGTAAGCGCGATTTCGGTTAATTTGAAGCTAATAACTGGCTGACTTATCGAGAGAGACATCCTGGCCGCTGCGTTAGTTTAAAAAACGTTACCTTTCCACTTTTTTAATCCAGCTTTTGTTCGAAAAACTCGAAAAATACAACCTACGACTTAAATCTGAATAGAATAACATCGTAGTTTTAAAGAATCGGGTTATGAAAGAGGTAGCGTCAAAATATGTGCAAATTTGCATAATCTGTTAACAACACTGGTTAGTAGGCCCACTGTTTTTCTGAATAATCGACGTTGCACTTAAATACTCCATACAACACTAATACAAGAAAAGCGAAGAAATTATGGGCATACATTGGTCACTGTCCACAACTTCACATCTAAGCATGCAAAGGTGATGTGCCATCTCTCTACATGACGATTGTGTAACAACTAACTGAGAACTTAATAATTCATATAACCGTAGGCAGTGAGAGGAGAGTACTGATAGAACTCGACCCATGATAATGTGGAAATAAACGTGAAAATCCTTCTTGCCATTCCATAAAAGGCAAAAATTTCCACATATTTTAACTTCTCATAATCACCAAATGAACAGCAATAATGATTCCAAAAGTAAGGAAAAACAAAAAAAAAGTTCACTGCAGCCCACCATTCCCAGTTGGTTCCAATCACTGAAGAGAAAAGGAATTGGTACATTCATATTATACGGAGCAGGATACGCATTTGGCACCATTGATGAAGGAGCCAAGCCGTAGTACGACGCTGATGTCGCCGAATATCCCGACACGTCTGGTTCATCGGGAAGCTCTGGTTGGCGAACGATCACACTCTGATGTTGCGGTGTTGAAGTCTGGTGTTGTTGGGGTGGGGCTGGTGGGGTTTGATAGAACTGCTGTTGATCGGCTGGGCCGTTGGCAAACATGAGTAAGTGAAGATGATTAAGGGATTCGAGTCAGCCTCGGTGGTGAGTGAGCCAGTGACGCGTAGCCAATGACTCGGGCCAATGATTAGACAACGATAGTACAACGTTCACGACGACCAATAAGAGTCTCCAGAATCCAAACTTCTCACGATGCAAGTCTAATATCGACGATAACAATCGCCAATGGATTGATCGCGCGCTCCAATGCTTCAGCCGCACTACAGTATCCCGAAGAAGCTCCTCCCACACCGTACAGTTCTCGTGCGACGAGAGTGTGTGTAATCAAGAACCCAAGGAGATTAATGGTGTCACGTCTGGATACAGCTATGACGAGCATAGATGCCGCCGAAGCGAAAATCCTTCGATTAAATAAGATCCATCATTTATATCAAGACTGTGGAAAAGATGTGAACAACTGCTGTTTTGTAAAAAAAAAAACTTTTGTTTTTATCCATTAACTGTTAAAAAAGGATACCAGACGTTTTGTATTACCCAAGAAACAACTTTTCATGCATGGATGGACCACAAAGGTACTCAAATTCATGTAAAAAATTGAACGTTTTGGAAGTTCCACTGTTTTAACACATGAGCCTAAGTCAGACAATCAGGGATATTCTCCAAAATGGGATAATAAAATCGTTTTAAACACAACGATGCTGAGATATCTGCAAAACACCGGACCGCAGGTGCCGGCGGTAGGGAACGAAGACGCTTTCACCCTTCTCTAAAATCGTCTACTTTTTAATTTTGGGTTACCAATTAGATCTATGGTGCTACATTGACAATACACGTATATTAAACAGTTGATCCGGATATCAAACATTAAAAGAACAACTCAAGTACCGAATAGATAACTTCGGAAATTAGACCCAGCACCCTTTACTACAATTTCGTTAAAGTGAATTAGTAGAGGAATTAAATGAGAATTTTGAGAGCCGCCAGCAATTTACCAAATGACTAACAAATTCTAATATGGCAGAATCTCGACAACTTTGAAAAACATTTGGATATAATGGGACCGATTTTTCTTTACTAAATTCTCATCTACCTCACATCCCAAGTGACCCAGTATTTCTCCTCATGTTGCTGACAGTGTTTGCTTCACTTTAATAATTACAATACTATCTTCCATTCATTCTGGTGCTTACACTCATTTGAAAGCACTAATCGCCACCCTAAAATTCGTACGGTGGTTTCGACACCTTTCCCAGTCCAAGTAATGACGACTATTCATTCTATACAAGGGAAATGACATTCTGGCCGGTTGACTGCCCTGCCGGCACATGCTACAATGCTCTCGGATCGGTGCCGCGCCTCGGAGAGCTGATTCACTGCGAGAGGAGAATGTCAGAACAAAGCCGACATGGTTACTGTATGTATCGATCGAGACGAAGAGAACAGCACATCGGCTTTCTCGCTATAGTTTCACAAATAGTTTTTATTTTATTGAAAAATAAATGAGAGCTAAAGACGTTTCCATAGGCGTAAACTTCGCATTCATTACTTTTTTCTCACGTTTTGTTTCCAGTAAGCGTAGCATATGAGACCATCATATACATACTCGTATACTTGGGCAGCCCGTATTCACCAGTTGTGCGGGCCCCAGTACAATTTCCAATTTTTTTAGAAACTTTCTAGTTGATCCATTGTTGTTCCCTGGAATCCCGAGGTCAGCCTGACCAAAGTCTGCCTCGATATATATATATATATATGCCCCTTTAATTTAAGTGGCTTCAGTTAATTCGAAAGCTCGATTAATGTTGCACACCACGTATTAACTAATTTGCTAACCTTATCTGTGACAAGCTGTAAAAAACCAAGAGCTTGGATTCCCATGTTTGATCCAAGGCTCTAATTAACTGACGGCAAGTTTCTCTCAGAAAGCATTGAAGACTACAATTATGACAACACTTTCCGTCCTGTCCCGGATGAGCAGAATTTGCTAATTTGTCACAAAACGTTGTAATTGGTTTCCATAACTACACATTTCTTTAAAATATATTGTCTTCTTAAAATATATTTTGCCAGCTCAGGCTATTAACCAGATCTTAAAATGAAACACAACAAAGCTAATTATCCCAGGTTTTTTGGCTCGAAATTGGCACATTTCTCATGATTTTCGAACCATATGGGTGTGGTCTTGTCTCGTTTACTAAAAAAAGGTAGATGTAAGAAAAAACGGTATCTATTAAAGGCGTCCAGTAAATAATAAAAAAATGTTCTAGACTTTTCCATCCAACCTGTAAGACTTTTTGTCGAAACAGACTTCATGTTACTATGAATGAAATTCATTCAATTCTCACTGTATTCCACCGAGGAACAGCCGCTTTCTATACCTTGTTGATGGTGGTTTTCACAGATGCCGTGGTTAATTGGTATTCTGGACAAAACTTACTACAACGAAAACTTAGGAATAAGAAGTTTCAAGTTCGACGTCATTCTCTAGCGATCACCTAGGATATCCACTATTTTGTTTCACAGTTTAAACACGACGCAAAATTTAAGAGCAAGGCCACTATAATTGACGGTTTTTTAAAAAAATGTGAAAATAAGAAGAATGGAAACGACCACACTGTTGCTTCTTATTCGTAAAAAAAAAGCTATGTAGCTATCAAAACAATGGAAACCTTAATCGGTAATATACAAGGCACCGCAAAGGCAAAAATCTAAAATATGACATCGTCCTAACACACCCGCTTCGTCTGAGGTCTATTTCATGGAAAATTCAGCATTAACTACGAAACTCCACCCAGCAAAACACAGTTGCCAACAAGACCTGCAGTCTTCATTTAAAATAACGAATTTATAATAAGGTTCAGTATAGTGGCGTAATTTAGAGCGAAAAAAAAATAGACTGAAACCCTTTAAAAATCGGAAAAATTCATTATTGGAGATCATAATAACAATAATAAACTACCAGAAGCGAAAAATAACAAAACTCCAGTAGAAAGTTCGAAATGGTTATAAAAATAATCACGATTAAGTAAATAAGAACAACCTTAGAATGAATTTAACCATTAGTAGTCCAAACCAAGAAGAGCTAATAAGCCTTTCAACGTGAATTCATTTTGTCTTGAAATAGAGAATTTGCACCGTATTAATCATTCCAAAGCTAAATTGGCTTTAAGGAGTGTTAATATTTTAACAGCATAGTTTTCCTGAATTGCATCTGCAGCAGTGAAACCACCTATTCCAGGGGATGAATTGGCTGGGCTTTCCATTCCACACGGATTTCTACGCAACACATAGGGATGATCTCTTCAAATCTCTCTAGAAGCCAATCAATACCGAAGAACCGACGACTTCTTTGCGATGTTTTCTATAGGCTTGCACCGAACGTTTTGGCAACAGCGTTTTTGTTGTCTGTCGACGTAATACGTTTGACTGCGTTGGCAGGAAAGAAAAACGACGACAAACGGCGCTCTTCTTCTTATTAAGAAAAAGTCCACATAAAAGGCGCCTCTTTCAGCATAGCTCAAGAATGAATTGCGGAAAAACTCACATAAAGAAATCCTTGAGAATGCTTCCAATTCAACTTATCCAAGTGCGAAAGTCTCTGTTATATAACACACCAACTATAAGATACAAAAACTACACTGTTATTGCTGGTGTTACTGTTGTTACTGAAAGCGGTGAGTGTAAAGAAACTACTTTGTGTTCACTGTGATTGAAATCTTGGTTTAGCATTTTCTCTCCTTGGTTACAGAGGTATTTGGCTCGGTAGATTGCTGATCTCTTTACCTTTCCAGGCTCTGAAGGCGAAATCGGGCGAAACGCCAGTTTGTGCATTAATAAAGAAATAAAATAACACCTCGTGTTCGCTCAACAACAATGTAAGGAATTGTTCAACCAATGCCAAGGTTAATGGGAACTCCGTCGTGGGAGCTATTGTTACTACTATTAATCTTCTTATTTCTTAAGATTTTTTCCTTCTCTTTAACTTCTTTGGTAGCCCCAATTCATTTGCCAATTTTGCGCGTCAGATGATGAAAAAGGGAAATATGATGACAAATGACAACACGCATACTGGTATAAACGAAGAGAGTGCTGGTATAACAATGTGATACGACACAGCGTGGACGAAAGTCGGAATATTGGGACGAAAAAAAAATCAAACCTCAAAGTTAATAAAAATTCAATATTAAAAAATTGATAAAAGCTTCTTCCGACACTTTATTTAGAAACTACATTGTTGTAGACGATCAACTGGTAGTTATTGCCAACCATTTATAAAAATTTTGAATCTAAACTCGCTTCCTCAATAGTCGGCCTAACATCGAGAGGACCAATCCATGCTTACTTAGCATATTGAATGTCAACGATCCGATCTGAACACTGTTAGTGGTGTTGAATAGCGTTACGTTACATCTCAGAGAGCTTAAAATAAAAACAAGCTTACAGAAAACTGAACAAGACATGAATTGGGAGAACGATCAATGAAAGTTTGTAATACTCAGAAAAATACGTGTAGCTACCGAGTAAAAATTTGTGCACCCGGCACGAATTGATGTGTAGGCTGTGTGGGAACTAAACCTTTAGCAATATAATTGAAATATCCAGCTTTGCAAGTACCCGTGTATCGCAATGGTTATAGTTGCCTCACAAAAAAAAACGTGGTCGTTGGTTTGATCCCTCCTTTCAAGCTGACCAATTCTCCCATCACTTCGTGGTCAGCAAATTGATATTGTCTCGGAGGATAGAAACACTGATGTGCCACAACGGTGTTCATGTGGGCATAGCGCAAGAATGATCAACGCCGAAGCCCTATTTCGGATCCCATTTCTTCTACATAAAATTTTCAGGAGTAATTTTTTTAGAGATGGCTGTATTGAGATCTGCCTATTATAGTAACTATTCCCACGTAATGATTTCGTTTTTTAGTCAACTTTTTGAAACTTTCAGCTTCTGTTATTATATTCCTTTATGCCAACATCAGGACAAAAAATTCAGGAAGTGGTGGGGTACATTGGTTTCAAAAGTTCGGTACCTAAGAGAAATTTCTACGCTTTCTCCTGCTGAAAAAACCGTCAGTTTCTTGACCATGTTGTGACATCCACCCGCAAACTTGTCCGGCCGTTGTCCGAAGTTGGACAGCGATGAAAACCGAAATGCTTTCCAAAGCCAAAATTATTTCGGAACAGACGGCCCCCTCTAACCCGTTCGATTAAACGGAAATGGATAAACCTGGCAAATACTATCATAAAATCAAAAAGGGGTTCTTAAAGATGCAATTTTTTCGAAAGTTGTTGATCAACCGAAAATGCCCAATCCTAGGAATAGGTTATCAAGATATTACTACTTCAAACATCTGTATTTAATTCGAAAGGGGACCCCTCTTATCCACAAGGGGTGCGACTCCCTATGGTTGTGACAACCTGAGGAGACTTTGGCCAGGATGACCTCGTGATTCCAGGGAACCACAAGGGCTTAACCAGCAAATCTCGAAAAAATGGACATTATGCTAGGACCCGCATAACCAGTGAGGACGGGCCATTCAAGTATCCGAAAAACTAAATATTTGCCATATTTTAAACAAACACTCTTTACAAAGTGTGCTGTAGAATTATTCTAACAGCATGACTAGTCCATGCTTAAAACATATTTAAAGGACATTAAGCTATACTGGTGTCTATTCCAAAATTTTCTTCAAACATTCTCCAAATCTCGGCTATTAACTCGAAAGCTTAAAAAATTGATGATTTGTTTTGCAAAAATCACTTCGTTATTTGACATTATCATAAATCGACGATCGACTATTGAAGTATTCGGAAATTCCAAAATGACCATGATGGCAACCTCCAGTAATCAGAGCGCTAATAATACTCCTGTAGCTGACACATGATACTTTATTTGAATGAAATCAAGAAACACTTTCCACTCTGCTTACACATCGACGTTGGAATTAAAATTAAAAGCCAAAAATGTTTAACTAGTAATTGATTTTATACGAGTTATCAAGAAAGTTCTGTCACATTGAAATAGGTACATAGATACGGACATGTTTCCACTATTCATCGCATACCGCTGTATGTGCTAGAATTTCTGAAGAACCAGAACGCCTTCATGAGCTTCACCAATTTTGTACACTATGGGGATAATCTGAATTCTTCAAATTTATTTTATTCAATCCGTTTTGACGCCTACAGTGCGGATCCCAGCACTTCTCACATCCAGTTCGCTTCCTTGCATCCACTGTCCACGAAGATCTTCCAACTTTACTCGCGGCTTCGGTTGCTGCTTGAAAATTTTCATTTCACATTCAATGTCGTAGAATGCTGTTCGAGTAATTCTCCTTGGAGTGCTGAGATAGCCGGTCCGGAGCGTTCCCAATTAGATTGCAGAGGATGATTTTTTCCGGACAAGTTCGGTACCAATTTCGCGACCCTGGAGGGATGAGAGGCTTGGTTTGCCCGGAGCGGAGTCGAACTAACACCATGCTTGTAACCATGGACATAACTACCACTGTGGTTTTTCTTCAAACGTGGTTATGACGTTTTTTCGTCACAGTGAATTATGTAGTACCACGTCTTTATCGATGGCGAAACAATTCTGAACGAGAAATATTCTTATAAAGCCGATGAAGCCTTACTAAAACTGCTGCATCAAGACATTGGAAGAAAAGAACCAGCACTCTTCAAAAACAACAACGGACAACAGTTGCACAACCAATGCTACCAAAGTTGAATGAGTAAAATGAATGAATGAACGGCACCTTGTCTCACCTCCTACACTAATCGCATCATGTGTTAATCACTTATCATTTCTTCTTCTCAAGTTAAGATCCCTTTGATGAGTCCCACCGTATCCAGCACTTCAAAATTCCAATCTACCAAAATTAAATGAATTCATAAAAGTGTAGATTTTATTTGTTAGTAGTTTTATTAATACAGCTATATTTCCGTCTAATTATAGTGATTTAAACTTGAAGTCGTAACTAGGTTTGCATTAAGATGACACACCAGATGTTTGAAAACTTTAGGACTTTATACCAACGCCAGGAAATTATAGGGATCTTGATGCAATTATTGAAGCATCCTAACACCCCATCGATCACATTTTTATAATCTGTGGTCACCAAATATCAGTAGATGTACTTGTTCCACATGCACTCTGTTTGATGACTTATAGCAAAAGCTAATAATGTGTCGAAAAAAAACTCATATCATAAGGGATAAAAGGATGAAACTTTCGGTGTCTTAATGAATCCCTGTAGCAAGCGGCAACTTAATCAAGATTAAAGGTGATTAAATGCATATTTGGCCCATATAATGACTGGCACCGATGAATCAATTCAGTGCTGCTACACTCTCAGACAAGTCTAGTAACAGCTTGCCAACCACGAAGGGATGGAAGGCCTGGTGAGCTCGATGCGCTAAACCGACCGAAACACCACGTATGTGTGCTGCACTATACTTCTAACCACTGTGCTATACGCGCAACAGTATACTTTCGAAAAATTGGATGACGAAATGCAGCTTGTTCAGTGGGAAAATATACACATCATGAAAGCATGGGAAAATTTTTTTGCAATTTTGGAATTCTTAAGAATCTTAAAAGACGAGATTAACGCAGCAGATGATGGATCATAAATTAGCGAAAAAATGAATGAAAACAAACGCCATAAACCACTTCGGTTATCATTTCAGCCCATTCAAATAAACCCGCATTCCCTAGGGAAAGAAGAATGTACTTGGTGAAATAGCAAATTGGTCTTCGAAAAAATGAATTTCTAACTGTTGACGTCATCTGAATGTGGATTTGTTTTTGAGAAAACTATAGTAGTACTATTGTACATTACGTAAAACACCACGATATTATCATACGAACAAAAGCGAATCATTCACTGCAGAAAGTGCTTCATATCATTCCCTGTAATCAGTCCGTCCCAGGTGTTTCCCTATTGACGGTCGACTCTCGCTCCAAGCACTTCTTACCTCCTTCCCGTTTCTTACGCAACGCGTTGTCGCGGTGACGAGCGTTCGTCGTCACAGGGCATGAGAGGGGCAGTGTTTCTCGTGATTAGTCTACTTATGCGTATGAATAAGTGGCAAGTCGTAATGAGAAACAGCCCACGCACGCCCACGCACCACAGGCAGCAGACTTGCAGAAACATGGAAACTATGAACAAATATGGAAAACAAGAAGGGTTTATAGTTAGTTTCCTCTCAATATAATGATTACGAACCTAATAGAGAAAATGGCACAGAAGAGGTAACGAATGTAGGCTATTTTAAACAAAATGAAACGTGCATGATATCTTAAGACACCTATCTCATCAGTATAACAATAGTTTTAAATTCTGAAAAAATACCACCAGATCGTCTTCAACGGTAAATTTCAAACACAAACTAGAAAATATTGTTTATCAACCTCTTGTAAGCTTGTCAACGAAAGAATACATACTAGAGCGTTGGCGAAAAACTCAACAGTAAGAGCATGACCGGAAATATGCAAAAAGAATTTTATGCTCACAGCTATCCCTCACGTTAAAAGTACCAGCTAGATTAGTTCGAGATTACGTCTCGCATTTCTGTATTACGAATAAGTGGTCAGGTCATTTAGGAACGGTAATACATGATGGCCCCCACAGATGCGACATTTGTTTCAAAAACACTAAAAAGAAATGGCAACCTCTATAGTGGTATTCCACCGAATGAGTTTTGGGATCCCCAAATAAACTGATATTTCAGCAATTTTTTCACACAGAAGTCTCATATCTTATCTTACTAAAAGGATAAAGGTCAAAGCTCTTCGCGTAGATCAAGCCCTGAGGGATGCGCCATGCATTCGACTTCAATAAGTATCGTTAGAGGTGATTGAATGCATATCTGGCCTATACAATGACTCGCGGTGGCCTAAGGATGTATCGGGTCAGTTTTTATTGACTCCAGAAGGATGAAAGTATCGGGCCAGTGTTGTTAACCTCCCAAACAGGCCTGATAGCAATTTGACGACCCCGGAGGGATTAAACACTTAGTAAGCCTTGGGCGCGGGATCGAACCCATGTGTACAGCATGGTATCTTTAACCACTTGTACTACACGCTTTCCTCTTACATTAATGAGAAATCAAAAGGGGAAAAAATACTTAGTTCCTACTGAGTGAATAATAACCTACAGAACCTGTTCATTCGTTTCTTTACCCATTCACCAATCTTGCTTGCTCTTACCTTTTCTCACTCCTTTACAACTGCCGACCTCGACAAAATCCACCAGCAAATACCTCTACTGGTGATCAGTATGAGACACGTTTGTTTCTCATGTAATGCAAGTCGATGGCAAACAATTCAGTTTGAACTCTACCCGCCATAAAGATTTTGCGATTGAACGCTTTCTGAGCCGTCCTGTATTTCTGCGGTGTGTCACCTCTTGTTGACCGTCATACTTCACCTTCTGCAAAAGTACCTCTCTCCTTCTTAGTGCAAATTCGTCCTTTCCATAATTCTTTCACATTAACCATGTTACCACTCTGCCACGAGTACATATGTTGAACGGGTCATGTTATTATTGTTATTATTGTTGTTGTTATTATTATAACTATTCCGAGGATAGTACCCAGGATCTACTTTCCATTAACCTCGGCATTGAATTCTGAATTTGTCGTTTATTCTTTCAGCAATTGCGAGGTTGTTAAACAGCATACGTTTAGTTTCATGCAATAACACACATACAATGCAATCGTAGCTGACGTTTCGGCAGAATCGCCTTATTCAAAGCCTGGAAGGGTACACTAATACTCAACTTACTAGGTCAAAGACTTCAACAGCACAAACATAAGAATGGAAATCTGAGCGATAATTACAAGATCTACGGCTTCTTGAAAAAACCCACCGATTTTTTCACCTGTCCTCCATCGAGGAAGAACAGCCGCTCAGAGTCGCATATGGCTGACGACTGCAGCACCCCCCGTCAACGATCGATGCGATGGTAAGGACCGAGATCACGCGCGATCTCGGGGCATTCCTCGCTGCTAATCATTGAAGGATTTTTGGCATTTATCAAAAAAACCTCGAAAAGTTCGCGCGTTGGTGTTTTGGGATCCCATGCGAGGATAGCTACTTTTATATCAAAATCGCCTCCGCTATGCTTTTGTATCCTATGCGTGCCTAGTGGCGTGCCTTGTCTTGCTTTTCGTTTGCCATCTAGGTGTTCTTTTATGCGGATACATAAAGGTCTGCCCGTTTCGTCAATATATTCCTCTCCGCAAGTACCACAAGAGGTTAGGTATATCGCACCTGAACTCATGCAGTCACCGTCCCTGCCATAAGGGCAGATTACGAAATTTTGTGTTTCACACAGATGGTCATAGAAGCGGTTACGAACTAACTGGCGCCGAAGAGTATTGGGTGGTATATCAACTATCGCTACCGATTCCTCTAAATCTGCTCTTCTTAAAAACATAGCTTCATCGCTGCACTTAATTCTTCGCTAATGAAGGGGAAGATAAACGGGACTTTGTTTTGGCCAAACCGTTCTTTTTGGAAAACCCAGTAACAAAAACGTCCTGGTTCACTCCCTTTCTTGTCACCCTTCACATACAAAGAGGGCGCTTGTGAGAAACATGTTTCTAACAGCCACCTCTGTATGTACAAGTAGAACTAAAGGAGAAATCATGCGACTTGGCTCGGTAAATAAATGGCTACGAAATTGTAACCTTACGAGATAAGATTCGACGGAGAGCGACGCTCCAAAAAGAACAGTTTGGCCAAACAAAGTCCCGTTCATCTTGCCCTTCATTAGCGATGAAATAGGTGCAGCGATGAAGCGACGCTTAAGAAGGGGAGATCTAGAGGAATCGGTAGCGATAATTGAAATACCACCGAATACTCTTCGTCGCCAGTTAGTTTGCAACTACTTGATATAAAAGTCGCTATCCTCGCACGGGATACTAAAATACCAACGCGTAAACTCCTCGAGCCTTTTTGGATAAAGGCCAAAAATCCTACAATGAATAGGAAGGAGGAATGTGCCGAGATCACGCGTGATCTCGCCCCTTACCTTCGCATCGATCGTTGACGAGGGGTGCTGCGGTCGTCAGCCATATGCGACTCTGAGCGGCTGTTCTTCCTCGGTGGAGGAGAGATGAAAAAAGCGGTGGGTTTTTTCGAGAAGCCGTAGATCTTGCAATTATCGCTCAGATTTCCATCCTTCTGTTTGTGCTGTTGAAGTGTTTGACATAGTACGCTGCGTATTAGTGTACCCTTCCAGCCTCTGATTCTGAAGGCGATTCTGCCAAAACGTCAGCTACGATTGTATTGTGTATACCGGGGATGCTAAAACAACTGCTTGTTTACCCATGTTTGAGTTATAGTGTTACAACAAATCGAAAATTCCGGTGTGGCAAAACAATAAACGACTTCTCATGACAATGTATTTTTTCCACTTTACTCGACCACTTGAATTCTGGCGATATACTTTCACAGTTCGAGTAAACTGTCGCTTCCCTCCCTTATCTATATGTTTTGCTAACGTGATTCGCTTGTATTTAATACACGCTCTAGGATTTATAACTATGCTTTTCCCTCAGATCACATTTTCACTCACCTCAGTGGCTTTCACGTCACTACTTTGTCAATATTGTTTCTATTTTTACTTCCCTTTTTACCTCCTCATAAAGGAAGAATAGTAGAGCGCTCACCCTCGATATTTGCATTGCAAGCTAGTTTTAACCACAGTAATATAAATTCCATCTTCCTCACATCCTCAAATCTTGAAACCTATTCTTTGATCTTGTTCCACTTTCCTTTTCAGTCCACTTTACAACAGCCCTAAATAATCTGTCAAATACTGAAAATTCCCATCATTCAGCTTCTTCGACTGCTTATTTAAATCCTTCCCACACTGTTCTGCATTTCTACGCCATGATATCCACACTGCTTCTCAACTGTCTACGAAATCGACAACGCTGTTCTTCACTAAATTCAGACACATTCACATATATCGGGAAACCTGCCTCACTACTAACAGCGACTCAGTGCTCACGTGTCTGTCCGTATATACTCTACGACTTCAATATACAGTAACCACCTTACTTAAGAATAAAACAAAACTTAGTCTACTCACCAATGTTACAGACATAAACGTAACAATATAAGCCATGTGAGTCAAACAAAGCCAAAATCAACCCTCTCGTGACTCTAAAGTGAACAACTTAGTCCCCAGCTTTCGGGGAGGATTAAAAAGACTAACCAAATTTATACTGGTAGGCAGCCGTCAGTTACTGTACAGGCCAAATATGTATTTCACCATTTCTACGATGCTTAATGAAGTCAAATCCATGGAGCAACTTTGGAGATGGTTCAGCGACGAACGCTTCACACCTCTACTTTTAGGAATATAAACAATTTACAGCTTTACCAACATCGTAAGGCCAAGAAGTGCCTAGCATATAAAATGTTAAAGACACTAAATTATATGGAGAATATTATCCAGGGCACTTTTTATAATCTTCGCAACATTTGTGCCTTGGTGCATTTATATCAGCTTTCCTTCCATCCTCTAGCTCCATTTAGCAAGGAAAGGTAAGGAAAGCATGTAAAACTTCGATGTAGAGCAAAGTTTCTCACAACGGTAACTCTAGATGAGAAAAGAACTGTGTTTCTTTCCGAAAGTTCACTAACTGTCAAACTTATGACAAGAAACGTCACTTTCCTGGAAAAAAAACCCAGTCGCACGTCACCATCTAGGTGAGGACAGTAATCGTACACAACACAGCCTGACGCTTAATTTTTCGGCTGCCGCAGCAGGATTCACACGCGGCTCACGCTAGTCACCCGGCTCCTCCAGAAAAAACAAAGCATATCTTCATTAGCAACAGCCCATGTGTGAATTGTTTGCTATGAAAGCGGAAGCACGTTTGTGTATTTGTTCAGCAAAAATATCTTAATATCCTATTCATCTTTACCACATTCGCCAGCAGAGTTATCTCGGTACCTTTTTCATCAACAACAAAATGGGCGGAACTCAATCAGATGAATTTCTCCACAAACCAGTTTTTGTAAACCATAATGGAAAGAATATAGTCTATCGTGAGTCAATGCAGCAACGACATTAGAGAAGCAATCACCTAAATACTAAAAGACATCCAGAAAACAAAATAAGTCATATTGTCTTATGGTCCGCTACGCTCACACCAGGTAGGAGCTTTAATATTACTCGTACCCGTTCACAAAGAGTACTTATATTTTCTCTTCAAGATGGACTTTAATAATTGGAGCAAATCTAGTAGAAAGATAGAGTTCAGCGCGATCTTAAGATCGTATCAAGTCAAGATGAAAAAGCCTAAGCATGTTCTCATTTCTCTGATTTGTCTCCAGCAGTACAGTATAGAGTAAAGTCCGTGAAATTCTGAAAATATACCTTTAGCATTTAATATTTAAGGGATAGTCAAGAGGGTGTTCGATAAACTGGACGTATTACGTTGAGACGAAGATCGTTTTGAAGATAAGACATTCTCAAATAATAGGTTTTAATTTAAGCCTGGGGACCACAAGCATGGACTATCACATTATAGCGCAGTATTTTTCAGCTTCAAACCACTTTAACACCCTCATAAATTTAGTTCTCATTTTGACGATTTCAAACGAAAAGAATCGTCCACAGGACAATTAGCACATGGTAAATTAAGGCAGAGAAAAATACTAATCTAATTCTACGAGTGAACTGAGAAACAGCGTTCACACACAAATTATGGCAACAAGAGATACAATGACTCTTGTAGCTTTGAATGGACTCAAATTATGTCGATGATTTGAACTTCCTTTTACGGTGAGAATAAACCTTTCGTATCTTTCAAACAACTGTGTAACTTACAATTCTACTTATTCTATCAGCATTACATATATTCAAAAAAATACGAATGACCAGAATCCAACTAACATTAGGCTACCTACCGAATCAACGTCTAGACCCATGAGATGAACGCGATTGACGGCGAACATCAACGACTGAAGTAATTGCATCATGACTGCCTCGCGATTGGAACAGAACTCGATATTGTACCTCCAGCAAACGAGTACGAAAGAATACAGCGTTGTTGTACTGCGTCTCTTAAAAACATACAAAGACAACGAGCAGCCACCGTACTTGGCCTATGGTAGCCGTGAAGCACGCCGTGGACGAAGTGATCAGGTACAAATTAATCACGCCATGATATCGCGTCGTGAAGAATAGGCGTGGCCCAAGGAAACAACAGCAGACAGCACCGACAGGCCTGGATAGACAGGCTGGCACACCGCAAAAGCAAAGATAGGGCCTGGACGGGCTCACTGAGAAATTCGTACGGAATCTTTCTTGTTTGCGTAAAGGTGAAAAGGTTGGCGGAGTGGAACCCTGCGGGCGCGACCATATCCGAAGCAGTACAGCACCGTGGGCGACGATTGCGCAGGAAGGAAACGAACTGAAAATGTGTTATGGTCCAAGACACCAGTGAAGAAGAGCCTTCAAGCAACAAAATAAAAGTCAAAAAGAAGCAAATTTTTCCATCACATATTTATAGCAAATGTTCCAAGTAAAGGACGAAAAAAGTGGATACATTCGATTAAGGGCCAACCAAAAGCACAGTTCTCATATTGCACTGAATACGATCTTTCCAAAAACGTTCATTTTTATTGGTAATTTAACGCTGCCTATTGAATGCAATTTACCACCGATATGGTATAATTAAAATATTAAGGACTTGACGTTGATATCAAACTCTGTCGCAAATATGTCGTACAAGTTGAAGGGAATGAAATGAGGCTTGTCTCAAGCAATACGTAGAAATCCTCGTACAATTATTAATGCTCGCTTTCTAAGAATTCTCTAACACTTTACTTGGAATTAGTAATTACTCATGCCTATAAATCACATGTCTCACACGAAATGTTAAAGTAAATATTTATAAACCTCGCCCTACTTGAACACCAACGAACCAAAGTAGGTGCACTTGCACCGAGGCTTATTTTAATCCTTTGTTTAGGAGAAAAAAAAACATATTAGCTCACATTTATTAGAGAATTTCTCAACATCAAATATCTTAAAATAGATTTTTAACTATAATTTACATGTTGTAGATTTAGCACGTTACCATGCTCGAACAAGATCATCACCGCTTGACAGAAAAGAGCGATGCTCATAGGATGGTTTATCAAGCTTTTTAAATAAAAAAAAACAGATTTAAGACCAGGAATTCATAACAAGCACAGTACTTTACTACAAAAATGATTTCACAAAGCTTATATAGCTAAGTTTTCAAAACTTCAAGATTCAAAACTGAGGCAAGTCACCTTGATTGGATCGTTTCGTCTTTGTATCGTCTTTCGTCGTCTTTGTATAGTTTTTACATACTTTACTTCAAACGAGAAGCTTTACTGTAAAGACAGGAGACAAGAAAAAAAACGATCCAGGATACTACAAAGGATTCTGGTTAATGTTAGTATATGGTAATAACTGACCTTCTTACGAGAAGTTTAACTTTAAATCTGGAATAAGCCACGACTTTTCAGTCGTAGATGAGAATAAGTGAATAGATCAACTACCGCTACCGGTGCAATGATTATTAAATTAGGCATACTGATAGCCGTGTAAAGAAAGCGTATATAAAACGATAATTATCCTCCCCATCAAATTGTGTCACATGACGCTAAAGTCAATTTGGAACGGATAAATAACCCATGGAGATGAACTTAATGGGATGGCGTTTTAAATGCGTTTCTGAAGGTTTTACTTGCAAATTATTCCTACTGAAACTATTATAGCTTCATGAAATTTCCCTAGTTAGTAAACATTCAACACATATGTAATAAATTCTTATGAACAGCTGATTTCTTACCGCTACTATTTGGAAAACGTGCTCATCTAATTCAGCTTGGAATGTTTAACACATGCACGACTCGGAACGAATCACATGTGGGCTTGAAAATAATCGCTCGTTACGAATTGAACTCTCTGCTGATAAAGAACTTTGTCGACTGGACCAGAAATCTGTAAATCTACTTATCTTATAAACAGAACATGGGCCTCCTTATTCTATTCTATAATAGGACTTCAATTCTAAGGAGCACATAAGAGACGTTTACTTCGCTTACTTGGCCTTTACTGTCAATGCTCCGAATTTTGAAAAGCGAAATGATAGAGAGAACGAGCATGAGATTTTTAGTTTATCATGATATGATAATATCATGATAAACGAGAGCACTTTGCACTTTGCAAATGCACTTTTGATGTTTCTTGGTGGCACTTTATGTTAAAAAATATGCAAGACAAAATTCCAGTTTCTTTCAAGACTCAAATTCAGAGCAATAGAGGCTGTACGCCTACCAAGTTTCCAAGCTCTGAAGCCATTCAGCTATCGAACTATTGCGACTCAGCCAAAAGTTAGGCGTCGGGCTTTTAGCGCTGAAAACTAGCGTATTTCTAGAACTGCAAGTACCTACTCCACATACAATTCTTCTTTTTAATTCTTATTTCCATTTAACTTTAGTTAGCCTTCAATGTGCTTTTTTGCTAGTACTAATTTCAGTAGTTCTCTGC
>MQTX01000164.1:0-111258 GCA_009735665.1 Angiostrongylus cantonensis | reverse complement strand
GCGAGGTCAAACACTTCAATAACACATACAGAAAGATGAGAATCTAAATGGTAATCACACGGTCAACAGCTTCTTGAAAAACCCACCGTTTTTCTACGTGCCGTCAACTGAGGAAGAGCCGATGATCAACATCGCATATGGTTGACGACTACACCACCCCACATCAGCGATCGATACGAAGGTTCGGAGCAAGATCGCGTGTGATCTCGGGGCATTCCTACCTGCTGATCATTCTAGGTTTTTTGGCATTTATCCAAAAAGCCTCAAGGAGCCTGCGCGCTGGTGCTTTGGCATCCTGTGCGAGGATAACGACTTTTATGACAAAATCGTTTCCGCTATTGTTTTGTATCCTATGCGCTAATAGTGGCGTGCCTTGTCTTGCTTTTCTTTTGCCACCTAGATGTTCTTTTATGCGGATACATAAAGGTCTGCCCGTTTCCCCAATATATTCGTCTCCGCAAGTACCATAAGAGATCAGGTATATCGTGCCTGAACTCATGCAATGACCGTTCTTGCCAAAAGGGCAAATTACGCAATTTTCTCTTCGACATAGACGATCCTACAGGCGGTTACGAACTAACTGACGGCGGAGAGTGTCGGGTGGTATTTCTACTAACGTAACCATTCCTCGAGACCTGCCCTTCTTATACACCGTTTTATAGCTATACTTACTTCATCGCTAATAAGGGGCAGCATAAACGGATAAATGCCAAAAACCAAACACTTCAATAACACATACAGAAAGATGGGAATCTAAATGGTAATCACACGGTCAACAGCTTCTTGAAAAACCCATCGTTTTTCTACGTGCCGTCAACTGAGGAAGAGCCGATGATCAACATCGCATATGGTTGACGACTACACCACCCCACATCAGCGATCGATACGAAGGTTCGGAGCAAGATCGCGTGTGATCTCGGGGCATTCCTACCTGCTGATCATTCTAGGTTTTTTGGCATTTATCCAAAAAGCCTCAAGGAGCCTGCGCGCTGGTGCTTTGGCATCCTGTGCGAGGATAATGACTTTTATGACAAAATCGTTTCCGCTATTGTTTTGTATCCTATGCGCTAATAGTGGCGTGCCTTGTCTTGCTTTTCTTTTGCCACCTAGATGTTCTTTTATGCGGATACATAAAGGTCTGCCCGTTTCCCCAATATATTCGTCTCCGCAAGTACCATAAGAGATCAGGTATATCGTGCCTGAACTCATGCAATGACCGTTCTTGCCAAAAGGGCAAATTACGCAATTTTCTCTTCGACATAGACGATCCTACAGGCGGTTACGAACTAACTGACGGCGGAGAGTGTCGGGTGGTATTTCTACTAACGTAACCATTCCTCGAGACCTGCCCTTCTTATACACCGTTTTATAGCTATACTTACTTCATCGCTAATAAGGGGCAGCATAAACGGATAAATGCCAAAAACCCTAAAATGAACAGCAGGTAGGAATGCCCCGAGATCACACGTGATCTCGCTCCGTACCTTCGTATCGATGGCTGATGTGGGAAGATGCAGTCGTCAACCATATGCGACGCTGATCAGCGGCTCTTCCTCAGTCGAAGGCACCTGTTGACTGTGTGACTACCATTTAGATTCCCATCTTTCTGTATGTGTTATTGAAGTGTTTGGCCCAGTAAAATGAATATCACTGTGCCCTTCGAGTCTCTGAGGAAGGCGATTCTGCCGAAACGTCAGCTACGATTGTGTTGTATGTGTGTTCTTGTATGGAAGTAAGCGTACGCTGTTTAACAACCTCGCGATTGCTGAGAAAGAAAACGACGTATCTATAATCCAATGCCGAAGTTAATAGAAAGTCAATCTTGGGAAGTGGAATTATACCTGAAAGAAAAACGATTTCCCCTTAAAATACAAACATGCTTTCACCATTAACATTAACCTTGAAAAATGCTAAATAAACCAAATTCAACGCATTCGTTCGTCAAGGGAGTATAGAGCACATAGTACAAGATTTTAAATGCAAATGCTATGACTACAATGATGCCGAGATGTTTACAAAACTCGGCACCGCAGGTCTGCCGCGGGCATCAAACCTCGTTGTTACCCTTTCCGAGGGCTAACGTCTTCACCACTACACCATTCGTATCCTTCGTTTCGCCATTCTCACAGTCGTGTTTTATAGGCGCTATCGGCAATTACCCGTCAGCGGAACTGACCACGGGAGCAGGAATCAGCATTGAACCAAGCTAAGATGAAGCTGTAGTAACACAGCTGAGAGAAACACGAAACGAGGGACACATATGATGTGGCGGTGAAAACGTTAGCCTCCGAAAAGGGTAGTGACCAGGTTCGATCCCCGCCGAAGACACCTGCGGTCCGGAGTTTTGCAAATATCTCGACAACCGTTTACTACCATACAATAACACACGTGCAACACAATCGTAGCTGACGTTTCGGCATAATCGACTTCCTCAGAGCCTTTTTGGATAAATGCGAAAAATTCTGCAATGAATAGCAGGGAGGAATGCCAAGAGATCACGCGTAATCTCGGCCCTTACCTTCGCATCGATCGTTGACGGGGTTGCTGCAGTCGTCAGCCATATGCGACTCTGAACGACTGTTCTTCCTCGGTGGAAGACAAATGAAAAAAGCGGCGGGTTTTTTTTTCGAGAAGCCGTAGATCTTGTAATTATCGCTCAGATTTTCATCTTTCTGTTTGTGCTGTTGAAGTGTTTGACCTGGTGAGTTGCGTTTTAGTGTACCCTTCCAGGCTCTGAAGAAGGCGAATCTGCCGAAAAGTCAGCTGCGATTGTGTTGTATGTGTGTTATTGTATGGAAGTAAACGTATGCTGTTTAACAACCTCGCGATTGCTGAGAGAGAAAACGAAGAATTCATAATTCAGTGCCGAGGTCAATAGAAAGTCATTCCGGGGTACAATCTCAACATCACTGTAGTTGTATTTCACATCATAACCGGCCATGAACACAGAATACGCAGTAAATAGAAAGTGATTACATAAATAAAATTTTTGTTTCATAAATGTAGTTATTCTCAACGCATAGTTAATGAAGGAAGATGAGAGTATAATTTTAATTAACAATAAAAGAGGTGTGGTGCAGCAAAAGAAGTCAGGCAAACAGCTAATGTATGTGCACAACTACTTTACTTAGGACCTGTATAATCTACAGTTGTGTAGGACACCATATATGTATTCAAATAGCTGGTTCAAATAGCCATCCTATTCCAAGGAAATGAACTGATGTGAAACACATCAATCAAAATCTACTTCCTCTATACAGTACGAAATTCTCCAGTAATATTATCTATTCACCTCAATGCAAATAAAATACTACTCTACTCAGAGTACTCGCCACCAACTGAAGCAGAAAGCCACACCTGCTAGGTAGGGTCAACTGATGAGAAGTCTCATATTACCACTGCCACTAATGATTTTATGAAAGATGGTTTGTTTTTTCATAAATACCTTCAACAGAAAAAATATTTCAAATGGAAATGTGTAATTTTGAGAATTCAAAAATATAAACTAATATCTGGCTTTCGAAATACCAAAGAGGGAGTCGTTTTGGTCGCAAGGAAAAACCGAAGAAATTCCATTTTCTTCATTTCCCGCTCTCATACGAACTGTCGCGTGCCTCAAAGCGGTAATCTCTTTGGCAAACGGATTTCTTCAGGACTGGAGCGAGGGCGACTTGATGCGAGTTGACTTGAAAGAACACCGTTGCTGGACAGATTAGTGACCATACAAACATCCCAGCCTCATATCACAAATAAAGGAATGATGGATAGAAACTCTACTGAATATGCAGAAGGGATCTACGTGATATTCAGTCCAAAAATCAAGCTTTCTAGCCATTTAATGTTTCTTCAGGCTTAAAAATAGCGCGGCGCACAAACAGCTTACAAACAAGTTGAAATGTCAAGCCATGTATTTAACACAAGAAATAGAAAATCGGCACAAGAGATTTCCTTCGAAAATATGAAAAACTGCGGACAGTCTCGAATAAACTTCTATTGTTTTGACCACTTCGGAGTTTGGGATAACACTAGGAAGAGAAATAATAGATACCTCTGAGCCATTGATATATCCTAAAAGTTTTGAAAAAAATAGCTCTCAGCGTTGATCAATCCCTGAGGGATGCGCCATGCATTCAACTTTATTCAGCATCGTTTGGAGATGAATGAATGCATATCTGGCTTATACAATGACTTGCGGCCACACGCGCCCTTATACCTCCAATAGGTACTTAGAATGCCTTAATTAAAGAAAGGAATAACTATGCTTTAAAATTTTGATTGAAAGCCGAACAATCATCCATTTAGACATCTAACGAAAGGACATCATTGGATATCATTTAAGGTGGCAACTCTTCACAATCATTCTACCGACTCACCGCCAATAGAGAAAGGATGTTCATTATCAAAATTCTGATGGGAAAAAAACAAAAGCTTGTTCTCCCTTTGAGCCATTGATACGTTAGACGTTTTGAGGAAAAAAAAAACTTGAAAAACGTTCCACCACACCTCTGATACACCGCCATAAAGGATAAAGCTCTTGGCGTTGATCAATCCCTTAGGGATGCGCCATGCACTCGACTTCATTAAGTATCGTTGGAGGCGACTGAATGTATATCTGACCTTTATAATGACTCACGGTGGTCTGCCGATGTATCGAGCCAATGCTGCTATCCTCCCAGACAAGTCTGGTACCAATTTTCCGACCCCGAAGGGATGGAAGACTTGGTATGCCACGGGCGCGGGGATCGATCTCACGTGTGTCGAGGTGGCTCGTCCAACCACACCGCAGTAGCTACTTAGAATGCCTCAGTTAAAGAAAGGAATAACTATACTCTAAAATTTTAACTGAAAAGTGGACCAATCATCCATTTTGAAATCTAATGAAAGAACAGCACTGGACGTCATTTAAGATGGCAATTCTTCACAAGCATACTACCAGCTTACCGCTAATGAACAGAAGATGTTCATTACCAAGATTCTTGGAATTTTCTTTTTCACTTTTTTTTCTCAATTCACTTTTCTTCTCGAGAATTTAGTCATGTATCCCGCCTCCACAAAAACCACCTGGCTTTTTTGATACTTTATGCACAAACAGTACCATCAGGGCATATGCCTATTCTTACTACTTCTTAACATTTATTTACCTAAAAGACTATTCATTTAACCAAAGTTTTAAAGAAATGATGAAAAATTTCGAATTCGTCCTTAAGGACTTTACTCGTTTAGAGTTTTCAAAATCATTCACATTCACCTAAAAGCTTCGTATAGTTTAAATCTATCGCGGAAATGCTTTCCGAAGAATAAACTGAACAAACGTTTTAGGCCTCTGGTAGATTCCGCTGCTCCTCACTGGTTCGTGATCTCCAATGCGACAACCTCCCACAAGAATTGAAACACAGCAAACTCTAAACAAAATAAAAATACTTGAAAGCGATGCAATCCAAGCTAAAAAATTAGCAATGAGATGACGAATAGCAAGATCGGTTCACGGGAAGCAAGAACAAAATGAGGAAGGCTAAAATAGATAGCTGACATACGCGAAATAAATGCGCGGTGAACGTGGAAAAGATATAAGGGATAACTTCACAAAAAAAATTCGATGGAATAATCTTCATGTAAGTTTATTAATATACGCCAATTAAAACTGCTATCCAGATTTTTACCAGATCACATTATGGGGCACTTTTTTTTAGATAGCTGAGAAAAAAACTGTTTATCAAAATCCAGCAAGATTATAAATTTCTTAACAGGCAGGGTAAGACGTAATCGATCACATGAAAGGGAAAAGCAGGCTCGGATCAAACAGCATCCTGAATAATATCCGATATGTGTGATAGCTCAGGGAAAGTCGCAGATAATGAAAAACGTACAGCTGACAGGGGAAGGAAAAAATGATGAAAAAAAAAGTAAATAGACGCCGTTTTCAATAAACTGGCAACGTTCGGCTACTCATGTTGTGAGTGTTCGTCAACCCGGCCCAAGTGCTCCCCTCATCCCCGCAAAAAACCCCATCCTTGTTTTCCAGCCTACTATTCGATTTTTCTGTGTCCTTTTAATTTACGTATTTTACACATTCTATGAAATTCTAAATCCTATGTATCTCCCAATGTTATCGGACCTATTAATATTATATAAATATTATACTACTCTAAGAAATGATGAAAAAAAGGTCGTCTGGGGCAGCGCCTGACATTGTTCTTAGGTGTTTTCTTAAGGTTTCTCAAAATACACGATGCAAACTTCTTAAATGTTATTTTGAAGACTTCTTATTTAATATGTCTTTGGCATCTTTCCACCCGATAAGATCATTTTAAGTCACTATAACCAATGAAAATAAAAGTAACGATTGAACAGTATAAGGTTAAATCAGATTGCCAGGAGACAATTTAAGTTTCGTTTCCTATTGTTAGCCGATCACTCGAATCTCTTGTACAAACCGCCAAGGGAAAATCTGAAGTGCATTGGGATAGGAGTGGAGCCAAGTTACAAAAAGAGAAAACTACCTTCGGAAGAGATGAAAATATTTATTGGTTCGTGCCTCTTGCGTTTCCGTTAAGATCTATGTTACATCAAGCTTTATGCACATTACGAACCATTTTGTGTTAAGAAAAAACGCTAGCGATCCAGCTACGCTGTTTTTATCTATTAGTACTCAGTTTTGACGTAAATTCGTCCTCACTCGTCCCATACTATAACAAACTATACTCATCGCGATCTACTATGACAATGCACAGAAAGTATCGCCTGTCACCTGTATCACCTCGCTGCAGTTCTGAAGAAGGCGACAGCGCTGACATACTAGCCATACCACCTGTATCACTTGTATCACTTGTAGTCCCGTTGATCGTCGAGTGACTAGAACTGGCTCAAGTCTTCCATTTTTCCTTGGCGCATGCAAGAGTAGCCCCGTGGGTTCTGTTCGCTCTAGGGACTCGTCAAGCATCATATCTTTCTTCTAGGCTCTTCGTGAAAAACTCTGACCATCGGGTACGGTGGCCTTCCTGCAGTACGTTTTACATCCCGAGGAATCCAGTCACTAACGGCTCTTGTCCATCGGTTATCATTCATACGCATTACATGTCCGGACCACCTTATCTTCGACTGTTTGGTGAACACAATGGCACAGAAAGTAAAGATGCAAAATTAAAATTCGATGTCTATTCGATTCTAATTCATAAGCACAAAGTGCTAGTCTTTTCACCCCTTATGTAGCCATGCGCTTGAAGACAGCGACCAACGTTTTGGCAACAACTGTAGACCACTGACTCGGATCATCGGCTCTGATGAAGATGAAGACGTCGAAAGGTTAGTCGAATAAAATTAACAACCTCTTGTAAGCTTCTCAAACAAAGAACATAGCGACCTGCATTCAAAGAAATGGAGACTTACGTTCGCCACTTACGCTTGTAAGAAGTTATAAACATGTTATGACACCAAATGTGATTCAATACATTCCAAACAAGCCAGTTAGACCTAATGCAACAAACATTCTGGTTTAAACTCAATCGCTACAAAAGAAAGGGTTATGGAAGGCCCGTCCACACTGGTTGTGCGGGCTCCAGCATAAAGGATAAAGTATAAAGCTCTCGGCATTGATCAATCTCTAAAGGATGCGCCATGCATTCGACTTGATTAAGCATCGTTTAGAGGCGATTAAATGCATATCTGGCCTTTACAATGACTGACGGTGGCTTACCGATGTATCGAGCCAGTGTTGCTTTCCTCACAGACAGGCCTGGCACCAATTTGCCTGCAGACTTCAGAGAGATGGAAGGATTGGGGGGCCATGTGCGTGGGGATGTATTCCACGTGTGTATAACTTGGTGCCTTGGATCACTGCGCCACGCGTGGGCTCCAGTATATTGTCCAGTTTTGAGGAGTTTTTCTGGCTTAGCCATTGCGTTTTCCTGGAGCCCCGAGGTCAGCCTGGCCAAAGTCTGCCCCAGGTCGCCAGCACCGCAGGATGTCGCCGCCTTTGTGGAACAAAAAGAGATTTGCCACCATGCAACTAGTTTGGTACCAGGAATGTGGCGGATCCTGGTATTGCTTCACTCTCACCTGCGCATCCTAATAGAAACGCCGGACTTCTTCTTAGCTTTGGAAAACCTGCCAAGGGAATGATCCCACTACTGCACATCGCAGCCCGACACCAAGAAACACCTCCCAACCACGATGAGGCGGTAAACCGGTGGTAGGAAAAAATCAAACTATGAAAGGTGTGCATGTGTAAAGATGCCACAACAGGAGATCATTAACTACCACATAGCTACAGAGGATAAAAAAGCTCTATAGCTTTTTAGCACCGCAGGATGTCGCCGCCTTTGTGGAACAAAAAGAGATTTGCCACCATGCAACTAGTTTGGTACCAGGAAGGTGGCGGATCCTGGTATTGCTTCACTCCCAGCTGCGCATCCTAATGGAAACGCCGGACTTCTTCTTAGCTTTGGAAAACCTGCCAAGGGAATGATCCCACTACTGCACATCGCAGCCCGACACCAAGAAACACCTCCCAACCACGATGAGGCGGTAAACCGGTGGTAGGAAAAAATCAAACTATGAAAGGTGTGCATGTGTAAAGATGCCACAACAGGAGATCATTAACTACCACATAGCTACAGAGGATAAAAAAGCTCTATAGCTTTTTTAAAAGGATAAAGCTCTCGGCGTTGATCAATCCCTGAGGAATGCGCCATGCATTCGACTTCATTAGTATCGTTGGAGGTGACTGAATGCATATCTGGCCTTTACAAAGACTCGTGGTGGCCTGCCGATGTATCGAGCCAGTGCTGCTATCCTCCCAGACAAGTCTGGTACTAATTTGCCGACCCCGTAGAGAAGGAAGGCTTGGTGGGCCATGGGCGCATTTCACGTACGCGCCGCAGTGGCATCTCAAACCACTGCGCCACACGCGCCCTTGCACGGCATTTATGTATTACACGGTGTCTTCAACCACTGCGCTTCCAGCGCTGGAAATAATTGGTTACACAATAATTGTCAATCACAAGGAACACAGCTTTGCACACTCACTGCTTTCTATGAGCCTTCCACTTAATGTGTTATGTGGAGGCCAACCGCACAAAACTCATTTGGAAGTGTAATGTGCCCCTCCTATGAGAAAAACAGGCTTATATGCTACCCGTGATAATGTCACACGTGATAATGGGACATTCCTCCCTGCGGCTCATCTTCGGACTTCTGGAATTAATCCAGAACGCATCGAGAGTTTTGCGCGCTTGTGTTCTCGATTCCTGTGCGAGAACCGTGACATGTACTTCAAAGTCCTCCCCGTTATATATCTGGGTCCTATGCGTGCCTAGTAGGGTATCTGGTTTGCGTTTGACGACTAGGTGTTCTTTCATGCGGACACACAATGACCTGCCCGTTTCACCAATGTATTCGTCTCCGCACGCCTTACAGGAGATCAGATAAACTGTAGCCGAGCTCATGCAATCACCCTCTCCACCATTAGGGCAAATTATGCAATTTTGCGTTGCACATAGACGGTCATATAGGCGGTTACGAACTAGCTGAAGTCTTAGATTCCTCGGTGGAATTTCATTTATCATTATCAAATTTTCTAGATCGGCCCTTCCAAAACAGCACTTCATAGCTGCACGTACTTAATTTGAAATAAACAGGACAGGATAAACGGGACCTTTTATCGATAGAGTTGGCGTTTGGGGGCTTAGGATTTCCTGTATGCCAATCCATAGCTACAGTTTCGTAGCCATTAAAAATGGCTATTTGCCATGCCATGTTCCGCGACTCCTCTCTCTCCTCTCTTCCCGTGTACACGATGGTTGCTGTTCGAAACATGTTTCTTACGAGCGCCCTTTTCGTGTGAGAGGAGTAAGAGGAAAGGTAATAGGCCGAGATGTTTTTACTACTTGGCTTTCAGTACCACTTCGTAATGTAGCCTTCGTAATGTTTTCTAACAGGTTAATTTGGACATGAAGAAAAGGCAGCCAGTTCTCTTTCGGCTTCTCTCAGGCGAACTTGATCTACTCTGTTCGTTCAATAACTCGAAGTATTTTTCCATTTTCTCTTGTGTTGAGCAAAGGACAAAACAATCATCTATATATCTTATTTGAGCGTAGAACTTTTCGGACCATCTGAAGATTGAGCAGCTCAAGCATTCCTTTAAGAGTGCCATCAACTGCTCTATTTTGAAACACATTCCAGCCAATCTTACGAATACTCAGATGTTTCTGGATCATCTACGTACTGCGCAGCACAACCGCGCGTACGTGATGGAGTCCTACGACATTACCGCCCTTTATACAAACGTGTTGAATTATTCCGCAATGCAAGCCATATTCGAACTCCTTATACAACACGAAGGAGAAATAAACATGTATTGCTTCAAGTTTTTTTTTGGAGCTTTTACTTTTAAAAGAATGCTTGAGCTGCTCAATCTTTAGAAGGCCTGGAAAGTACAATGTCCAAATAAGAGGGTTGGCAATGGGAGAACGACTGGCACCAAGTCTTGCCATTGCATTAGTGTCTAAAATGGAATCACCAGTGACCGATCTCGGGCCGTTACTCTACTGTAGATATATAGATGATTGTTTTGTCCTTCGCTCAACACAAGAGGAAATGGAGAAATGCTTCGAGTTCTTGAACGAACAGTCAGAGTATATCAATTTCACCCGAAAGAAGCCGGAAGAAAACTGGCTGCCATTCCTGAACGTCCAAATTAACCTGTTAGAAAATGGCTGCATTACGAAGTGGTACCGAAAGCCAAGTAGTAAATATATCTCGGTCCATTACCTCTCCTCTCACTCCTCTCACACAAAAAGGGCGCTTGAAACACAAAAAGAAACACGTTTGGAACAGCAACCATCGTGTACACAGGAAGGAAGGAGAGAGAGGAGTCCCTGAACATGGTACGGCAAATAGCCATTTCTAATGGCTACAAAACTGAAGTTCGGGATAGGAACAGAGGAAATTCCAGGCTCCCAAACGACAACTCTAGCGATAAAAGGACCCCTTTACTCCGCCCTTCATTTCAAATGAAGAAAGTGCAGCTATGAACTGCTGTTATAAATATATAACGTTATATATATATATATATGTTATATATAAATATGTATGTTATATGTTATATATAAAAGGACACCTGGTCGGTAAACTTAAAGTTAGACCAAGCACCCCACTGGGCACGTATAGGACACAAAGACATAACGGGGAAGATTTTGAAGTAAAAATGAGGATCCTCGCACAGGAGTCGAAAACACAAGCGCGCAAAATTCTTAAAGCATTCTGGATTAATTCCAAGAATCCGAAAATGAACCGCAGGGAGGAATGCCTCATTATCATGCGTGATATGGGGAGGTATTTAAGACTGCTGCTTTGATGTGAGAGGCACGTTATATTTCCATATGAACTCTGTGCAGTTGGTCTCCACGCGACATACTTAGTGGATGCCTCATAGAAAGCAGTGAGTGTGCAAAGCTGTGTCCATTGTGATTGAAATCTTGGTTTAGTGTTTTCTATGTTTGGTTATGAAGTTGTTTGGCTGAAAAGGTTACTGTCAACTTGACCTTTCCAGGCTCTGAAGAAGGCGAAGTCCGCCGAAACGTTTGCTTATTCGTGAATAAAGAATAAAAATAACACCTCTCGTTTTCTCAACAAGAATACGAAGCATATTCTCGCATATCTCATGTATTCTTGCTTTGATGAACGTACACGAGGTTGATAAAGATATTTATTCTCGGCTAACGTTTCGTCTTCCTCTTCATCAGCGTCGATGATCACAGTCGATGGTCCATGCTTGTTCTTCATTTCGACGTGGCGGCTTCGTCTTCGTGTAGAGTGCAGTCTCAGTCCAGGACTAAAATTACTAATCGAAGTCTCAAGCTACGTAAGCAAATGAAATACCAACCGCTACAGGACCCACTGCCTGCTCAAAAAAGATCATACTGGAGGCAACAATGGATCAACAAACGTCCTATACAAAAGTACATCGCCCTGCGAAGTTCCCGGATCGAGCAGTGCTTCATCCACTGGATTCGGCTCGATGCGACAACGAATACCCACATCGCAACGACGACTAGCTGTCGACCATCAACTCTGATCGGAGCAGTTCCGAGGACGTCGAAGACGCCGCAATGATAACCGAATAAACGTTTTTATAACAACCTCGTGTCAGCTCAATCGTTTAGAAAATTACCGAAGTGAAACTAATTAGCACATAATAGTACAATACAATATAAAGCAAGATCATGGTTTCTCGATGCTGCAGTTCGGTGTTTCATCCAGTTCATTCTAATCTTCTAAATTCCATGCAAATGAAAACCAAGCTGGTAGGATGAAACTGTTTGACACTTGACACTTAACACTTGAACGGTCCGTCCTCACTGGTAGTGTGGGCCCAGCATGAACATCATTTTTTCGAATATTTGCGGTTAAGCCATTGTGGTTCCCTGGAATCGGGAGGTCAGTCCGGCCAAAGTCTATCCCAGGTCTTCACCACCACAGTCAGTCGCAGCCTTTGTGGATCAGAGCGAGATTTGCCACCATGCGAATAGTTTGTACCTAGGTAATGGCGGATCCAGATGTTGGTTTACTCTTAGCCGGTCTTCCTGATGGAAACGCCCGACTCCTCAGCTTAAGAGACCCTGCCAGGGGATGAATCCCACGCTGTACGTCACAGTCCGACACCCAGGAATACCTCCCAGCCACGATGAGAGCGGTAAACGATTGGAAGGTGAAACTGCTACACAAAATATATGCTTTAAAATGGTATGATGCGAACATAAATGCATAGAACTTCGTAATTTGGAAATTAAGGCGTTGAACTTTGAAAAGATTATGGACGAAACCACTTTACATAAACCTAGTAAAAAGAAAATAATTTATATTGAAGGATTAATCAAATTGCAGATCTCAAAGAGAATAAAATTCACGGCTATGATCAATTTCGTAACACTGCTCCATTGAAATACTCAAGAATAACTGAAGACTTCAAGTTGAGATCAATATGGTTGCTGTCACTATGAATAGTCCTTAAATGACTTAATATACTTGAAAGGAAGAATGTACAGATATGATCTATGCAATTAAACTCAAGTAGAAGGTAATGACCAAATCCGTTTTCTTAACAATATAACCTTGCAACCAATTCGTCCACCTGTATGTAAGTATCAGTAAGTATTTAAAAGTCAAAGTAAAACCGGGAAAGCAAGAAAGTGAATTTTAAGAGGTCAAATTTCTTAATGAACAGGATACTTCATAAAATTATACCTGGACAACTACTGAGTTAATATTCTGCTCTTCACCTTTTTGCTTTTTTTGGGAGTTACGGGAGCGCAGTGATATAGATGCCTGTAAATCATGCGCACAGGGTCGTTGGTTCGACGTCAAGCTGGACCGACCAACCACACAACGGTGTACAGTTGCAGAATTACACCAGACTTGTCTAGGAAGAGCTTTCTCATATCCATATAGGTCCGCATTTGTCTGTCATAAAGACTTGGGGACACTATGGAGAAACCCAATATTTCAAACTGAAATTTGAAGAGAAAAGGCATTCACTGAGATGATCTAATCAGTGATAGAAACGTTTCCTTCACGACAGATCTTATTTTAAAATACGGTTCCACGGAAAACATTAACACTCTAGCGACGACGCCTAATATCGGGTTTGCTGCGAAGTAGATTTTTAATTTCCAGCCATTCTGCACTTACTGGTTTTTAGAACACAAACAATAATTTTCCATAACTAGAGATCTCTGTGGACTCTGCACTGAAATGAGTTGCAGAAAAGATTTCTCTGTATCGTTTTATGAATATAAATGACATTTATAGTGCTATTTACTATATATCACAACAGCCCCTCACATAAAATATTACTGTCAGCATTTGAAACTTAAAAAACGCATTCGCAACTTATGCCTCTCTACTTCAGTAGTTTCTATATCCACACACTCTCTACCATAACTATCATTCACTTCAGCAATTAGGAATGAAATAGTGGTCGATTAGCACCTAAATTTCTGGTTAATAAACTCGTTGCGAAAACGGTTTTTTATAGAATTTTTAGTGCAGAATATAGCTTATAACTACTATGTAACTACTATAACTATAACTATAACTACTACTATATACTATATATAATATAATATTACAACCCGATCAACGCCCAACACAACGCTTGTGTTCTACAAGCTATTATTTGATAACAAAAAGTACAGGGATATAGTTCAATGTGTTAAAATAAACCACCAGAAAGAAAATAGTTCCTACAGTTATACAAATGGCAGTTCACGCAAAGCCATCATGACGCCTACAGGTGTCACTCGCCGCGTCAGTGTTAATGTGCGGCTGAGTTGCCTAGGCCGATTATTTTTTAGGCAATTCAGGAGACCACTGTTAACAAGAATTTCTACGAAATCACGCAGAGCTCTTACAACAGGAGATAGATAATACTCAGATATCCGGATATTTGTCTAGTCGGCCCATCTTCAGTAGCTGTACGAGCTCAGGCGCAATTTCCGTTAGTCTCTTTCTCTCAATCGCCGGCCATAGTGGTGTACGGCTTCGAACACGGCGACATCCACGAAGTTCATTCCGCAATTATGAAAAAAGTCCCATCTGCTAATTCAGATGTTGACGTTAACCATGAATACGTCCACCTAACGTTTAGGTGTTCTTCAAAATGATGCTTGCACTCAACTAGAGCTTGCTCCTGTTCTTTCCGTCGATCTGCCATCAGTTCTTCTTATTGTGTAACCTGTTTATCTATGTTTCGCTATCAATACATATTCCCTTGGATCCCGAAGATGGGATAGATTTAGCAGATATGAGCTGCGCATTCCAGCTAAACCTGTAAGTGCACGTTGAATTTCAGAACACACCGTTTAAAATGCTCTGTGGGTGTTGCGAAGGATGCTTGAAATGGTTGAAGTAGGAAACCACGCTTCTGTTGCATAACAGAGCGCTGGGATGACTGCTGGGTCGCAAACGTTAGCGCGAAGCTTTGTCACCGCTAGTTAGTTGCTGGCTTCTTCGAGTGGCCCAAATGCGGTCAATGTTGCTCTCCTTCTTCGGTCTAATTCCTCTTAAATGTTGTTCTCGATGTTCACTGAACCTCCAAGGTAGGAGTACGAAGTGGTTTCCATAAACAAGGATACTACCATTTCGATTAGTTTACCTTCACATCATGAGTTCTCCATGAACTGGGTCTCCGTTATATTTATGCGCAGTTCAAGCCTTTTCCGTCTCACCGAGTTTATTAAGCATCGTCTCTGCTTCACTGGTATCCTTCGATCAGATGACGATGTCATTCGCGAAAGGAAAATTTGATAGGAATTCTCTATTAACAAGTAAGCCCTCTTCGTCCCAATCGAGTGACTTCATTATCAACCTCAGTGCGGCAGTAAACAGCGTTGGCGATTATGGGATCCCCTTATCGAACCGTTTTACCAATAAGTATGCTAGGTACGGTGAAGGGTCGATGGAAAAGCTGTACACTTGTGACGTACTTCTGATAATTGTCCGGCAGTGTTCGTATATAGAACGAGTCCACTCCCTGAGCGACAAGCGATGACTACATTCGTTTCGACGCTTTCTTGCAATCAACAAAAGTTAGGATAAGAGGCAGACGCTACTCTCAATAAAATTCTATGGCACGTGTAATGGTTTAAATGTGGTCCATGGAGCAGGATCCCTGTCGGAATCCTGCTTGAGCAAATGATTGCCACTCATCCAGTGTCCTTGGCGTGCTCAAAAGGATAATCCTTGCGAACAACTTGTAGAGCGTATTCAAAAGCACACTGGACGGTAGCTGCGAAGATCCCTTCGATCACTCAATTTGGGCAGAATAACCATGAGCTACGCCTTCCACTGGTCTCGGATTTCCTCTTTCTGAAGGTAAAATGTCATATGTGCTACGAAAATAAGACGTAATTTGTGACCTCCAAGTCTAAACCAATCGGCGATGATATTATCGAGTTCTAGAGGCGTGCATGTCTTCATGCTCTCCACTGGAGCTCAAGCTTCAGGAGGGAGAATTGCGGGCAGTTTTTCAACAGTGGGAATTTCGAAGTCAGCGAAGGAAGTTCTGAAGCTAGAAAGATTGGCTTAGAACTCTTCCGTTATCAATTTCATATCAGTGTGGGATGAAGTGATACTCCCATCTTCGTTCATTAGGGCGGATAGGGGAACGCTTTAGTTGTAATGATGCCGAAGTCGTTTCTTAACACCTGATCGTTTTTAAGCTGCTTGCAATAAATTTTTCTACCTATACCGAAGTAATTCCTCCTGTAATTCCTCCTTTTGCAGTATTTATCACCCGCCGTGTTAGGTGTACAGCAGTAATGTCACGTTTCACTGTCCTTCTCCTTTCAAACAACTCCGTACTGGTAATGAAGATGCGGTCTGAGCTCCGTGTTTCAGGAACTGAAGCGAGTTCGGTACAAGTTTTTAGTCCTTTGACAAACAGCGTGTAATCTTAGGTAAAATGCTCGCTTATCTGCCAGCCATATGAGGACAACCATATCATATTAGGTTATATAAGGATTTAACCGAGAATATCCTCGTCATAAACGACCTGCTTCGTTTATCCAGGCCGTCAAGTCGTCACCACCCTATGCAGTCGTCACCTCTGCGGATCAGAAGGAGATCTATATGCGATATGCCAATATGCGACTAAATTCATACTAGGACAGTGGTGATACCTGGTATTGGTTGACGTTTAGCTGTGTATCTGGAAGGAATCGGACTACTTTTTATCTTGGAAGACCCTGCCAGGGAGATAGAACCTCTGCTGCACATCATAGAGCCAACATCCAGGAACACTTCATAGTCGTGATGAGGCGACAAACCTTAGGAGGTATAAGAGAAAATAAATAATAACGTGTAAAGAAGACTTCCATGAAAAAGAAAAGTGGAAAAACGAATACTGGAATGGGATAGTAACGAACTGTCAGATCCCACGAAATGTGGGGCTCGTAAAAACTAATAAAATATTGCTAGAATGGTTGATCAATTTCATTTAGAAAGTCACGTACAATCAAGTTTCATTAATGAAGTCACTCATTCTATGATTAACAAAGTAATCCTTGGTAATTATCATACATAAAAACTAAGGTCTTATACATTACTCATAGACCTGCTACCAACTTTGTGAACCGTATTGAATAACAATACAAGGATGAACAAAGGGAAGAGAACATTAATGTCTTACAAACTTTTTTATTTTCCTATTTTTACTTGCCTCGTTATCACACACTGTGCGGATCCCAGCACTGTTTGCACTCAATCCATTTTCCTCGTACTCATCGTCCACAATGGTCTTCGAGCACTTAGCTTGTTATTTCAGCTGCTGCTTCAGTACTTCCTCTTCTTTATAAATGCTGCAGATTCCGAACGAGTCAATTCTACTACCTTTTTCCTGGTGGAATGCACCACTATGCCAAAGTTACTTACAGTTGTAAAAACATCGCGACGGTAGTAAATACTGCTCCAAATTTATTTATTTCTTCATTTTACATGATCCGTCATCATATATATTGTACGGATCGTTGCACTTGCATCCTGTTCGTTTTATTCGCATCCAACACCCACAATGGTCTTCGAACAATTCCGATGTGGTTTCGGCTGCTATTTGCGGATATCGTCTTCTCTATGAATGTCGTAGAATGCTGGTAGAGTCGATTCTCCTTGGAATCTCGGAAAAACCCAGACTAAGGCGTTCACAGGTGAACTGGAGGAGAGTGCTGGTGAGGTAGGCGAACTACCGCTTTTCCTTCCTAATAGGCGGCACCACTGACCACTGCGGCATCACCGCCCACAATTCAAATTATGTCGATAAATTTTGTACTAAAACTGTAGATAATATGGACAAACGATTGGACGCTATCAACTCATGCAGACTATTATGAAAGTTGTTGAATCAGTTTCGTTAGAACCCCTACGAGTAATTACTTTAAAATTAGAAATGGCTAACCAGTAACTTTAATTTTTAGACGTAAGAAAAATATTTATTATAACCATTTGCATCAACACTGGAACCGTCCAACGCTTACGAATTCTCATTAATTTTCAGAGAGCACATTGATGAATATATTCAATACCAAATGCACGCATGTAGCGCACTTGTCAAAGGTATACCATAATACATATGTAATCTCTGATTCGATCCCAGTACATAGCTAACCAAGAATTCCTTTACTTCGGGGTCAGCAAACTGGTAATCTTTGTGAGGATAAAAACACTGACGTGCCAAATCTCCTTAGACCGCATTTCACTGTATAGGCCAGAAATGAACTGAATCACCTCTAACGATGCTTAGTGAAGTCTAATGCATGGCACATTTTTTATTCACCACCGAAGAGCAAACTAAACTCAGTATGCCAATGAAATCGGAAGAAGGGAACGTGCCAAAGGACAATTTTTAATAGAAAAGATGTAACCATTAGAGGTGGTTGATTTTTCGAAGCTATTAATCCTGTCTTGAGAAAGGTCTTTCCCACAAACTCACATTTTAGCCAAACCTTTTGCAGTGATTTTCAAAATTTGGAGCGGTCAGAAACATTACGAAGTCTCTACACCTATCGCCATCATCACCGTAATCCCAAATGGGCATACAGCTATAATTCACTAAAGACGATTTTTTGAAGAATTTCGGAAAACGAATAAACGTAAAAAAACCAGAGAGAACTCAAAGACCACGACAAACGTGATTGAAAAAATTTCTGGAGAACTCATGCTTCATCTGAGCCCTTCTCTAGCTATTATCCATATCTTGCGGAAAGACGATCTTTGAAGACTATTTTTAGAAACTCGGTCTCAAAAACTAACACCCTCCTTCCAACGTATCAACGTATCGCAGTCGTAGGTTATTCTCCGCTCATCGCATAATGAGACTAGGCACCATATGACAGATATGCAGGCAGCAAGAGTCTCATACTTACTTACTTAAATACTTGGACGGCCCGTCCTTACTGGTTGTGCGGTCTCCAGCATAATCTCCATTGTTTTGGAGTTTTGCCCGTTTAGCCGTCGTAGTTCCCGGGAGTCCAACACCCCGGCCGAAGTCTGCCCCAGGTCGTCACCACCACAGGCAGTCGCAGCTCATATGAATAAGGAGGTTTGCCATCATGCGACTAGTTTGATACCATGACGATGGTTGATCCTGGTACTGGTTTACTCGTAGCTAGGCTGATGGAAACGCTGAACTCTTTCTCAACTTGGGAGACCCTGCCGAGGGATGAATGCTTCCGCCATAAATCGCACCCCTGCGCCCAGCAGCACCTCCCAACCACGATGAGGCAGTAAACAGTTGTGAGAGGAAGAGGTAACACAGAAGGCAAAACCCATGTGTGATAAAAAAAAATAGTAGAAGCACATAAGTTCTTCGACGTGCGTAGTAATACACTATCAGTATCTCTCGTACACACAACTAAAATAGAAGAGGACGAATAATTTCATTACAGTACTGATCTATGAGTAAAATTGAATTCCTAATTCCTTGAAAAATATGTTGAAGGAACTGCGATGAACAGCTATTTCAGCTAAAGTCGAAGAAGCGAATGGCACAATGATGATCGTAACCCATGGGAATATATCAAACTTTCACTTCATCTCTCTCCCCGTATCGCATAGATACGTTTCTAACAATGGACGGTAAAAAATCGTGAAGACGAAGGGAATCCCTGACAAAAAAGACTGTAAGAGCAAGCAACAGTATGGCACACTTCTCATAAATAGAATTCATTTTATTCTAAACGACGGAGCGACTCCAAAGTCAAAGATCACTGAACACATTAGAATAGAATAGCTGGGATTTAGATTTAGATCTGAAACAAACACATGTAATCATACAAAGTACGAAAGTGCTCCTGTATCCCAGTGTATAGAAGTGCTCTGTAATACACGTCTTCGATGCGCAATTGCCTAAAGAAGCTTCCCACCACACCCGGGTCAACAAATTGATACCGAACATGTTTAGAAAGATAAAAACATCGTCTCACATCAGCAGAGAACCACAATTAAATTTATTTTTTAAATTTTCCCCTAAACAAGGCCCGGCGTCATATATCGTGCAGATCACTGAACTTCTTTTATTCAGTCCTCTCCTCGCATCTATCATCTACTGAAGTCTTTAGACAAAAGAGTGAGTTTCGGCTACTAGATGAAGATTTCGGTCTCCTTCAAAAATGTTGCAGAATGCCGTTCTGTCGATTCTCCTTGAGTCTTGCGATAGCCGTGATAGTCCACGGTACAGCTCTTCACCACAGGGAGTCCGCCGCAATTGTATATCACATTGGGATTCCTAGGGACGCGTGTGGCGCAGTGGTTAGAGGCGCCACCGCGGGGTGCACGTGAAATGCGCCCATGGCCCACCAAGCCTTCCTTCCCTCCGGGGTCGGCAAATTGGTACCATATTTGTCTGGGAGGATAGCGGCACTGGCTCGATACATCGGCAGGCCACCGCGAGTCATTGTAAAGGCCAGGTTTGCATTCAGTCACCTCCAACGATACTTAATGAAGTCGAATGCATGGCACATCACTCAGGGATTGATCAACGCCGAGAGCTTTATCCTTTTATCCTTTATATGGACATATGGAAAGATATCCGCACGGTGGTCAGTAAGTTCATTTCAGCCTCAGGAAAAAGAGAAGTCATGTAACGAGGAGACTTTGGAGTATACGCTCGTAGTATTCATTATAAATAGCGCTGTTAGTTTCTGTCCTGCACAACAGAAGAAATACCCATTACACTGAGCAAAAGCTAAACGTGACGAAAGACAATTTAAAAAATACTAAAATTGTAACAGCGCATCAATTTTACGACGCAGACAGGCCTGTACAAACATGGATTGACGAAAGAGTAAACATTGTAAGGGGAGACGGAGACACGGTAATATAAGCCCTAGTAGGTAGCACGAGATCCTACAATCAATAAAAAAGCGTTTAAAAAATAGGGATGCCAACCAAAACATTCCATATACTGCCATCCGTCACCTTTTGTTTACTTTTCATCAATACTTTTCACTATAAGCACTAAAACTACAATTTTGGTCGCGAAGGATGTAAAAACTTTTGTAAGCAACGACCTACAAGTAGAGAAGAAACCAAACAAGCAAATCATCAATGACTTCAGAAGCCACATTTGAAACGAAATCCAGAGGCGAAACTATACAGAACTTTAGAACTACTGATAAGAAAAGTTTGAAAAGAAAACGAATATACGCACCGTAAGAACAGGTCATATTTGTAATCAATAACATCTGGGATTTCTTCAGCTCTAAGCAGATTTCTTTTACCACACTAAATCGAGTACTTTCGGCCATATGCTTCCTACGCCATAGATTTACGTCAACCTCATTGTAGAAATATTATGACAGAGTACGACTGATCGCTATATTCTACAGAAACGAAACGCTTCCAAATCATAACAAATCTAGTACTATAGACGAAACGATTGCTCAGTCTGGTACAAATACCAGTACAGTATTTTGGCACTTTTCCCAAAAAAATTGTAATGGAGTAAGTAACGTGCACGGGAATTGGAAGGAGCATTGTTAAGCTTTTCAAGATGCTATGGAAAGAGACTGGTGAAGCAGTATAAAGAATTTGCATTATAACAACAAGCTTCATGATGGCAGATGATAAGTCGCACACCGATGGACCGATAGGACACAGCCTGCACTGTAAACAGTAACCAGGTAGATGAAATAAAATGAAGAAGCCAACAGTGTAACGAAAAAATCAATTGTCACAAGGTTACTTAAAGAACGAAACAATAAACAGTAATGTGATTACCACATTGTACTAATAGGAATTAAATGGAATCAACGCAACTCGCCCAATATCTACAAGACGCCAAGAAAATCAGAGATTGGGGCGAATGAACGAACTCACTGGTTGTCGGTCAAGGTGCGATCCTGAATAGTACAAGCAGCGAAACGTCTAGCGGAAAATCAATCAATCCACCTTTTGAATACGAAACGAGTGGATTGCAAACAGCAACCGGAGGACACGACGGAATGAGCACGCGGAACGCGAGCGCACAGAGGTCGCGTGAGAGCGACGGACGGACGGACGGAATGGCGACAAGCTCCGACCACGGCGATCGCATGGAGCCGCCAGCGGTCGCTTGCCGAGCGAATAGCTGATAGCGAACGTCGACCGCCGGTACGTCGAAGCGCAGAAAATCGAACGGCGTGAGTCGCGCAGAGAAACTCAGCATAACTCCGGTAAGAAACTATGGTGACCTAGTAGTTAAGAAAAACATTTAAGAAGAACACCGAGAGAACGGGCGCGCATAACGCAGTGACTAGGGCTGCGCTGGAACACTCACGTCGTTCTTGATTCGATCCCGAGCCGCGGGGCTCACCAAGCACTCCATTCCTCCGCCGTCGCCAATTAAAAACTGACTTATTTGCAGTGATAGCAGCACTAACATGGTACATCGGTAGACCACCGTAGGCCATTTTGTTTGCATTCACTCACGCCCAACGATGACTAGTCAAGTTGAATGCATGGCGCATTTTTCAGGAAAAGAACAGCGCCAAAAGCTTTATCCTTCATTCTTTTTACCAGAAAAAAAACAATTAGGAAAAGAGAAAATTTAGGAAAGTTATAAATGGTGCAGGTCTGTTCGATAGAGTGTCGACGCGGTATACATAAGTGTTTGTTCGAAACATTTCGACGAGTCACACCATGGCAGTAGTTCAAAAAAACCACTAAACGATGCCCCGTTATCGATTCAAACCAAACTATGCTACCAGTACAATGGAGATAATGTTGGCACTACAACGATCTCACAAATACAAGGAAAAGTGTTCAGTAGTGATGACACACATATAGTGTTTCGAACCTATTCTGTCACTTGAAACATCGGTTTGGAAAAAATGGCAAGTCTGGAAACACCTAACAAAAAAAAAATTCAGTGCTTGGAATCCGAACTGAAACAACGAAGACAAAAGACTATCCAGATATCATTTTTATACAAGCATAAAGAACAACAAGACATGTGTGAAAGATCTTTCAGCAGCACTTTTTTGGTAGATCAGTATGTACTTTTAGCGTTGATCAATTACTAGGGATGCGCGATATATTCGACTTCATCAAACATAGTTTTAGGTGATGGAATGCATATCTGGCCTATAAAGAAGTCGCAGCTGCCCGCCTATGTATTTCCTTAGCGCCGCTATCCTGCGAGACAAGTCTGGAACCTATTCGCCGACGTCAGAGGGATGGAAGAATTACTAAGCCAGGGGCGAAGGCACGAGCCTGCGACCATATGTGCATTGCATCTCTAACCAGTACGCTATGCTCTCCCTATTTTTCACTATAAGACACAAATCTTACTTTTACTAAGTGACCCATCCCACAATTAGGTTTCTACTGTTAAGAAAACAACTTTCACTATATATGGAAATGGCAAGTAGTTAAACTACCACCATATACAAATCAAACAGGAAGTCAAAAGTTCTATGGAAAGAGGTACAGAATAAATAGTGCGGTCATCGATCTCGGTGTCAGGGGACAAAACATGACCTATGGTCACACCTATGTCACTACACTACCATTGTATAGCTTACCAACCCTCTATTATTATTCTATCCTGCCCTGATCACCCCATTTTCAACGAAGAGCAATTTCGACAAGAATTTTATTAGAAGAGAAACGTATACTGTTTTATTCTGCTTCTAGATTTTCAGCTCTGTTCAGTTTAGTTAAAAAATTCAGCCACAAGATAAGAAACACGCCATTTGTTAACAGCGATTGCCGTTAACCCGATTCCTACTTGTCAACGACGAACAAATACATTTGAATAAGCTAAAGACGACAGACATGAGTTGATGGAATTGGAAACGATGAAACGGAAGTACATCCGTCTTAATGTGCAGAAGCAAACCAACGTTAACGTATCACACAAGTATTGAGGGCGATGCAGAAAATTAGGAAGGATATCGAGCACGTACAAGTACCTGAATGGAATCGAACGCTGACCATTACTGGATCAGATACTAATAATAACACAAACTTCAGTTTGGTCCATGGCATAGTCTAGCCAAGAATACATTACAGACTCACTGAATTAGACGACATTTAGTTGTTTTCAAATATCATTGTTCTAAAAAATATGTTTGTAAAATACAGTAACCTTTTAGCCCTTATCATCCTTTGCCCCACTAATTAAGCTCGTAGAGCAGGTATTAGAAATATCTCCATAACTTCTGGTTGACAAAGTTCGTAATTGATCCGTATCATTTCTACCGTTTTCGGAGGGATGGTAACCATAGGCTCTCTGGGTTCTAGCTCTCTGGGTTCCGCTATTTGTTAGGAAATTTATGCGGGGGAAGAAAGTGCAAACACACATTTTAAGAAGCCGCGGGCTAACACTAAAAGGAATTCGTGGCGTTAATCAACACACACTTGGCCATGAGCAACGTTTTTGAACATCCGAGACCCAACGAACTGGAGGTTTGTGGTAGAAAAGACTATCTAATGGCAGCTTATCATCCTTCCCTAATCGAATAGTACCACAGAAGGTAAAACCTTTCAAGAGACAATCAGTAATCGCTTAAGCTTTGGTATTGGTATTTAGGAAAATGTATGACGTACGTATCAAAAATTCCCGGCAGAACGGAAACAGTGAAAAGTTCAGAAAAAAAAGGCCACATCGCAGTAAATCGGAGGCTTTCCCATGCTTCTGCAGATGGCTGCGTTATTCTCAAGTTTTTCAAGGAAGTGGACCACTTCCATCATCACACAAAATCATATTTCTTGCATAAAGAAGGGAAAGTAGCAAAAATTCAAGCAAAACAATCGTAATAGAGATTTGTTGCGATAATGTTAAAGGATATGAAAGTTACCGATAGACCTCAGGTAACGATGAACTTACGTCCGAATACTAAACCCTGCAATGAAGTAATAACAGAAAATCAGGATTGACCACCAGCAGTGTTCGTTGTTGAACTTCGAACGATGGCAAAAACATTTGCAACACTCGTCGGAAAGTCGCAGGTTATTGGTGAGCAACAAAGCATGCAAAAGCACAACAGAGATAATAACCCACAATCTCTACGCTGATCCCACCGAGAGCCACTTCTAGATAGCTCCATACCATGTGAAGAATGATGTATACGTCACCAAACTGGGTGTTATTTCCGAAATCCGATACTAAGAATGTGTCGAAAACGACGCAAAACAATGCATTCGCAAGAAATGGAAGTCTCGCCGAATAGCTCGGAAAAAGGAGGAGCACAAATAGAGTAACGCTCTCTTCGCTACTGTGTCGCATCAAGAATATTTAGGAAGTCGACATATGGAAATTGGCAACGAACGTTTCTGGCACACTCACATGAAATATTGAAAAATTAAAAATAAGCTGAAATATTATTTCCCTAAACATCGCAAATCACGTGTCATGTATGTAGGTCATACCAGGTGAAACTACAGAGAACACGTCTTTAGATGGGAAAGCTTACTTGATACTTGAACGGCTCATTCTCACTAGTTGTGCGGGCCCCAGCATAATCACCCTTTTTCGGAGATTTGTTGGTTAGGCCATTGTGATTCCCTGGAAACCCAGGGCAGCCTGGCCAAAGACTGCCTCAGGTTGTCACCACGACAGGTAGTCGCAGCCCTTGTGGATGAAAGGGAGATTTGCCACCATGCGACTTTGATATCAAGACGGTGGTGGACCCTGGTATTGGCTTACTCTTATCTAGGCTTCCTGATGAAAACGCCGGACTCCTTCTCAGCTTGGAGACCCTGCCGGGGCGAACCCCACGGCTGTACACCGCATTCCGACACCGAGGAACACTTCCTAGCCACAATGAGGCGGTAAACCACTGGGAGGAGATGGAAAAGCTCGAGTTTAAACTACCTAGAATCCAGAAGAAAGTGCTAACGATTTTGAACAATTTAAAAAAACGTGGAAAGCAAATAGACAGCCAATAAAAAATACTTCGAAAAATGCAGGAGAACAACTACGGCTCACAAAAAATCAAAAATCTTCTTCAAAACTTTGACTGTGGGACTCGCAGATGTTATAATAAGCTCATGGGGTTATGTTTGGGTTATGGTGAGTCATATAGTCAGGTTATAATAAACTCAATGAAATATTAAAACACTAAAGAATAATTAAAAATATGAGAAACATGAAAATCGAAAGCAAATTGTGCCCGGTTATCGATCGAAACGATCAGACGAAACCTTAGGTAATTCAAAAGTAGTTAAACGAAAGTGTTCAAAATTGGCACAAAAACTGGTACAGGAACCAATAACGAATCGTCAGGAGCGGGGAACAGAGATGTAAACAAACACCGTACAATGGAACCCACGACTCTTGCAGCCTTTGAAACATTGGACTGCTGAAAAAACATCGGATCCAAAATGAAGTAGAAAAAGAAGAAAGGAATAGACACAGAAAAGCGTGAACGAGTGCGAAGTGCTGGGAAATTCCTTCACTATAATTGCCTCACTTCTAAGGAAAACTAAAGGCCATCAAGTAAAGCGAGAAGTGACCCATGAAAACTCTCAATCCGTCAATAACAGAGTATATAAAAAGCGGTGGTAACCATTCAGAGCGATAAATAAGAAGTGGTATTATGAAGTGGTACCGAAAGCCAAGTAGTAAAAACATCTTGGTTCATTACCTCTCCTCTCACCCCTCTCACACGAAAAGGGCGCTTGTTAGAAACATGTTTCGAACGGCCACCAGCGTGTGTACAGGAGGACAGCAGAAGGAGAAATCCCAGAACCTGGCGCGAGAACTAGTCGTTTCCAATGGCTACGAAACTGTTGCTCCTCGGGACAGGTGTAGAGGAAAGACCAAGCCCCCAAACGATAGCTTTAGCGATAGTAAGGTCCCGTTTATCCTGCAATACATCTCAAACGAACTAAGTGCAGCTATATCATGCTGCTTAAGAAGAGGCGGTCTAGAGAATTCGGTTAGAATAGTCGAAATACCACCGAGCACTCTAAAAAGCCAACTAGTTCGCAACCGTCTGTATGACCGTCTATGTACAACGCAAAATTGTGTAATTTGCCCTAACGGTAGAGACGGTGAATGCATGAGTTCGGGTACAGTTTATCTGATCTCTTGTAAAACATGCGGAGACGAATACGTTGGCGGAACGGGTAGACCACTCTGCATCAAAAAACACCTAGTCGGCAAACGTAAACCAAATACCCCACTAGGCACGCATACGACGCAAAGACATAACGAAGGAGATTCTGAAGTAGTGGTTACGATCCTCGCGCAAGAATCGAGAACACAAGCGTGTAAAATTCTCGAGGCATTCTGGATTAATTCCAAGAATCCGAAAATGAACCGCAGGGAGGAATGCCTCATTATCAAGCGTGATACTGGGCAGTATATAAGACTGCTACTTTGATGGGACGGGCACATCAAAACAGCAGTCTTGTAGACTTTGTGCGGTTGCTTTCCACGTGACATATCTAGTGGAGGACTCAAAGAAAGCGGTGAGTGTACAGTTTATTTTTATCTCGCCAAAAATCCACGAGTCTAAGGAACGAACAGTGAAGGAGAAATGAATATATCGACAACGGAACTCGCCCGTTGGGACCACTATTTGTGGTTGAGGTTGTCGAAAACAAAAGGTCACAACAGGTGCAAATGAATATTATGTAATGAATTCATTGACAAACATGGACTAACTTAAAGAGATGTATGGAAGGAGCACAATCCGAATCGAAACAAGCCTCATTTGAAGGACAGTCGAGTCTAGTAATACACAGAAAATATCCCATCTAATAAAGGATAAATAAATGATAAAGCTCTAGGCGTTTATCAATCCCTGAGGGATGCGCCATGCATTCAACTTCATTAAGCATCGTTGGAGGTGATTGAATGCATATCTGGCCTTTACAATGACTCGCGGTGGCCTACCTATGTATCGAGCCAGTGCTGCTATCCTTCTAGAGAAGTCTGGTACCAACTTGCCAACCCTGGAAAGATGGAGGGCTTGGCGGGTCATGGGCATGGGGACCCATCCTTTGTGTGTCGCGGGGCACCTCCGACCACTCCGCCACACTCGCCACTGTCCCATATAATACATATGACAGTTAAGTCGTTATTGAACAAATTCCTTCCTGATCTCAGAGGCTAGAAAGTTACTGTACATGACGTCACTATTATTATAATTCCATGATTTAAAATTCATTATTTCACCGTAAACTATAGTTACGGTGACACCTTCCGCACTTCTTTGAGACCTTGTCATGAGGCCAGTTCATAGCAAATACTAGCCCAGTTTTTGAAGATTTATACGAATATACTCTTAAAAACTCGTCAAAGAGCAACATCGGACAGTGGAAAACTCTAATCGAATGGGACTTGTATTATAACTGATCGGGGCGGAATAATGACACAACCGTAGGAAGGCCACTGACGAATGAAGAGACATCTGAATCAAACTTGCTACAGAAGGTAAAGATTAAAAGATCTTCACTAAAACTCTTAGTATCGGTGCTAAAACCGTAACGTAGGTGCGAAACGAACGGAACCCATAAGATACGATATGATGTACCAATAAGTAACACCGATATATGGATGGCGAAGAATTCCTCAGAACCGAAAAATCGACCTTCCATGCCGCACCCCTTGAACTTCACTCCGTTACATTCTATACTTACATATTTAAAATCAGGAATTTGGATTTCTAGCCATGGCCAGGTTAACCGGACGGGTAATTTGTCTAGCAACTATGAAGTTAAGCTCTTGGTGACCATGCTGGTCCATTTCTTTCGTCATCGGCCAAACTAAACCTGGACTTCCTTCTCCTAAAAGTCGATCTCACAATGCAGAATTCCGAATTCTGATACAATACTAATGATGGAGCTTTTGTACAATAATGTATATCTACAAATATGTATACGTATACGTTGTATATATATATATATATATATATGCATATTTTTTTCACATTTATGTTCATGCACCTATACGTTTATATGCACAGATATATAAACATACGTACACATTTATATTATATATATATAACCCCAATTTTGGACGAGGAATCGATCGATACAACGGTGAACACGGCAATGGCGGGCTCGTTAAAGCGTCGTTAAATCCGAAGCGATCAAAGAAAGCAGCGCATTGATCGATTGCGACATGCGTTCTGTTTTGCTCAGAATAACTGTTTAATCTCATTTTTGGGACGATCTGAGCCAACTTTGTTCAATTCGGGCTACTGAGCTAATATCTCTTCAATCGATTTGAGTTGACCAGCTTCTGTTGTTTCAGGCACTCCTTTCTCCTACTTTTAAATTGCGCATTGTCATCTTTTCCTACAAATGTCTTGCTGCTTAAAAACATAGTGAATATGCAACCACAATGATGATGAGATATTTCCGAAACTCCGGACCGCAGGAGTCTGCAGTGGGGAACGAACGCGCTATTACCCTTCCGAGAGGCTAACACGTTCAATACCGATTTGGACTGCTCACTCCCGTTGACGAGTGATTGCTGATGACACTGATCGATAGAGGGCTAGCTAAGGGATAGGCGAGGCGTAGGACCCAGATGGTGTGGTGGTGAACGCGTTAGCCCCTAGAAAGGGTAATAGCGTGTTCGTTCCCCACCGCAGACACCTTCGGTCAGGATTGTTGCAGATATCTCAGCACCATTTCGTACAATACTCTGCCATGAAAAATTGTAATAGGCAGCAAATAGAAAGTTGACATAATGAATACAGTTTGCATCACCTTCATCACTGATCCTATAGTTAATGGTCGACCGACGCCACAGTTGTGGTCAAAAAGTTTTTCCACGTCACTGTTTCAAGCGCAATGAACTTTGCTAACTGTGCGGTACGAAGAGTGTCACACTATTTCATCCGGATCCTCATGAATAGATTTAACCAAGTTCGGCGGTCTAAGCCAAAGTAGATGAATTAAGTAGCCAACAGACGGCCGCTGACTAGCGGTGGTAGTGAGGACACATTTCATGAAGGGTGCACCTGGTTTTCAACGTAGATGTGGCCAAGAATTCAGCGTTTTACCTCTCACTTCGTAATATGGGGTATTTCTAGCGGCAGCTTGGCGATAATATGCACGTTAACGCTGTGTACCATGTACCTTTTTTATGTCATTTTTAGACTTCTGAAGTGTAGGTTACGGCATGCAGGGCCACTGTGTCGAAGAGGTATCGAAAGGGTAGACACAGAGCTGGGTGTGCTTAGTATTCTCCACCACTACATAATAGATACTTGGTGTAAGGTTTTACTATTGTTCACTTCTTCTTGCTTAGATCTGGAACAATACGATTGATTCAACATACAATCATGCCAAGATACACAGAGCTGGGTCAATGAGAGAGTTCCACAACACCATGAACAGATTTACTTCCTTACACATAGAACACATACAACACAGTAGTAGTTGATGTTTCAGCAGTATCGCCTTCTTCAAAACCTGGAAGGGTACGCTAATACGCAATTTACTAGGTCAAACGCTTCAACAACAGATACAGAAAGATGAAAATTTGAACAACAGTTAAATGAGCACTAGCTTTTCGAAAAACCGTCCGTTTTTTTACCTGCCTTCCCGCCGAGGAAGAACAGCCGCTCAGAGTCGCATATGGTTGATGACTGCACCAGCCCGCATCAAAAATCAATTCCGAGATATGGGGCTAGATCAGTTGTTATGTCAGGGCATTCTTTCCTGCTACTTCCCTACTATTCATTCTCGGATTCTTGGCATTTATTGAACCAGCAGTCTGAGTACATTAAGTTCACCCAGGGGAAACTGAAAGGAAACTGGCTTCTCTTTCTAAACGTTCAAATAAACCTATGAAGTAGCGGTTACATGACAAAGTGATAGCGAAAACCAAGTAGCAAAAAATTCTGGTTCATTTCCTTTCTTCCCACCCTTCACACACATAGAGGGCGCTTGTGAGAAATATGTTTCGAACAGCTACCTCTGTGTGCACAACCAGGGGACTAAAGGAAGAATCGCGTGCCTTGGCTCGGCAAATAGCCATCTCCAATGGCTACGAAGAAGTTACCGCAGGAGATAAGTTCAGAAGGAGAGCGACGTGCCAAAACGAAACACTTGCCCAAAAGAAAGTCCCGTTTATGTTGCACTTTATTAGCGATGAAGTAAGCGTAGGTATAAAACGCTGTCTAGGAAGGGCAGGTTTAGAGGAATCGGTAGCGATAATTGAAATACCACCGAATACTCTTCGTCGTCAATTAGTTCGTAACCGCTTGCATGGTCGTCTATGTGAAACAACAAATTGCGTAATTTGCCCTTCCGACAGGGACAGTGATTGCATGAGTTCAGGTACGATATAACTGATATCTTGCAATGGTTGCGGAGATGAACGTATTAGCGAAACGGGCAGACCTTTATGTATCCGTATAAAAGAACACCTCGATAGGAAACGAAAATTAAACGAAAGTGTCCCACTAGGAACGCATAGGATACAAAAGCATAGCGGAGACGGTTTTGATGTAAAAGTCGCTATCCTCGCAAAGGGGATTAAAACACCAACGCGCAAATTTCTCAAGGCTTTTTCTATAAATGCCAAGAACCCGAAAGTGACTAGTTAGCAGGGAAGAGTGCTCTGAGATAACAACTGGTCTAACCCCATATCTCAGAACTGATTTTTGATGCGGGGTGGTGCAGCCATTAACCATATGCGACTCTGAGCGGCTATTCTTTCTTAGTGGAAGGAACGTAAAAAACGGTGTTTTTCGAAAAGCCGGTGATCCTGTAATCATTGTTCAGATTTTTATCTTTCTGTTTGTACTGTTGAAGCGTTTGACCTAACAAATTGCGTATCAGTGCACTCTTCCAGGCTCCGAAGATGGAGATACTGCAGAAGCGTCAGCTACCGCTGTGTTGAATGTGTTCTATGTGTGAGGAAATAAACGTGTGCTGAATGACAACCTTGCGATTGCTGAAAAAGATTTGTAGTCCAAGGCCAAGATTAATAGAAAGTCTATATTACAAACCATGAACAGAGCTTCAGAAATGAATCCGTTCATAACTAACGTTGTTTTCTGGAGATTCGAGGAATGACTAATTTTTTCATAAGCGTTGTAGAGATTAGCATTCGCTCCGGTTGGGCTATATTTCATGTTTTTAAAAGGAATATTAAAAGTATAAACGCTGTAGCGCCACTGATTTCCAAAGGCTTGTTCCATTTAAATCTTTGCATGAGATTCCAATGATTAGCACTGAGTGACTTTTGCTGAATAGCATCATCTCCATTTTCTTGCAATGATGACATTTCAAGATCATTTCTTATGCCGTGAGTACCCCTAGTTGTCTCTTGCGTGATAACATCCCTCTTAACTCAAAACTCTTCCTTAAGTTATGAAAAGTGATAGTGCCGTACTAATTTCTTGCGACATTTCTATAAGTTTCGTGACCGTGAAGGTCTCTCCGCTTTGTTGATAAGTCGTTACCCACGATAGATGGCAAACTAATTAAGTGATAGTTGTCGAAGCTGCTTTCTTAAGAGACTTTATTGCTTCTTTCCACAATGTAGTCATTCCCGAACGGAGTTTATTACTTACGCGCGGTCCGTCGGGCTCCATTTTGTCCTATAACCTCATGAATTTCTGGAAACAGTCCTCAGTTGATGGTTTTGAAACCTGGCCATATGAACACTATTTAAAATACAAATAATATGACAGGTCCATTTCCTTTGATTTCAATGGAAATGTTCTTTGTTTAAGGTGTTAATAATGATACTTTTCAGAAAATGGTCAAGAGTCCCATTTAGTGATAATCTTGCGATTTTGCCTTTTTAAAAATTTCTGTCTTGATAAATTCGGATACCCTCTCTCACTTTTTCTTCTATTCCAGGCCATGTGTCTTAAGTTCTGTAAACAGTTTCTTTGAGTCAATCCTAACAATAAATTCGCCAATGATGAAGACGTGAAAAATGGGAAATGCGCTGTAAAATGTCAAGTGCTTATAAAATCCTTCGATATTGGGTTAAGCTTTCTCGTAATGCCTAGGCGGCCAAGACTGTTCATTTAGCATTCCTCAATACTTCAACCATAAATGGTCTATTCGCGTCGTAAATCATTAATTAGATCCAAAGCTCATGGTCAGCCTTATGTTGAAGAAGATACGGGTTTCAACAAAGCCTCTACCCAGGTTTCTCCTTTAATTTTGCATTGCCATAATTGATGATTACTAAACGATGTTTTCTCGACTTAATCACTTCGAGCGACGTCGTTCTTCATCTGTTTAGCTTCTCTCGTTTGATCCTCGATAAGTAAATTTCGGTCACCTCCAAACGCGTAGATAAACTTTATATATATATATATATATATGTACATGGTGGAATATATGCATATATATAAATATGTATAATATACATGGTAATCTAATGTATAATATACAATATGTAACATATAATACGGTATGATGCAGAATGTAAACGTTTCCAAGAATATGCAGATCTATTTAATCCGGTAGCACAGCATAATGAAACCCTGAAAAAGACCAATTCATTGAACGCGTGTTTCTCCTGTAGTAGTTTTGCCAGAATTCATCATTTTACAGTGGTTGATCCCATCAATGTATACTCAATCACCATAATCATTTTTTCGACTTCAAGCAAGTTCGACTTTGGAAAATGTTTACATCCACCGTATTCCAACCACTGTGCTGAACATCAGCTGTCGTATAGAAACCATTTTTGATCATGTATCACAATGCGATCGAGAGGTGGCCTTGCGCAAAAACAGCGCAGGACAAGCTTCGTAACGACTTCTTTGGCAGTTGTTCAATTCCTCCAAAGATCCACTTCATATTGGCTGAGTGACCCTGAAAGTCGAATTGCAATGCAAACCCACAGGTATGTTCGCCACAGTGCCTCCAGTGTTAAGAAAAAGTTTGAAATTTACACCTCGGAGCCGAACTGTGTGCAACAACTGCCAAAGATTGATGTGGTACTGGTAACAACATGACCACTCACTTATCTGGGAAGTGGTGAAAATGTGGGAAAGCCACAGCTTTAGAGACTCCATTAAACGAAAATCTTGTCCAGCCAGCAAATTACAAGTCGAATTGAAAATTTGGTGTGACTTTCACCTTTGTTCATGATTCGTGAATAGCCACCACTTATCGATATTTTGCATTATTTTCATGGTCTTTCGAATGATGAAAATTTGTTAGATAGTTAACGCTATGGTCTCTAAAACCTCGCAAATAGCTTTTAAGAGCTAAGCTGTTAATACCGTCCACAAATCGTCGTTATCGACTGCTTATAAGCGTCCATGACCTCCTTCTTCTTCTAAAATTATGTTCCCGGTATGAAACCATTCGAATCAACAGCCCATCGTTCGTTTGGTGACCGCCTCATCGCATGATGACGTTTTGAGTTGATAGCGTTTTCTCTATATCCTCCTCCATTGATATATCGGTACGATGATGACCAAAGGCGTTTTCAACATGAAAATGCAATTAGGTTGTGGAGAAGGCACAGGAACTTTCACGGTTTTGACGCCGTTCAAATGGTGATGGTGTGTTTCTGATGCGCAAGTTTAAATTTCCGTTCACCGACTAATTGCCTAAGCATTTAAAACATTTTTTTTTTACTTATTCCCACGACCGACTTTCTATTAACCTCGGCAAATAGTTCTCGATATTCTTGCTGAATAAACAAAATAGAAAAGCAAAAATGTCGAGAATTATTTCTCAAGTTACTTTAAAACCTGGGTGAGAAACTGAACTTTATAGAATAGAAGAAAGCATCTACGAAATGAGGAGCATAATCTTAAGAGGAGTAGTGATGTATAGATGAGATACTGCTGCAGCAAAACGGTTGATTTACAATGAAAATACATGTTGTAATATCTAGGTGGTTGGTGGAAGGTTAGTTTTGATTAACCGAGAAAATGGACGATTAAAGCACAATAAGACTGTTATTACTAGCTTCCCAAGAAGAGGATAGGGGAACCGATTGGGTGGTTCCCAACAAGAAAAACTACCACGAGTCAGCCGGTTGATCGTGGATCACTAAGCGTACTCATAATAAAACAGAATGACTTAGCATACACTAGAACATTCGAGGTATTACTGAACTAGTATGCAGAAGAGTTTGAGACAAGGTTCCTACATTGATGTTCCACTTTCCATCAACCAAGTTTAGTGAGTTCAAGACTGGTTCGTGTTAGGAGTGAACACCACATAATTATATCGCTGGAGATAAATAAAAAAGAAGATAGTTCTACAGAAAAACAGAAGAGGAAGCAAATGTTTGGCAAGAAGTAAACGAAAAATACTTCACTAAAGTTTACACGTACGTAACGACGTTGAGCCCTATTTTCCCCAACTATAAGTGAAATTGTTAAGCTGAATGGAAGCTGAATTATGTGACATTATGAAAAATGTTTATTTTTCCAATGACTTTTACACAGTTATCTCTGACCAAAAGGTGTAGCATGCCGTGCTAGAATCTTCCCGAGCATAGAAAACTGCTAAGCGTTGCAAAAATGAACAGTAAAAAATACGGCATGCGATTTACGCGAGCACATTACACAACTCCAACGCATATTACGACTCTCAAGCCTCGTCACTGATGAAATGGGTTTCGACTCGCTTAGAAAGGATCTGGCAGTACTGCATTGACAATGACGAACTGTGACACCGGGTGGAAAAGCACCTGTGTGCAACTAAATGCATAGACTCGTTTTTGGTGAAGGTACTTGGCCATCACTCTTTAATCATCGAAGCATATCTTGTTTCCTTGAAAGGCTCCAGAGCGATGAAGCGATGGGTTCCACAGTAGTTAATGGATACCATCTGCGCTGTGTGGACGGACAGAGCGATACCAGACACTATTGCTGCTGCTGCACTAATGACGAAAAATAGGTACATCACAGCATGCGTCACATTTTATAGCTATCATGAATGTCACCGCTGCAAACAATAAACTCTTAGTTCCCTAGGATTCCTCCACATTATCGATGGGATTGTACTGCGGAGTGCTGGGCAACAACCATATAATTGTGAACCCCTATGCAGAATTTCCGAACTCAGATGAGGTCGAGATATTTGCAAAACTCTGGACCGCAGGTGTCTGCGGTGAGGAGTGAGCACACTATTACCTTTTCAGAGGGATAACCCGTTCACCAGGACACCATGCAGGTACTTTGTTTCGCCTGTCTCTCAGTTAACTGGGCTCATTGCCGAATGGGGCTCCCCAGATTAATGCCGTTGACGGGTCATTGCTGATGACACTGATCGATGGAATTAGTTGAGAGATAGGGGAAACGAAGGACCTGAATGGCGTTGTGGTGAACGCATTATCTGCCGGAAAGAGTAATAGCGCGTTCGTTCTCCACCGCAGGCACCTGTGGTCCTGAGTTTTGCAAATATCTCAGCATCATTGTTTCCATCACATATAACAAATACATTGTTGTGAAAAATAGTAATAGGCAGTACATAGAAAATGTTAATATTCAGAAGAATTCATAGCGCAGCAGGCATTTCGATGGCCTCAAACGGGACGTGAGAATTTCGTGAACTTGCAATTAATAAGCTTCCGTACTATACTCTCTGCATCGATGGCGGCCCCAAATGATCGATAAACGTGATGACCAAATGGAGGACTGAGGTAAAATGTCTTTGAAATAAACTTGAATAAGTTGCGAAAACAAGTGAAAGTACAATCATACGTAAGAACGAGTGTAATCAAAGTAGAAACCAGAGAAGGGCATTTCATATCCAGTTTAAACGTTCCACTAAATGACGGATAGTGAGATGTTAAACATTAATAATTTTAATGCAAATTTTAAAAACATGAGACCTTACTGATTTTTAAGATTACTGGCACAAATGTAACAAATGAGTGGGGATAACATAAAACTGTGGAACAAATAAGGCGTCTTGGAACACATCACTCAGTCAGTCTTAACATTGACCATTCCAGCAACGAAGGAGGTTTCTATTGGAGTGAAGGTTCCAATGTTGAGCCCACAAAATTTTTCATACTTCGGAAGAAAAAAGCCCAAAGGAATCGCGTACGTGCTGGAACGATTGGATTGTGTAGATCCATTTAACGAAGCATGATAAGAATTGCTTCAATGTGACACTTCTTCTGAGGTATGGTATAATCCAGAAGTTACTTCCATTAATAAGAGAACAGCCACATGTTAAGGTAAACACATCTGTGCAGAACTTTTACAGGTAGACGAATTCTACAAATGGTAACTACTCGAATAACAGATCAAGACCAAATCAAGGTGAAAGATCAGTAAAGAAATTTGCAAATGAATAAAACTAATTCTGATGAACCCCTAGTACACTGAAAAGCTCAATACCAAGAACTCTTCGCGATTACGACCCTTGGCTCTTATCTTATCTTTGGTTTCTGTAAACGACATCAAAACGACGACCTAACCATGCAGAAATTGAGGACGTTTCACAAAACTTTTATTGATTATGAGATTCGGACGTTGCTAAGAACATTTAAGGAATAATAGTTTCTCCGAGTGCGAAGAGTCACAAACCATAGGCCGGCCGTCGACTGATCACCATCAAAACGACTGCATATTTTTGCGGTCGCCGCGCTGGCGTGTGTGGCGAGCGAAAAACCAGTTTGCGGGCGATATGCAATATAAAGACATGACAATGGTTGAACTCACAAAAAGACTCGCTATTCTGTAGAATACAGGCAGTAATGATGTTGATCGAAATTCGATCCGCACTAGAACGTTCTCACGACGGGATTCACTCCATCTACGATGGAACAGCAGTGATGCAGCGCTATGGGTGAATCAAATACTGGTGCTCGGAGTGTCCTGCATGAATGAGGAAATCCCTTTTCGTACGGAGAGGCGAGTAGAAGAAGGACCCGCTCTCCGCATTGACTTACAACATCCTCACAGCGCTATTACTTCATTGCCCAAGCTGTGACGTAAGTCTTCGCCTGTTTTGTTGTGGTGAAACAACATTTCCACTTTAAAACAATTTAAATAACACCAAATATGGTGAAAGTGACGGAGCAGATCAAGGACGTTCGCGAAATAATCGTTAGAAGAGTCAAATTACCACACGTGTGTCCGTGCACAACTTCGTGAACGCTGGCTACTGATAACTAACATAAATAAACTCGTTCGGTGTGAAATCGTTTTCCTTTTCCACTAAAGCTCATGTGTGCCCTTAGAGCTCTGAAGAGATGAAGCAGAACACACTTCACGATGATTAATGTACGCGCCCACAGCTAATTTTTGTGTCTATAAATGAAGAAAAAAGAACTCAGTAAAGAGCTTATCGATCGCTAGAAACCAGTAAATTGTTCACTAAAATAATAATTTCTGATGAACGAAGAGAAACACATGGTGAGCCAATAGTTTCATAGGTATATTTTTCATTATCTTTCTATAATATAGGATGGCTTAACCGTTCAATTTTCTAAACATTTAGTAGGATCGTGTATAATCGTGGCCAGTGTTGAGATAAGGTTGATATTGTTCCAACGGCGGAGGAAGGGGCATTTCTGCAAAACGATCAAGAGAATATCGAGTATCAACTAGTAGGCAGATATGGAGCAAAGCATCTGCTTTCCCTATAAGAACTGACGGTTCTGTTGGTGAAGGGAGTCGAATAAACACACGGCTGACATCATTCGAAATCGCAGTGTTTACCTTAACGAGAACGAAAACTGGCGCGATTAGGTGCAACTAGACGAGAACAAGACGGAAAACTCATCAATGAGGTTCTCACTCGCATATGGTAGAATGATGAAGTAACGGCCTCATAATGAATAGCTGTTCATCTAGAAGCTAGCAAGAAAAGCCACCAATTGCCAGGAAAAATGATAAGGAATGCTAATCAGTAGTGGTTGCATTGCCGTAAGAAGTGTAAATTCTTTTTTTTTTTTTTTGAAAAACATGAGTAAAATGAATCGAACTAAAAGAATTAAAAACTGGCCGAACTAGGAACTAAAAGACCAAATTAAAAAGCTGAAAAATTACGGCGACTTATTTCTTACTCTGCACAAGAACTGGTGATGAGGAATGAAAATGAGGATATATTACTGTCACAGTGCTAAGCCTAACTGCGATGTTAAGATGGAAGAAGCGCTGTCAAAAGATTTGCTCGGAAAATGGCTGGCAACTTAGAACTCATGGTTCAGAGGTAGTAGCGTGCAGAAACGTAGCGGGTCAGTCACCTTAGCGTGCAACGTTCCATCCTTACCGTCCCGAATTTAAGATTTAGAAATCAGCATCCTGCAAGAAACACACAAGTTCTAATGAAATAGTAATGTGTCTATGTGCTGTGTACTGTATTTAAAAGTATTCAATTTTTTGGCATTGTGGCTTGTCACGGTATGGATGAAAGCATAAAAGATAAAGCTTTCCGCGTTAAGCAATCCCTGAGATATTCACAATGAATTTGACCTAATTAACCGCCACAGAGGTGGCTGAATGCAATTCGTCCTATATAATCAATTCAGGGGGCGTATTGATGTATAAAATCAGTGGTGTTATTTTCCCATAGAAGTATGGTATCACCGACCCTGGAGAAGTAGGAGCATGACTAGCCGGGAACAAGGATTGAACGAATGGCCCCGTGTATACTGAAGGGCAACTCTAACCGCTGCGTTACAATTGAAAATTCTATTTTTTCATATTCATATTCTATTCATATTCATTATCAAGGAAATCTCTCGGAAACTAGGAGATTTCGTCTCGACATGAAGAGACAGCGAAAAATATTGGAGCAATTGACGCCATTAACAAAGAGAAATACTCTGCGGTTGAAACTGAATTCAATCCATGAAGATTCCACAAGTTAACACTAAGAGCCTGAAGTTCTTTTTCACAAACTACAAACAATTTTCCGATAAATAGAAAATTTGAAAAGTTGCAAACGACACAGGCTTATAGAAGAGGCTTAGACCCATTTTATCAAGAGTGAATACAATCCCTCAAAATTATTAATTGATTTCTAGAGTGGTTTAGAATTGAAATATCTTCGAGAATGGTAATAGAATCTAGCTTTTTAAATTTTCAAACGAAATCCGATCACCCATAAACATCAGCGTCGAATTTGGGGACATTATAGCGCTCAAATGGACGAAATTTTTCTTGTTCAAAAGCTTTCATCCTTGAAATAGTGCTTGGACAAAAAAAATAATGTAGGATATATTTAGTGGGCACCACATACTCTAATTTTATCGCAGTAGAACAAAACAGTTGTCACCTTGCAGGCAAAGATTTGTAGATTCTAACACCTTTTGCCATATGTAATAAAGCTCACTCTGAGTTAAAATAAAGGAATAAAGGATAAAGTTCTCGGCGTTGATCAATCCTTGAGGGATACGCTATGCATTCAACCTCATTAAGCATCGTTTGAAGGTGATTAAATGCATATCTGGCTTTTACAATGACTCGCGGTGGCCTGCCGATGTGTTGAACCAGTGCTGTTATTCTTCCCGACAAGTCTGGTACAAATTTGCCGACCCCGGAGGGATGGAAGGCTTGGTGGGCCGTGGGAGCGAAGATCGATTCCACGTGTGTGTTGCAAGGCGCTTTGACCGCTGAGCCACATTCGCCTATACTGTATTAAATTTGAAATCGGCCATTATTTTAGCACCGTGCATGTGGAAATCAGCTCACATAAGTCGATGAGATTTAAGTTATATTTTGTCACTTTTTTTTTTGAAGAAAAACATATTGCATCCTTACTAACGTTGATGAATGCAGGAACGTGTCATTTACGAACATCTTCGCTAAAAAAAGTGTTAACACAGAAAAAGGTTGAGTTTAGTATAGTGCATATCAAAAAACCCCTTCACATGTGTTGCGAGTTGCTAAGATATGGTTTGGAAGGCTACCAGGATAGAGACCATTACTGATGAGATTGTTAAATCAAGTTTCACGTGTACCAATTTTCAAGGATGAATGTTCCTCTAGAAACAAATTCCTGACGGGAAATTATTCGAAACAGTTCTGCTTCTTTCTTCTATAAAGCCCGTCAGTTACTGCAACGTGAGCTTCACTCTCATACGATCACATCACCAATATGTATTTACCGAACGGACTCAGTTAACCCTGACCAAAACCGGAAGCGTTCCTAAAACAATATGAATCACTGTGGATTATAGAACATCGTTGCAGATAAGTTGGACCGCTGTGAAAGTAAATGGATTTTAAATTTTGATGGATTTCAAGGCACGAGTTTTTTTAAGCTTCTTGAGAATTTTCAGACTGCTTGACTATTTGGTGTTGTGCAATCTTTATGAAAAGCGAAACAACAGACTCGATGCCATATGGCAACGATTTTGATTCAGGATTCTGCTTGGCCTGCGAATGTGGTTGTTGTCAAGTTATGAATAATCAACATTTGTTATAACAACTTCTTCAAGCTGTACGAAAACAATGGAACGCTATTGTCACAAGTAAAGTCCAGTAACTGATTTAAAAACAATTCAAGAGAAGTCAGCACTATCACTCAAAATAATAAAGACGTGTCGGTAATGTAATAAAGAAGTTGTCCTCTTAAGGATTACGATATAAGTAGAGATCTGGAAAAAAGATATCAAATGATCGATTTTAAGGGAAAGTGGAGAAAGACGAGGTGAACTAACAGAAACAGCAGCATCAATGATTATAGTCATAAATTTAGTGCTGAAGAAACAGCTGCGGCAATACAACATCATCAATAAATGACTGCATCAGTTACACCATCTTCGATCTGTCCTTCAATTAATTTCAGGAATCGCTTTCGTCATGAAAGAAACTTCCCTCTGATCCACGTTGATGGGAAAAACTGTGAGCGCTCCTTCATGGACATTTCTTAATTCCTGGAACGTCACTCTAGGAAAGCAAACATTTCATTGATGGGAGAAGATGGCAGATCGTTTAGCTACCGTTAGCAAACGAAGTGTATAAACGCCCATAGTATTCCACTGACTCAAAAGTTTGAAAGATTCAGCTTAAACGGACATTGGAAAACGTTGATAAACGATGAAGATGTATTCAATCAATGCAAACGGGTCTTGGAGGAAGCTCGCTCCGTGGATTCCTCAAAAACTAGGGAACTGTCTGTGGTGAGGATGTGTGAACGTCCTAGCACGGCTATCATATGATTCTGCAAGAGAAACGACTCGACTAGAATTCAACTACATTTACGACCATCGAACCATCAAGCATTAGCCTAATCCACTTGTAACAAGTTGGAATTCTTTTGTGGATGGTAGATAGCACGAAGAAACAAGTTGAAGGAAGAAATTGAGATTGAGATCCGCACAATATGTCACGTCGGGTGTGGAGAAATGAAAGGAAACAAACGCAACCAGGTGTTGAATAAATGTGGGCTAAATGATTGTACGATTCACCTCTAGTAATACTTTCTAATACACTGAGCGACACTCAAGTTTCCTCGCATGGAGGAGTTGTCATCATGGCTTCAAGAACCTCAAACTCGTCATGAAGTGACCACTGTATTTAAATCAATGGTGGAGCGAAAGCTGTGGATTAGTAAGAAAATGTTATGGGAAAATAAATAACCGTATGAGAAAGTCATAATTTACCCATATGGGCGCATGCCTATAGGCCATTATGTCTCATAACTACGTTAATCTGTGAAACCTTGGAACGAGAATGTAGAGAAAAGTGACATCACAGATGGAGACATCCCGAAAGAACGAATGGAGAGAAATAAAATCGACGATGGTGATATAGAAAGTGAAAGAATCTTCATTGCTAAGGAACACGAAAAGATAACGAAACGCAGAATAAGAGAACAATTTTCCAAAGAGCATACGTAAAAAATTTTAGTTCTCTTTTTTGTGGAAACCTACGTGCAAGCAAGTCTGCGATCACATCGCTCCCAAGAAAACCTGGGATCCGCACAATGTGAGATGCTGGATCGTGTAGAAAAAAAGTGACACAAATTCAGCTGAATCGTTAATAGCAGAGATTTATAGGAATAGATGAGTTCAATGTGGAATGCCTTCCTGTCTGGTCAGGAGCGTCTGTCATATTGATGATAACACAACGCTTAAACCAATACACATATTAATTAATAACATTCGTGCATAAATAATGTTTAACGACTTTTAATTTGCTGATATCCTCGTCATGTGGACGCGATTGACTGAGTGAGAACTACAGAAAACCATGTAGAAACGCTTAAAGCAATCAAACGTGATAGCGAAGCAAACAAGCAACGCAGCTGAATCGCCGAATATTCAGGCAGACGAATAATGGCGGACATAAAACGACGACGGCCACAGCTTCAGCCAATGTCGCCATCATATTTTTCCTTCGATATGAAAGTGCGATATACAGAAGTGTGTAGGGATTTTGAACTTTTTGGGCTACATTTCAACGACAGAAGCAGATGCACTGAAAGGGAATTCTGACTAGGAACATTGGTGGAAATCAAACCTACTCGTCACTAGCGACATTATAAGTACCCTGCAGTCATAAAGGCAGGGTTGGAACGGACATAGCTTGTTACTTGAGAATGAGAGCATCACGATTATAAATAATAACACTGTAACAATAATCTACTTATTCATGTACAGTTTTGAATATTTTACCGCTTTTTCAAAGAAAAAAAAGAAGTGGACAATTAAATGTCTCAAAAGCCTACCTTCTTTCAACCTCGGCATGACTAATCAACATGCACTTTTTCATTAATAAGCCAACAGCCGAACGAAGTTTTTTTTTTTTATCAACGTCGTGTTAGCATCAATGGAAAAATACTTAATCGTCGCTTATTTCAGTCCGTTCACTTGCTTTCGATTTCATAGCATCATTTCTTTACAACGTCCTCGAATTCCCTGTATTTCATTTTTAAGAAACAGCTTCGGCATACAGACAACTGCAACACCATTAAGTTTCTGAGCTAACGCTAAGAACGACCAAATAATATTGTGAAAACGGTGAGTAAAACCAACACAAAAGACTGCAACTTTAATCATTATGCGCCATTAAATATACACTGAAGAGAACGATTAATATAAAGAATGAAAAAACCTTTCGCAACCCTCCCACAATGGTTAACTGCTTCAACGCAGCTGAAATGGGTACGGGGGATAATGGTGATTATCTGCAATGAAGGGACTTTAACGTGGCTTTTTGAAAGAGAAGATTTTCCCAAGCCATAAATTTCCGGAAAAGTAGAAATTGCGCTTTGTTAGTGAGAATTCTAAGAGGGGCCATCCATGTATTAAAGTAGATGTCGGAATAGCTATAACTAATGTATTTCAAAACAAATTTACAGTGAAAATTCTCAGAAAAAACTCGATTGCTTGGTAGGACATTCACACCTGCCAGCGAAGCGATGAGCCTGTGAGGTGTCGGCAGATTGCGAAAACGACAGGCCGGACTTTCACCGGCATGCCGCGTGGCCGGCAAACCAGTCGTACGAGCGGAAACGCAAAATGCACTAGGGCGCCACGGCACGAATTAGCGTTGAGCTCCTTAGACGTGATCAAAGGACTAATTAGGCGACAAACTGAAACTACTCTATTGCTTACAACAATAACATCGGCATACAACTACAAGATGCTGAGATATTTGCAAAACTCCAGACTGCAGGTGTCTACGGTGAGGAACGAACGCACTGCAGGTGTATGCGGTGAGGAACGAACGCGCTATTACCCTTTCTGGAGGCTAATGCGTTCACCGCCACACCTTGTGGGTCCTTCGTTTCGCCTGCCTCTCAGCGAGTCCTATCAATTAGTGCCATCGGCAATCACTCGTCAGTGGGATTGATCTGGAAATCTCACATCGGCATTGAAACCAGTTAAGCTGAGGCTGCAGCTGAAATCATATAGCGTTTACTTTTTATTTTCTGCCAACTGCAATTTTTACGGCAGGGTATTATGCGAAATCGATAGGATCCGTATGAAGTGGTGGTGAACATGTTAGCCCCAGAAAGTGTAATAGCACGTTCGTTCCCCACCGCAGGCACCAGCAGTCCGGAGTTTTGCAAATATCTCAACATCTTTTGGTTGAATTTCGCATTATATGCTGCCATAAAAACTGTACTAAGCAGAAAATAAAAAGAAAACATAATAATATCGACAGTTGTTTATATTGTTGGACCGGAGTTAGGCTGTAGCAGTATTTGCTGACAAATGTTTCCCCTAGATCTTCAACCTCAGAACTACAAATGTTCGTTGGATATATAAAGAGTATAGTTAAATAACCTAGACAATTTATGAGTTCTCCATATTTGTTTTCTGAAAATTGGTTTTTTTTCTTTTTACACTACGCTATTTAACACGCTCCCGACGGTATGAGTCATGTATGACTCGTAGGCCGTAAAATATTGTTGCAGTTTTTAACTTCTAACAACTAATTCTGAACTCATAGCGGCTTTGTTGACTGGAATGAAAACCACTGAAATTTAGGGATCATTGTAAACGAGATCCATGTTTTCTCTTCCTGTTATGATGAAATTCAAATTTTTTGGAGTCATTGAGTCGCTCTTCCTTGTTTCTTCTTCTTTCATCGAGGTTTATATCACAGTTTAACGAAACGATTGACCGATCGACAGTTTTCCAGCGGTTTATGATGGCGCTCTTGAACGGTAGTTATACTGGTTGTTGGCGCTAATTTATTCATTGGAAAATATTAGTATGAATCGGAGGAGAAGTGAACACACGAATAAATCAATAAAATGTAAAAGACATTGAATTCGAAGAGCGATGTTCCCTAGCCTTGTATTATTCTCATAAAAAAACAGCAGATTTTGAGAACGCGATCAATCAAGACGATGGCTGACGAGCTCCATACCATTCGATATTCTTCATTTCAATCAGAGAATTTTCATAATAAGCAGAAATATAGTAGGAACTACAATAGAAACTGTCTTATCCAGCAGAGCTTTGACTCCTTAGCGTTGTTAGGTGTAACACGACGGAACCATCTTACGTGGTTTAAGGCTCCACGATAGTTCAGTTGTAATTATGTGTTTTCACTACACTTTTTTTCTTCTCAGCTTTATTTTCATAGATGGTTTTCCCCGTTTACTATTAAATTCTACATCTATTTTGGAATAGCAGATGTGGCCACAGAACTCGGCAGCTTTCCTGTTCTAACGACTAGAATCCGTCGTTTTCATAAAGGAACTGCTCTAATCGGCTCTAATCGTTCCACACCTGCATATACATCGGTTGAAAGCCATGTATGGCTAGAATACTGTAGCAATGCCACCATATTTTGTAGTAAGATCGCCAATTGGTGAATGGCATTTAGTAAGTGAAAGATTAATTAAAGTGCTGCTGTTGTTCTTAGCACACATTCACCTACACGACAAATATTCGAAAACTTAGTATACAGGAAAATGAAGTATAAAATGGACAATGTTTACGACGTAGGATGCAGACGCGCGTATGGCGCAGTGGTCGGAGACGCCCTGCAGCACACATGTGGCATCGACCTCCACGTCCATAGCCCAGCAACCTTTGCATTTCTTTGGGGTTGACAAATTGGTATCAGATTCGTCTGGGGGGATAGCAGCATTGGTTCGACACATTGGCAGGCCACCGAGTCATTGTAAAGACCAGATATGCATTCAATCACTACCAAACGGTGCTTAATGAAGTCGAATGCACGGCGCATCCCTCATAGATTGATGGAAGCTGAGAGCTTTGTCCTTTTTATTTATTTTGTAGACACATCCTCACATTCGTTGCTTAATTGTTTTAGAAAATATTATGTGTTCAGTGGATAATCTCTATTTAACCAAATTTCCATGTTGATTGTGAACTGCTAGTTAAACAGATCTCGACTGATTCATGGACACTCTATGTTTGTTGCTAAATCTATTTTGCAACACCGCATTAAACAGAAGATCGCTTCAAATTCTAAATTCACCTATGCTTGCTCAAAAGACTTACTTCTCATGCTCCTCCGCATGAAGAATCGATAAATGCATTTATATGCTCTTATGAACTGCCTTTGTTGAGAGGATACAAGGTTGGTTTGAGTTGTCGTCGTTGTTGTTGTTATTGTGGTTTTTGGTCAATGGCTGACGTTTCGGCGATGTCGCCTTCCTTCAGACCCGTGCTGTTGCGACTACTAATTGAACCTCGCATCAGCTCAACAAAGGCAGTTCGCAAGAACATGTATGGATATATTCACTTAGTCCAATTAGACGCAATTCTTCGTAATACTTTATATTATTCTTTATCCCACTGTTTAGCAAAACACGAGGTGTTATTTTTATTCTTTATTCACGTCGAAGCTGACGCTTCGACTGATTTCGCCTTCTTTAGAGCTTGGAAACGTCAAGTTGATCGCAATCTACCCGCCAAACACCTCCATAACCAAACAGAGAATACGCTAAACCAAGAGTTCAATCATATTGAACAAAGAATAGCTTTTTTGCACAGTTACCGCTTTCTATACAAAGAATTCTTCGATCAGTACCGGAGTTAATACATTACTTTTGCAGATTGATCCAGTTAGTACTTAAACTGTTTGTGCCTATGTTGGTTTTCTCGTTATCGTTGTTGTCGTATTAGATATAAGTATTGAGTGCGATGATACAAAGAATCAGTTGTTCAATTTTGGGGACAATCATAAGGGTACCTGCTTGCTACAATGTTGTGCTCTAATGAAAGGTAATGACCGACTGTTGTGTTCAGAAACAAAAAGAAAATTAAAAACCAGTGAAAAAGAGTTATGTGTGTTAGTAGTAAAAGAAAAAAAGTGAAAAATAAACAATGAAATTCTCCATCCTTCAAAAGTGATCTGGGTGCCTTCACCGAATAGAGGTCCTTGCCAGGTCCAACAAGGTGGCACTGAGTTTAGATCTTGACGCACAGAAAGGTGGAGTAGCCGTTTCGCCTTTCTCTTAGCCGTGTTTAAACCTACTGGTGCTATGAGCAATCACCCATCACCGTGATAAAAAGGATACAAATAGTAACGTATAGCAAATAGTATGAATAAGCAGTAAATAAACAAGTGACTACATTGTGATTTATACTATAGCTTCAGCCTAACTGGGTTCAATAACGATTTAGCTTCCAGATCAATCTTGTCTATAGGTCATTGCTGGTATCATCTATAGGCTTAAACACGGCTGAGGAAAATGCGTATGTGGCGCTTGTGGCGCAGTGGTTGGAGGCGCCACCGTGGCGCGCACGTGAAATACGCCCATGGCTCACCAAGCCTTCCATCCCTCCGGGGTGGGCAAATTTGTACCAGACTTGTCTGGGAGGATAGCAGCACTGGCTCGATACATCGGCTGGCCACCGCGAGTCATTGTAAAGGCCAGATATGCATTCAATCATCTCCAACGATACTTAATGAAGTCGAATGCATGGCGCATCCCTCAGGGATTGATCAACGCTGAGAGCTTTATCCTTTGTCCTTTTGAGGAAAAAGCGAAACCAAGGACCGGCATGGTGTGATGGTGAACGCGTTAGCTCCTGGAAAGGGTGGTAGCGATTTCTATCCTCATTGTAGACATCTGGGCACTGGAGCTTTGCAGATATCTCAGCACCATTGTAGTCACACTTCACATCACACTCTGCTATGAAAAAGGATAGGCAGTAAATAAACAACTGACTGCATTGTAATTCAAAAATAGTCTCGACATAAATACTTCACTAATAATAATAAATAAATCCACAAAATATCTTGAAAATGTGAATGCTTTAAATCTAAAATATTTTTGAATTGCTATTGCGTATATCCCTCCAAACGGTTTATCGCACCATAGTGGTTGGGAGGTGATCCTGGGTGTCGGGCTGCGATGTACAGCGATCAGATTCGTCCCCACATCAGGTCTCCCAAAATGAGAAGGAATTCTGCGTCTCCATTAGGAAACCGAGCCAAGAGTAAACCAATACCAGGAATTGTCACCGTCCTTATGCTGGGGCCCGCACAACCAGTGAAGATGGGCCATCCACGATCCACCACCGTCCTGGTATCAAACTCGCATGATGACAAGTTTTTCTCTGGTCCACAAGAGCTGCGACTGCTTGTGGTGGTGAAGACCTGGGGCAGACTTTGGCCAGGCTGACCTCGGGATTGTAGTGAACCGCCATGGGTTGCCAACCAATCTCTGAGAAATGGTTATTTGCGCTTGGGTCTGCACAACCAGTTACGACGGGTCGTTCAAGTGTCAAGTAAGTAAGTAGTTTTGATATACACTACCCTTGCGGAATAGTCAGCCAACTTACTCTTGTATTGTAGTGACTGTCAGCCGAACATCGTGGTTTCGGTGATACTGAGACTGCTGTAAGCCTGTATTGGAAGTAAACTATCTGTAAGCCCCACAGAAAAACAGTAGTTGCCACCCTATAATCACCAACAAACACCTTAGAGCTGTTGTAACAAAAAACTCAGCAATCGTTTTGAAGATCCAAATAACTAGTTGGCAACTACGGATATGCTTCACTGAGGGATTTCCATCTCGTTAATAACCGCGACTATATGGCCCGTCATCAGGTGAAGGTTATGGGGTTGAGCACAAACAGTAAGTGATCTTCTATTTGGTCCTAGATGGAAATCAATTCAGCGGTGGTTTCATTATTCCTCCTGCGTCAGATTAACTTGAAACTCTCAATAAAAGTGAAGAACTTTATGAATCGTGTATATAAGTTTTATTATGCATGTGAATTCTGCAGAAGGCCTACAATTAAGCGTGTGAGAGGTAAATGAGAGGTGGCAAAAAGCGGTTTCAATGAAAGATCCTCTGTCTTCTTTTAAAAAACATAGAGAGCTTCTAATTATTTCGTCAATCTTTTTTAATACAGTATGTATAGACAACAGCGTTTCTTATAAAAATCTTTTAGCATCTCAGGATTACGTCGGAAGACTACGAAAGAATACTCAAGACTCCATCTCCGAGCTACGAAATCTGGTAAAAATTGGACAGCGAGCAGCACTTATGACGCACAAATGCTGCGATCGAATACTTCATTTAGAATTAGAAGAATTGAAGAGATCGATTACGGTGTTAATCTAATGATTAAGTTGAGAAGATGATGGCGTGCTCCTCGATACGAGCTTTTGCTAACTGGTTTTATCAATTAATTACTGGGATTAAATATGAATTGTTGAAAAGATGGGGAAAATGCACGCTTTGAAAGCTCTCTTTGCCTGCGAACCAACCCAATTTTTTATGAAAGTATTAACGCTGAATTCCTTTGCAATTTCTTGAATAACCATTTATAGGGACAGAGTTCACCCTCATTTTCACGTGCTCACCATCAACAATTGGCTACCGTCGACAACCTTCTTCGTAACTAGAGGCTTCTATCTCCCAAACGAAACTTTTTGGATCATCTAAGCTCTGTTCGCTCAGAAACGCCCTTTTCCTTTGGTTCATATTTTTATCCATTTCCGCCAGCAGTGTGTTCCAAGCTGGAACTCGCGAGGAGGAACGCGAACACTTTTTAACGTAGTACAAGAAAGCACTAACTGTTCATACCTATGAAAGCCGGTTTGAAAAATTTATTCTTGTTACGCAGACATTTCCAGAGAAAAACGGATTAGGATAGATGGCGATAGAGGGAATAGATAAACCGATATGTATAAAAGGGTCTAACGAAAGAGCTTCTTCACCTTAATGCTGCTCCACTGGATTCGACTTAATCCGATCATAAAGATCCACAAAGAAAGAAGGAAAAACAGTGGATGATCGACTCGAAACATCGCAGCTGCGAATAAGACGATGGTGACAAAGCGTTAGCAGAACAAAAGCTTTTAACAACCTCGTGCTGGCTTGAGGGCTTCAACAAAATTGAAGTCTTTTCACATTAAATCCTATAAGTACTACTTGGGAAATACCTGTGAAAGAAATAGGCTTTGAAATGGTACACAAATAATGCGAGCGATAAATAATATTCAATTCGGTTTTCCGACTCATGTTTCTATTCGGTGAAGGCTGGAATTTTTGCCTAGGTTCTGTGGCCACTTGAGTAGTTCAACTTCTTCATAAATGTTCCTAATCAATGGTATACTTCATTCCCTCTGGGATCTTGTGATAGCTGTCTAAAGCGTTTCTGAATATTCAACGTAAGCAATTACCATTTCTACCACCAAGAAGGGATCGCAGGGTTTGTTGTCCCGACGAGGGGTTAGACAACTATGTACGGTGAGTGCTTTGCACATCGTCCCTAAACAATACGCTTCTCACTTTCCCATCTGTTCACACACGTGTAGACTTCCTTGTGTAGGCAAAAATATGCATAGTGAAGCATTATAGCTAATCTGATGACCGTAGTGATGAGACATTAACCGAAGCCTTCGTTGCCATTCAATGATTCATAAACGCTTCGACGAACTGACTACTATAGCCGTACGCAAGAGCTTTGCGTTACTGCACCTCCTTGTTAGCACACCTGACTTTCTGCTGATTAACCTATTTGTTTAGTTAGACTTTTATCTGATGGCTTATGTCTCCATCGCACTTCAAGTTCATCGCATCAGCTATCTGTTGACTTTTGATCTACACGTGAAAGTGGCTTATGTAATCAAATTTCTGAAAAATCGGCTAAATGATGACTAATGTGGGCAATGATTTTGGAAACAGCAATAAAGCGGTATGAAAAGCTTTCTTCAATAGGTAATGCATTTGGCACGTAGCAACCAGCATTTAGTAATAACATTGTTTTTGTGAAACCAAGGACAAAATTTAGGTTAAATCGTCGGTTGAACATTATTTCAAGAGAGGAAAAGAGTATTTTGGGAAAGTCAATCACGGAGCAAAAAAAGCGGTGTAAATCAAGAAATTTCTAGACAGTTTTTATTCCTTACCTCTCATTTTTCTACGTTTTCCTCGTATTACATGGTTGGTACAAATTCTATTTGGTGAAAAAATCAATAAAAATTGGGAATTCGTCGCTTTTTCTCTAAGCAATTTCTCTCTCAGCAGGCAAAAACCAGAAAGTGACAGTGACAAAACCTTGCGAAAGGTTACAATATTAAAAACTTAGTTGTATTAATCAATTTTCTTCCAGCATATGTGATATCGACATTATTAGAACGAGGAAGGAACAGAGATGTTTGATTGGATTTTTTGTCATATCTTTACCAACAATTTTTTAGCTGATTGTCGCGCGAGAAGACGTTACTGATAGAACTCCTTTTGCTGAGGTGACTCACCGGTCTTCAATGCGGGCAGTCCTCAAAATCAAGTGGTCTTCATTTTGATTAAACAGTACCTCTATCGGAAGTGAAGTCATATCATTCAGTGAGATTTAGCGCGACTAAATATTTAATAATGTAGCGCACGAGTAGAGTAGTGTTAAAGATTCCTTTCAGTAATATCCGCAAAGTAATGCTACGACCTATCTCAATGCAGACTTAACTTCCTTCCTTGCGGGATCGAGATATTGGTGCCGGCTTCTTTAGAGAACTTTTTTGGTTCCATAAAGGCTAGTGGTTTCCTGGTTTATGATGAAGACCAAACGTGAAAAAACTGCTCAGCTCCAAACAACATTCGTTGTTGGGTCATGTAAACTAAAATCTAAAAAACTTTTGGACAGCCTGTCGTTCTACTGTCATAACAAATACACAAGGTAATCATCATTACACTGGTTCTGATCAACGCCTTCTTGGCGCGAAGATTCGATTCAGCCGCAAACTGAAAAAGAACTCTCTTCATCGACCACGAGGAAAAAGCCTAGCAGTATATGACGAGAACATTCTGAAAAGTTGCTTGTCGAAAAACTGAAAAGCTGTGCCGAATCCGCCTCAGTTCCTCAGACAAGAAGATCGGATCGCATCTCCACCACTACTAAGGAGTTGCTCGAACACAGAAGGAAACTGAAGCTTGATCCCACTGCAACACGCTTAGCGCAGCTGGTGATAAGTGCCAGCTGTAGAGCTCTGCAGAAAGATCTACAGCGGTACAAGCAGAAGAAACTACTGGAAGCAGCAGAGAAAGGAAACAGTCTGAAAAATGCCGTCGGGACTTATGTGATTATAATGTTCCGCTGTCAGTTTTGATGAACGAAGATGGGATCGTCAAAACTTCTCGCCATGATATGGAATTAATAGCGGAAGCGTTCTACACCAACCTTTTCCACTCCACAATCCCCATTCCGGGCCCTAATATCCCCGCTGGAGAAACACCACTTGGAATTCTTCCGTCGCAGGTTCGAGTTGCGATAGAAAGCATGAAAAGAGGCACAGCTCCAGGACCAGACAATATCACTGCCGATTTCCTTAGAGCTGGAGGCCACAATTTACATGCACTTCTCGCAGACCATATGACAGCATACCTTCAAAAGGAAAAAATCCCAGACCAGCGGAAGACGTCGCGCACGGTCATCCTGCCTAAGAAAAGGGACCGAAAGGATCTTCGTAACTATCGTCCTATATGCTTGTTAAATGTACTTTACAAGCTCTTCACGAAGATTATCCTCTCGCGCATATCAATTGCATTGGATGAAGCGCAACCAGTCGAACAAGCAAGATTTTGAAAAGGATTTTGCTGCATGGACCACATCGAAACCGTGTCCAGGGTCATCGAAGTCTGTCAGGAATACCACTCGCCTCTAGTCCTAACCTTTATCGACTGCGAAAAAGCGTTTGACAGTGTCGAAACGAATGCAATCCTATCAGCGCTCGTCGACCAAGGAGTGGACCCGTCCTACATAAGAACTCTGTCCGACTGTTATCGGAACTGTGCTACGAAAATACAGCTTTTCCATCGACCTCTTACCATACCCATAGAAAAGGGGCTTGACAGGGCGACACAATATCGCCAAAGCTGTTCAGTGCCGTACTATAGTGGATAATGAGGTCACTCGCTTGGGATGAGAAAGACATACGTGTTGATGGAAAATTCCTATCAAGCCTTCGTTTTACATTGTCACCTTCTCAAGAGGTACTAGCGAAGCAGAGATGATGATCAACGAGCTCAACGAAGCGGGGATAAAGATTGGACTCCGCATAAATCGAAAGAAGGCTCAGTTCATGAAAAACCCATGGTGCGAAGGCGAAAAAATTGAATTCGATGGTTCCCTCATTGCAGAGACCACCTCGTACGTATACCTTGGGCGATCAATAAACATTGAAAACAGTGTGAAGGTGTAATTACATAGAAGAAAGAAAGCAGCTTGGGCCGCATTGGGGTCTCTCAAAAAGCCACCAATCAACCAAGGAGCTCGAAAGTCCGCACTCATTTCCTCGATTCTACGGTCCTTCCAGCGCTCTGTTATGGTGCAGAGACGTGGGTTGATACTTCAAGAACGTCAAAAATTCTTCGCACTACTCAGAGAGCGCTTGAGCGATGTCTTCTAAGACATAACCGGCACTCTCAGTATCTAGCCAGGATGCGAAGCTCTGACCTTCGAAATCTGTCACATCTTCGAGATCCAGGGTAATATACATCGAGAGCGAAACATAGATGGGCCGGTCACATAATGAGAAGAACAAACGACAGATGGACAAAAAGAACAGTAGAGTGGACTCCAAGAGAATGCAAACGTCCCCTTGGGCGACCACCTACACGTTGGGTGGACGTGTTCGTAAACAAAGTAAATCAGCTGTACCTGCAGCTGCAGTTGTTTTACAGATCACGGTATGAGACGGGAAATTTGTACATTGTGTTTGCCATAAATTCTGTCGTGGTATTTCATCTTTTACCTCAGCAGTGTTTTAGGAAATCTGTAGACGACAGCATTATACAGGTGTGAAGATAATCTCAACAAACCTGTTTTTTCATTATGAGAGTGATCATACATTTGGAAAAAAGTTTTTGGCTTTTTTCTCTGCAATGACTCTTAAGCTTAGGGGAGAAATAAGTGAGTTCTTCGCTCTTCGTAGCCCTTTACGTCAACATCGAAAATGTAGCCCTGGACAATTTACAGCACGTGCTTGTGCTTGCGGTCATGTGGTTCCCAAGTAAAATCGTCTTTGAGGTGTCTTTTAGGAAGCAAAATAGTTTAACTTCCGAGAGAGCTGATACGGCTGACTCACCTTTAAGGTCGTAATATTTTGAACGAAAGAAGATGGGAGCAAATCAATCATTGCCCGCCTGAACAAAACCGGTACACTCAGTGAATTCTTCTTAAATGCGGCTATTCTTCGAACGGCGACACATTTTTTTTCTTTTTTCCACATGTTCATTCATATTCATAGAATTTCTCATTTACCTAATGCGTCTCTAAAATTCTTTCTCCACCTGTTACTTGTTTCACTACTTGGCTGCAACATTTTGCAACTGAGTTCTTCATTTTCTTCCTTTAGCAATTGAAACAGCTAATAATTGCAAATATTCATTAATGAAATGCATTTTTTCAAATGCTGAGTACTTTAATGGTCTGCCTTCATATAGTGTGTGAAACCCACTGTTCCAATCGTTTCGATGCTTCGCAATGGTAGTCGAATTGTACGTGGCCTCGCCAGTGGCTTGAGGATCTATAACTTCTATCCTCAGTATAGCATCCACTGCATTTTACTGTGTAGCTGTGTCTAGAGTTGCGAGATCTTCGTACTAGAAGGCTTCGCTAGAATTTCATTGAATGTATCAGTAAAGCTTCATGAATTGTTTGGTTAAAGCTTGCCTTGGGACTAGGGTTCTTCTAAGATTTCAGCCACCCCTATGAATAGATTAGATGATCAAATAGTTGGTTGAAGAAAGTGATTCTCTCGGAAATTCTTAATTTTTTTAGGAATTACTTTTTTGAAATCATTTAAAATGTAAGAGGGTTATACTTTTAAAAATTGTGCATCGATGAATTCTACAACTGCTTCATGATTTATGGCAGCAAATAAACTAGGGATTTTTGAAGTAAATATAAAAATTCTTGTAAAAGATTTCTATGAGCCCTATTAGTAAATTTTATGAGAGCGCTTAGTGAGGCATTGATCGAAATTCTTTACAACATGGTCACGAGCTACCGAGAATGCGGTAAGAGCGAACAACATTTACCTGATTAGGAACGACGTGGCTGTTAGCTTTGTACCACTCCACTTATTTTATTGCTGTAGCACATATTTTAACCCACTTATTCTAGGTCATCGCCATATTCCTACAGACTAAAAACGACTCTTACGTTATTGCTTTTCATTACTCATGAGAACTCTGTTTTTGATTGGCTACATCACCGCTGTCCGCGCCGGACTATTCGATTTCTTCAATGGTGGGAGCAGTGGGAGAGACACGGTACGACAATTTCTATTGAATTTAATGGTCCATGAAAATATCTCTATGGTTAATTTAAAAAACGTTGGAACTTAAATGAGCAACATAAAGTTTCCTTCTTGTTTGCTTAAAAAGTGGAAACGTTCCGTGATTGACTGAGTGTACACACACTGAGCGTGAATTTGTCAACAACTAGATGGCAATAACAGATTCGGCTAACATTTCAGCTTCCTCGTCTTTTTCAAAACTGATGATCGGAGTCGATGGTCCACAGTCGTTCATGCTCGCGTTGTGGGTCTTCGTAGTCCTATCGAGTCCAATGTTCTTTAGTGGTGCGCCGCTCGATTGGCAATGTACCGCTGGTAAAGTATTAATGGAATATACCATCTGTCCGCCTCATGATTTTCATTTGAGCCAAGCGGACTACCACTCTTACTCCTGATAATTTTCGCTTGCTTCGAGCGTATACCGACGGGGTCCATTTCCATTCTTTTTTGGCAATCTGCCAAGATTGTCCACTAAGTTATGTTTTCTCAAGAAACTCGAAGAGCATCGTGCTTTTTTCTTTCAGAGTTATCGTGAAGAAACTTAGAATTTTCCTGCAGCGTATTTGATATCCCTTGAATGTAGTGGCTAAGGGCTTGCACTTAGTAGTCACCATTGCTGTACATCACGTTAGTTGGAATTTAGGGTCCCCTCAGTAATTTTCGTGGCACAGGCTGTCTGGAATCATTTTCCCAGAAGTACTATTAACTGCACTAGCACATGATCATTCGGTTTAGTCCAAAAAGAAGTTTTCGTGAAGGAAGTGAACATTATATAACTCGGAGTACTGCTAGTTGAGAAATAAATTTCAGTGCAGTACTCTTCTGAAGATAGGCTTTCATGTTTAACGTGGAGAGAGAATTGTTATAGAAAATGCGTGTTCACAGAAATGGTCTTCACGATGACGCCGCCCTCTCACCCAATTCATTTTGTTGCCATTTTTCAGCTTCCATGTGTGATTTTTTTCTGGTCTATTCCGAGTTAATTATGAGATCTGCTCTGACGATCTGTTGGGAGATATTTTCCTTCTGGTATAACTTTCTCGCAGTCATGTGAATTTTGACGGCCTTATCTTTGCGTGATATGTTACCATTAGCACTGTAAAATCAGCGTTTTACCCATTCCTTTAACTTTAAACGATCATTTTTGATATGATTTCCCAGAGGAATCGGTGCTCTTGACCAAGCTCTCATGTTGATGACTATGCACAAGCTCCACCTACTTTCTCGTCGCATTTCTCAACAGGAGCTCTTAGTATATGTGGAGTTTAGCTAGCGATATCTTCTCGTGTTGAAAAGGTAGTTGACGTCACTCTTGATCCTTACCTCTTTCACCATTAAGTTCTTATAAAATCCTCTAAGGTGGATCAATAAGTAAATGGAACTGCTTCTAATCTCAAAGGCGTGATTTTATCTTTCACCAGCGTTTAGTCTCCTATTCGCTATGGCAAGAGGCAACATAGGCTTACGTCTAGAGATTTCTAAATGAAGGAGATCGGCTAAATCACATGCATCTTAATAATCCAATCCATTCTCAACAAATATTGTTGGCAGCAAACGAATATTTATGGTTCACAAGCGCATTTCTCAGGTTCACACCACCCATCCTGACAGTGGTCAACTTAGTGGGCGTCATGGGAATCCCAATCTTGGAGAAGAAGTTCACGTTGGCCCTGATGGGTCTGGAAATCATAATCTTGGAGATGAAGTTTTTATTCCAAGCAATCGAGTACAGGTAGGTCTTTCGTTCGTAGAAAAGTAATTTGGAACAATTCACTTGCTGCATCGATGACTTCAGTATTGTTTGTTTCAGTTATCACCTTATGTTAGAACATCACACATGTCCAAACATAATTATAACAGCAGGTTGAAAGCAAATCTAATAAGGTTACAGACAACCAGCCATACTCTATATCGAAAATTGGTCGGGTTTAAGTGAAATGAATTATAAGGGAGCGTCATTTTGTCTCACATTTCCAACTTTAGGGGAATCATGAATTGTTGTTTCTTTTATGACTGTTTAAATACTTCTCTATTAGTGCTCTCCTTCCTTTTACTATCACTTTTAGGGGTGTAATGCAGTATAGAATAAGGAGTATATAAAAATTCTTTTTCCACCCATGTAAAATACTACGGTTAGTAAGAGTGGTTTATGTAGACTGCAATGAGCGTGCGTAGTGGTAGTGCGTGGTGATAATCCTTTCCTTATCTGCAGGTGCGACCACAATCACGATCTGACCAGCAGCGAACGGCACCCAGGCAAAGGTGAAAATATTTTTTGATGGTCTTTTCAACAATAATATCGCATCCTAAGTGAAATTTTGCATTACATGCCATGTTTCATCCCTTATTTAATAGGCCCCGAAGTTTGGCTTCGTACTTTGAGTGCATACTTGCCTAAAATTTTTTACCACTTTGTTTTCACAGCTTTGTAAAATATTCGGGTTAAAAATATAGTTTAACTCAGATATAACTTTGAAATGCACTCATGTTGACCACTACTAAAGGTTTGTCCTCTCGTGTTTTAAGGAAGAGGCTTCTCACTTGTAGATGAACGGACCCGAGTGTTGACTTTAGCTCTAAAAATATCAGTAATATACGATAAATTAACTCTAGTTGAAAAAATAACATGGCCATTCATCATCGCTCGTACTGCAGAGATTTTTCTTCGGCCACGCAGATGGGAACTGGTGGGAATTGCCCTAATCGTGTGAATGCGTTCGCTTCAGGTGCGCAGAGTTCAATTTTTATAAAGTGTCGTGTTTTTACTTACTGAATCCTAAGTAAAAGTCAATTCTTTTCGAAAAACTTTTAGTTATTGGTAAATTTTAAAAGAATGAGTGAGTTAATGAGTTTTTCCATGTGTTCATTTTTTCTGATTACTAAGGTTCTTCTGCTAACTCCTACTTCTAATCACCTCAGTCGTCAATAATAGTTGAATGACTTAAGTGAACATCAACAAGGTCTGTATTCATTTTCATAGAAAGTCAATACCACCCAGTGCAGCACGTTGAACACCACGCCTTTTCGTCATTTCCAGGCTCTGGTGAGAGAATAGGAGTTGATAGTATCTTGCTTTTCGTGACGAAGGTTAGGGCACGATGTGATCACAGTTGTCTTATTGGACTTTCCAGAACAAAAATAAAGCTTATTTAGGAAAGGCATATATGAGTTTTCTTCCAAACACTTCTCAGTTACTAAATTGTAGAAATTTGGTCAAGCACACAAATTCACCCACATTTACATTCGTAAATATGACTATGTGTATGAGAAAGAAACTGATTATGCGAGGACATGGAGGGATTCTCTTTAAACCATCTGCATGGCCTTATGGGTGCAGAAACCCTAATAATAATTCGCGACTAACCGCGTTGAGATTCTTTAGATAAACAAAGTGAGAACAATTTTAAATGGTGAAGAATCTATACAGTTCTAAAACCACAAAGCAAAATAGAGTTTATTCTTGGAGGCGGACTCATTTGCAAAATGTGGAATGAAGAACCTTCTAACAATTTTTCTTTCAGCATCTGTGCATTATTGCTTTTTTTCAGGACCAAAATATTCATACCTGTTTTCTGGTTCAAAGGTCTATTTTATACGAGATGACAGAATAGTATCCTCGGCAACCATAGTTTCTGTCTTCCCTTCTGGTCCAGCTACTGTAGACGCTGCGGTATACGATAACGAGAGGGAACTTCTAGTTCTCATTCGTGGGCGCACCGTAAGTTTTCTCACTGGTAGCCATTTTATTGCAAATTAATTATGTCAGATATTGAGAAATATTACCAATTTATCCAGCTTATTTCACATTTTATTTTTAACTTTTATGTGGTGAAAATCATGCTTTGTTTCAGGTGTACGGCTACAAGGAAATTGGAAGGATCAGCTTCAAAATGGACTCAGCATTTCCAAAGGTGACAAAGTATAGTCGTCAAGTATGAATAATCTTGAAAGACTGTAACGGAATTTCTCACGAAGGAAGGATGTAAAGTTGATGTTGTAACAAGCAGTGTTGGTCTTTTTCCCATTTGTTCTCTATGTATCTACCCTTTTCTATCTACATGTTCTATCCAAGAATACTAATGCTAAACAGTTTCTAAAAGCCGTTTATTAGCTTACTCTACGAAAATTCATCACCGAAGCTATTGAAAGGTAAATGAAAACTTATGAAACAAAAATTTTCCTTCAGGAGCTACCATCGGCACTGTTCACGCCAAGCGCTGCGATTCGATGGCATGACCAACACCAAATGCTTTTATCAGTAAGATTTTGCAGCATTTTGCAATTGAAATTGTCTAATATGCTCGTAAAACATTAGAAGAAAATAAACAAGATTGATGTTACCACTTATCATCTTTTCGATTTTCAGAGCGGAGGAAAGTTTGCGCTCTATGACGCATACTGGAATAAATCTTTAATGAGCGCTCGTACTGTTGATTATTTTAAGGTAGGTGTCAGTAAATCATTCTAACTGACTGATGTTCATCGTTATGTGCACTTCTTAGTACATGTTAGCTTCCTTCTGTTTTTCTGTAAATCATCGAGCGACTCTAGTAAACGCCACGAATCCAACGCGGGAAATGCTAGTATCCAAGGCAGATATTCTGATATCTCATGTAGAACAAAAGAAATACGTGAATAATTGGGCGACTCACCTTCACTGATGTTTCGCGCCCTAACAAAATTTTTCAAGCACTTCCCTTGCGATAGTTTCGTATGTTGCAGTGGTTTGCTTTGAAAACCGTAAAGCTTACGAGACCTAATCCGTTATCTTGAAGTTGTTCTTGTGCGAATGCAGATGGTTGACGTTAGCCGCGAACACTTTCGCCCATCGTTTGGTTGGCCTTCAAGAAGGCGCTTGCGTTCGCTTGAAGTTTATTCTACACTTTTTTTTTCGTGAATCTACTGTCTGTTCTTTTGACCGGCTTATCCGCCCATCGTTTGGTTGGCCTTCAAGAAGGCGCTTGCGTTCGCTTGAAGTTTATTCTACACTTTTTTTTCGTGAATCTACTGTCTGTTCTTTTGACCGGCTTATTTATGTTTTGCAATTGATACAAATTCTTCTAGATTCTGAAGATGAGATAGGCTTCGAAGATCTGAGGTGCGAAACGGGAAACGCAGCAAGAATCTGAACTGCTTGAAGACGTAAACTGACTTCAGTTAGAGCGTGGCCAAGTTGTTTAAAGTTTTAGCCAACTTTGGACAAAAATGTCACAGGTCGTGGTGAAGTTCCGTGAATCCAAAGCGTCATAAGTGAATTGCCCGGACGTCTTCGATGCATTACTAGTGCTCTTACATCTTGCCCTCTGAACTAAGACATCCACATGAGAGTGCACTGTGTTCTCTTTTCATAGGTGACCGAAACGAGGTCCCTAATGCCAAATAGATCTGTAGTTACATTTTATACTTGTATTACACGTTACTGAAAAGCTATTTCACCACATAAATTGTTTTAGGGCTTGCCAGAAAACATTCGCGGGATCTCCAGTTGGAAAAACGGCCAAGCGAGAATCTACACGAGGAATTTGGTATTTATCTATGATATGTCCCTTTCCTCAACGCTCGCTGATGGAGTACCAGTTTCGACTTTCTTAAAGTGTCGATAAATCTCATATGTACTGATTTGACCAGAAAACACAAATGTCTGAATAAAGAAAGAACATTTGTCTTTCTACTGGAGTCACATTAAATGATATATTCGCAGTCAGAAACCTTCAATAAAGCTCTAAAGCTCTCGGCGTTGATCAATCCCTGAGGGATGCGCCATGCATTCGACTTCATTGAGCATCGTTGGAGGTGATTGAATGCATATCTGGCCTTTACAATGACTCGCGGTGGCCGGCCGATGTATCGAGCCAGTGCTGCTATCCTCCCAGACAAGTCTGGTACCAATTTGCCGACCCCGGAGGGATGGAAGGCTTGGTGAGCCATGGGCGCATTTTCACGTGCGCGCCGCAGTGGCGCCTCCAACCACTGCGCCACACGCGCCCCTTCAATAAAAGTTCGAATTCCATTTTTGCTACAAACTGTTTGTTTCTTGAGAGGCAAAGTGACCTTTTCTGCAGTTCTAAAATTCATTATAGTTTTCGATGTTTTTCTTCAATAAGCAGACACGAGGTTGTTAATACAGAATTTGTTAGGATATAAGAGTTGACGTTTCGGCGGTTTCGCCTTCTTCAGAGCCTGAAAAGGGCAAACTGAGATGTGATCAACTCAGCCAAATGATTTCATAATCCTAGCAGATAAAATAACAAATAGATTTGTATTCGCATAAGAAACAGCTTTATTTAAACACCTATCGTTTATTTGTTGTAAGTATCTAAATTAATCGGTGGATAGCAGTCGCACAGAGGACAGTCGTACTACATGGGCGAGGACTATGCCTGCGACAGGTCATTGGTACAGCCTAGGGTATGGCGCCAGATCACGCGTGATGACAAGGCACTCCTCCTTGCGGTTCATTTTTGAATTTTGGAACCGATCTCAAACCCTTCAAGAGTTCTGATGATTTCGATTCGTGCATGAGGACAGTGACCCCTACTTCAAAATCTTCTCCGTTATGTTCCTGCATCCTATGCGCGCGTGGTGGAGTGTTTGGTTCTAATTTAGATTTACCGACTAGGTGTTCTTTTATGCGGACGCAGAGCGGTCTACCCGTTTCGCCTACGTATTCGCCCCCGCACGCTTTACAAGAGGTCAGGTAGACTGTACCCGAGCTCATGCAATCACCGACTCTACCGTTAGAGCAAATTACGCAGTTTCTCGTTATACATAGACGGTTACATAGGCGGTTGCGAACTAGCCGGCGTCTTAGAGTGTCCGATGGTGTTCCTATCACTTTTACGGAATTCTCTAGACCGGCCCTTATTAAGCAACGTTTTATGGCTGCACTTATTTCGTTTGAAATGAAAGGAAAGAGGAACGGAGCCTTGTTTCCAAGATCGATTTTGTGTTAGCCTCGGCATTGATTGATAAATCTTGGGAACTGGGAATTACTACGTGAAGTGCCAGCAAAATATTTCCGACTAGTAAAAGAAGTCCTGTCACTAAGACAAAAATTGTCTTAGCTATACAAACGATATTCTTTCCCTGCCGCTGCCTGAAACGCCGAGTCAAACGAGTACGACTACACGATGTACGCGGCTTACCGAGGGACAGCCAACTACTACTGGACATCGAAACGCGACTATTACGCACCTCTCTTCGGTGCAAACAGAACACCATGTACGCGCAATTGAAGAAGTACAAGTCGCAGGATTCTTATTGTGTTCAGTATTTGGAGAATTCTCTTTGGAGGAGAATAGTGGTTGGGTAAATTTTGATTTGCGACTCTATTAGGTCGAATGCTAAAGTAACCTTAAGCAGGAAGTTTCAAAATCTACTAGATCATTCTCAAAATTAAATTAAATTAAACTCCGGCTTCAATTAAACAAAGTAAAACCATTTACGAAAGCGCTATCACTGAAAATGTGGTCGATAATGTGCCTGAAAAGTCAAGGGTCAAGTGTTAGGAGGATTAACTGTCCGATGACGCGCTCGCTATTAGAATTGGGTCGCTTCTCACCAGCGCAACACATTTCTAAGGAAACCTTGCGTAGGATCGCGTGCAGCCTGCACGAGCTCCAAGATCAACTCCGCAGCAATGCTAGAATTGCGACACGAAATAAAAAAGGACAACGAGAAGTAGGGGCTACGTGACAGGTTCGAGAGCTAGTAAAGTCAAAGACAATTAGGCTATCGGTTAATGATAACGGTGGAGAGTTCGGAGAGTTCGTAGTAATTTCTCACCAGTTACATGTCGATATAACGGAAAAAATCTTGAATACGCATCTCTTTATCGCGCATCAACTGAAAAGGAATTCAGAAGTCAAAATCGAAGGCTGAACAACGAATGGGTCAAAACGGCAAGCGCAGCAGGTTTGAAACCAGCAGACATTTCGCATCTTAAGAGCGAAGTGCCGACATGTTCTGTCTTACATTTACTTCTCAAGATGCATAAGTTAATATCCGCTGATGATCTGGTATCTACCGACCCCTCCACCTTTAGAGTTAGACCCGTCATCAGTTGTGTAGACGGGCCTACGAATAGAACTGCTTGGTTTAAAAATCTAATCCTCAACAAGTTGTTTAAGCACATATCAGACCATATCACGATCATCCAAATGTTCCTAGATCGTCTGCGTAACGCAATTCCCAAAAGCACGTACGTTATGGAGTCGTTCGACGTTACCGCCCTTTACACTAACGTGTCGAACGACTTCGCAATGCAAGCCATTCGCGAGCTTCATGAGCAACACGAAGGAGCAGTTAACATGTGTGGCTTTTCGATTCAGCAGCTTATGGTCTTCTTAAAGGGCTGCCTAAATTGTTTGATCTTCAGATAGTCCGGGAAATATTACGCACAATTAGAGGGTTGGCAATGGGACAGCGACTGGCACCAACCCTTGTCGTTGCTTTCGTGTCTAAAGTGGAACCACCAGTAATCGATTTCGGGCCATTACTCTACTGTAGGTATATAGATGATTGTTTTGTCATCTACAAGCTCCACACAAGAAGAGATAGACAAATGCTTTGAGTTATTGAGCGAACAGTCAAGTACATAAAATTCACCCGTGAGAAACCGAAAGAAAACTGGCTTCCATTCCAAAACGTTCAAATGAACCTATCCGAAAACGACTACAACATAAAATGGTAACGAAAACCAAGCAGTAGGAATATAGTGATTCATTACCTCTCCTCTAATCCCTCACACACTAAAAGGGCGCTTATAGGAAATATGCTTCGAACGGCCGTCAACGTGTGCACAGGTAGAGAGCAAAAGGAAGAATCCTCGAAACTGGCGCGCCAAATAGCCCTTTCAATTAGTTACGAAACTGTAGCTTCTCGGCTTAGGCATAGTGGAAAAACAACGCCCAAAGCGATAAATCTAGCAAAAACAAGGCTCCGTTCCTCTTGCCCTCATTTCAAGCAAAATAAGTGCAGCCATAAAAAGTTGCTTAATAAGGGCCAGTTTAGAGAATTCCGTAAGAGTGATGGGAACACTTTCGGACACTCTAAGACGCTAGCTAGTTCGCAACCGCCTATATGACCGTCTATGTATGGCGAAAACTGCATAATTTGCCCTAACGGTAGAGACAGTGATTGCACGAGCTCAGATACAGTCTGTCTGATCTCTTGTGAAGCGTGCGGGGGCGAATACGCTGGTAGACCACTCTGCGTCCGCATGAAGGAACACCTGGTCGGTAAATCTAAATTAAAACAAAACACTCCACTACGCGCGCATAGGATGCAGGAACATAACGGAGATTTTGAAGTAGGGGTCACTGTCCTCATGCACGAATCGAAATCATCAGAACTCTTGAAGGGTTTGAGATCGGTTCCAAAATTCAAAAATGAACCGCAAGGATGAGTGCCTTGTCATCACGCGTGACCTGGCGCCATACCCTAGGCTGTACCAATGACCTGACGCAGGCATAGTCCTCGCCCATGTAGTACGACTGTCCTCTGTGCGACTGCTATCCACCGATTAATTTAGATACTTACAACAAATAAACGATAGGTGTTTAAATAAAGCTGTTTCTTATGCGAATACAAATCTATTTGTTATTTTATCTGCTAGGATTATGAAAGCGTTTGGCTGGGTAGATCGCATCTGTTTGACCTTCCTAGGCTCTGAAAAAGGCGAAACCGCCGAAACGTCAGTTATTGTATCCTAAAATTCTATAATAACGACTTCGTATCTGCTTATTGAAGAAAAAATATCGAATTGTCATTCAATACCGAGGTTAACAGAAAATCGGTTTTGAGAATTATAATTTTCCTCCACGAGTACTTCTCGCCTAGTCCACAAATTACAGCGATTCCATGCTAACACGGATTTTTCGGGACTCCTTTTTTCCCCGAAGTCGTTCCTCTAAGAAAACAAAGTGTTTGAGAAGTCCAGGGTTTCTCAAAGGCAGTGACGGATTCATCTCAAAGTTTTTCTGCCTCATCACGGCTGAGTGGCATTCCTGGGTTATTGGCTGCGATGCACAGAGGTGGTTAACCCCACCCTGGTCTCCCAAGTCGACAAAGAATTCGAAGTCTCTATCTGGTAACTTAGTTCCGTCTGCTGAATTGTCAAATAAACCGCCATTTTGGTAAACAGTTGGTCACAAGGTAACAAATAACGCTCTGATCCACAAAAGCAGCGACTTAATTGGCTGGTGACGACCCAATGAAAGCTACAACTATGTTGACCTTTAGACTCCGAAGAACCCTCTATCTGGTAACTTAGTTCCGTCTGCTGAATTGTCAAATAAACCTTTACCTTTAGACCTTTACCTTTGACCTTTAGACTCCGAAGAACCGCGCTGGCCAAGCCAGCAAAACTCCAGCCTCAATACCACTCAAGCTGTGAGCTTCCTTGTACGGTGTCTGGTGGTGAGGTAACCGGCGAAAGGCGATGAACTCTCGGCTTGCATAGGGAGTCATTGGAAACGGATGAAACGTGAACGCCCGCGCCACGACATGGTGACTGCTTTTCCCCTGTATCTATAACAACAGAACAATCTCTCAAGGTGACGACTTCTACGATCTCTTTGATGTAGCTGTAGGCAATTCCATGTGATCACCTTACAAGGCACGAAAATCAGGAGGACCGTCATGCTCCAATTAGATGAAAAACCCTTTTATTCGTGGAGAGAAATCCTCATTACGAAATCTTGGAGGTGGTGGCTTAGTCGTACATCTACCTCTCTCTCTAATCACCTCACACGAAATCCTATTGTCGCTCTTGACCGTTATTCTTCTCTAATTTAAGTGGCGAAAGTTAGTCAGTTCATTAACTGTTGTTCACCATCTTGTCCAGTTGATGGGTGCGAACTTGAGACGTTGTACAGCCAGCTGGATAAAGTCATCCTAACAAAAAGTTCCTTTATAATTTTTTGTTGAATATTTGCCAGAATAGAATGTAGTAACGAAAATAAATACAGAAAAGGATACTGGAATAGAAAACTGGAATGAAAATGGAAACTGTCTTGTAGGACTCCTGCCCGTGGTACGTCTTTTCCATGCGAATTCATTTTTCGAGAATAGATATGGTCTCCGATGGATATGGGAGTCTCCTAACGGTACGACTCATGTGGAGACCCACCATATTCTAACGAACAGAAAGTGATGTTTCTTTGACACCTCAGTGGCGCCTCCGAGCAAAGCTTCCATTAAGTCATAAGCAGGAAAGGAACTTTTTTTTATCGTCCAAGAAAAATAAGACAGGCCGTGTATGAAAAGGACATCCTCAATAAAATCCTTTACTCATATGACTTGCAGCCAAAGGAATACCCAACAGATGGTTACAAGCGAGGTGTCGAAGGGCTTAAAACTTTGGTCGTACTTGCCTCACTTCCTCGAACAAGAAGTTCAGACCGCACTCGCATTTACACTAAAGATTTTCTAAAAAAAAGAAGCTGGAGGCTGATCTTACTGCTGCACACTTAGCATACTTGCACAGCTTACGATAAATACCAACTGTAGAAGATCCTTGCAATAAGATTTACCTCGGCAAAGGCAGAAGAAGTTGTTAACAAGGGCTCAAAAACGATCTAGTCTGAGGAAGTGCCGTCGGAATCTTTGTGACTATCATGTTCCGCTATTTGTCCTGATGAACAAATGTAGGACTATCACCATATCCAGCCATGATATAGAATCGATAATGAGAAAGTTCCATGCTAATCTTTTCCACTTGTTTCACCTACTACCGCTGATAGAAAAACCTCAAATTTTTACCTCCGGATTTCGAGTCAAAAAAGAAAGTATGAAAAGAATCGTAGCTCGAGGGCCCGATAACATCACCTCCGATTTCCTTAGAACCGACGGCCACAAATTATACTCAATTCTCATAAACTATACGGTATCCTAGCTTCACAAGGAAAAAATCCCAGACCCATGGAAGACATCGTGCCACCGTATCCGAGAATGGTGACCAAAGGGATCTACGTAAGTACTGCTGAGTGTACTCTACAAGCTGTTCACAAACACTATCCTATCATGCATAATAAGAACAATGAATGAGGAAAAATCGATTGAGGAGACAAAGTTTCGACACTAAATCTACCATATAGACCATATTCAAGCTGTGTAACGGGGCATAGAGTCGGTCGGGTCTACTATCGCCCTCTTTTCGCAAGCCTCGTGTACTATACGTGGAGTACTCATTACACCAATACATTCACACCAGCTAGCTGATTGTTATAAGAAATGTTCAAAAAAGCAAAGGTTTTCCATGCACTCCTTGCCACACTCGCAGAAACAGAGGTTCGCCAAATGCGACACCGTATCGCCAAAGTTATCTGCTGCCTCACCGCGCTAGGTGGTGATGTTACTTGATGGGATGAGAAAGACATAGGCATTAATGGTAAATTCCAATCAAGCTTTCATTTGCCAAAAACGACATTGTCATCTTTTCGAGGGGTACAAATGAAGCATTGACGGTGCTCAATGAACTCAAGGAACCAGGAAAAGTTATTGGACTACGCATAAATATGAGGAAGACCTAGTTCATGAAGAACCCATGTTGCAAGGTGGAAAAATTGAAATGGGATTACGCAGAGCACCTCGTGCGCACACTTTGTGCATGCGAAGAAAATGAAAAAAAACATGAAAGAAGAGTTAAGAGCAGTCTGGGTAGCATTAGTCCATCTCATAGAAAACCAAAGCTATGTCGCATGTAACTCATATCTGCCTATGACAGCTGGGTGAGCCCTTTTTATGTTGGGAAACCCTGGAGTGTCGCATAACGACCAGCAACACATGAGACTTTTTCACTTGTTAAAGTACCTCAGTAGTACAGTGCTGTGCAAACCAGGTGATCGATCGTTTGACTAATTGCAGGAATCACTGCCGTCATAGGAACGGCTTTTATTCAGGAAGGATTTCTCTTTACGCTGCAAAACTTACTGGGTTTGAAAAGAGTCGGGACAAGTTGTAATGACGACTTAGGTACACCCTGGTGCAGTTATTTTGACACAACTATGAAGTAAACTCTCTCGACGGCAAAATACCTGCTAAGTGGAAATCATGCTGAAACATTAACGACTTTAGGCAAAGTTAAGGCGTCTAGTTATTAAATAAACATAAAAACATCATCAATGTCGTGGATGCATAGTGTGCTGATTAATGGCTATCGAACAACGTGTGCCTTTCTATTAAAGCAGCATTTCCTCAGCTGTCCTCCTCTTTCTTCACTTCTTTCCTTTGTCTCTTTCTTTCCTCTGTCGTCACACTGTCCTCCTCGAGTGAAGTTCGACTTTCTCTTACGAAACCGTCAGTTATAAATCCATTAATCAATGCTTTTTCCTTCCTATGGTTGGTCGACAACCTTCTCGTATCAAAGCACATTTCGAACTTCATGCTTCTTGTATTTCGTCATAAGAACGAATTTCTTAGCGGTTAGTATTTGTACACATATACCCTGACTGTATGTTTTACAGCCTTCCCAAATCGTAATAAAAAATTGGGAAAAATGGAGGATTAAAAATTCAATCAAGGATACTCAAAAATAATCGGATGGAAAGTGAGTTTTTTTTATAGATTCCACTATGTTAAGTTATTCTTCTAATGAAAATAGATGTTGCACGATCATACAGTGGAAAGGGTCCTGCATGAGAAACTATTTGCATCGAGGTTGGATTGCTTGGCTTTATTCTTTCTCGAAGGCCTAGCGGTTCGTGGTATCTATATTTTATTTTCTTCTCGATAGTTCGTTAAAATTTATCTCAGTAGTTTTTTTGCTCAAACAACGTTACGGATTAGAACCATTATTCAAAGTACGAGTAAGCTTGTGCAACACCTAGCACGACTTTTTTTTACAACCTGCGCTTGATCGATGGAAATGTAGAGCCCGTTTTACTATTTTGGATACTGTGTTGTTGTAATTGTGAAGTCGTTGTGTCGTACGTGCATACGCTAGTAAAAGTAGCGCCCCTTCCACTCAGTGGCTTACATTGTAAGAGAACTTCAACAAAACGCTGCGAACTTATCGGGTGAATTCCTCGTGTACATTTCCTTACAACGACAGATTTTATATGTGGCATAATAAGTCGCAACACCTGGATTACCACAGAGGAGATGTTGACGAAAAAGCGGTTCAAATATATCTGAGTAGATTGATGGCTTGATAGAGGGTTCTTTCTCTCTTGATAGCGAACCTTTTTCTTCATTTCTAAGCTATCAAAGCTTTTCCTTTGACAAGCTTTTTCTTAGTTTTAAGCATAGCTTAACTATTCTCATCTGTTGTTACACCAACACATTACATTTGGCGCATTCATTCATTACACTGCAATGATGACTCGTTGTCAGTGCCCTAGGATCGGACATACCCACGGAATGGTCTCTACCTAAACCATTTCTTAGTTATCAATAGTTTGGTCCGCCCAACGTGATCCTTTTCGCTCCTGGTTTCCGACCGGATCGGACGTTGCCGCAGAGCTTACAATATTGACAGTTTTATGAAACCGTCAAGACGAAAGAAAAAGAGAAAAATCGATAGAGGAATGATTTTCCAGCAATAAGAAGTGGAAATCATTTGAAGTGCTAACAGTACCCGACGGTTAATTTTATCCGGATCCCGTGTGCTACGACGCCGGATCTGTCTACTACGGACTTGAAAAACTGCCGAAATTAAAGTGCAACATTTAATAATTCATCACTGGCTTTTTGACAGCAGGCAGTAGTTTTTCGACAACTACGAATCTCGGGAGGTTGTCAACACAGTACAGCACTGTAAGAAAAAAATAGAGTGGTGGTTTATTGATGTAATGATATATATGTTGCTATTCACTATATTTTACTATGGTGCTTCATCCAACATCGTTGCTGCCAGAAATTGCGCCTTTTATTGGCTTAGGACTTACTCTAGAGAAATTCCCATCTTTTCGTCAAGTGTAGGAAAAGCAGGGAGGACTTCTATTTATGTCATCCAGCTCATCTTGAAGATTGTGCAATGAACAGAACAATGTGTTTAAAACGGCTTAATAGTGTTGAAGTGGAAGGATAAAGAAAACTTTATTGTGATGTTCACAGTTCATTACGGTGCCTTTTGCTCAATTTAGCAAGAGCGCCTTTTATTGGAACGGATAAGCTGTTCGCTTACACAAGAAATCAGATAAAACGGGCTTTTGTAGTACTCTTCCTTTCATTTTCCACAGCCATTCTTTAGACAACAAGAGCTCAAAAATGAAGTTGACGTTAAACATTTCGAATATTTGCGAATGAAACTTCCAAAGTCCTTAACCACTATCGCGCCAAGAGAAGCTACTCCATCCTCACTGAAATGCAAAAACGTGGTATGCGGGAGGTACGAGAGATAATAAGATCGAAAAACATAAGACTACCGGTTAGTGACAACGGCGGAGAGTTTGTTGTAATTGCCCACAAGTTAGATGTTGAGATAACGGAAAAGCACCTTGAAGATGCTTCCCTTTATCGCCCGTCGTCTGAAAAGGGATTTAAAAGTCAATACCGAAAGTTAAAAAACAATGGGTTAAAACGGCAAGAGCGGCTGATTTAAAGCAATCAGTTATCTCTCATCTCAAAGCTAAACTCGTAAGATTCTCGAGGCATTCTGGATTAATTCCAAGAATCCGAAAATGAACAGCAGGGAGGAATGCATCATTATCACGCGTGACATTAGGTAGCATACAAGCCTGTTATTCTCATGGGAGGGCCACATTACACTTCCATATGAGTTCTGTGCGGTTGGTCTCCACATAACACATTAAGTGGAAGGCTCACAGAAAGCGGTGAGTGTGCAAAGACTCTGTGTTCAATGTGATCGAAATTTTGTTTAGCGTTTTCTCTGTTTGGTTATGGAGGCGTCTGGCCATATAAATTGCAGTAAACTTGACCTTTCCAGGCTCTGAGGAAGGCGAAATCCGCCGAAACGCCAGCTTGTACGTAAATAAAGAAATAAATTAACACCTCGTGTTTGATAAACAGAAGTAAAAAGAATTCTTCCTTTAGAGGTAAATCAGAGGTGTCTGATGTTAGAATGGAAAATTTTAGTGAGCACGTGTGGAAAACTTCTATGAAAGTTTCCAAAACGGACTCCGTTTTGGGTTACCTTGGAAGATGGAATGCTTCCACCACGCCGTTATCTTGTCATTTACTTGAAGAAAGCAGTACCAGAAAGCACTGAATATGTAGCCTAGATTTAGATCATAAATATGCCAGATTGATGGTTTTATGTGAAAATAGTTGACTTTACGGTTTGCTTAGATTAATATCTTCAGTTATTTAACAGGGAACCTCTAGAAACCGCTTTGTTTGAAGTCAACTCGTCTTAATGGTCAATAGATGTGTGCTATGCACCTTTCACTCATTTCACCTCAGTTTCTCTCTTCTCTTTGTTAATTTTTCTTCCATTGCGTACCGCTTACATTGGTCGTCCACTAGTATTACACTACATGTTACTACACAATACGTTAGAAAATCACATTTTTAAAAAAAATAATTCCAATTTCACACAGATGTTTCACACCTGCTTCATTATATCGGAACCATCGACGATTGCCTAGGAACTTGCTTGTGAGAGCGCGTTTGACTTCCGACGTACTTGACTGCTGTTAGGTTCATCCTCCCTCGAATCCTGGATGACCTCTACTAATGGGTTGGGTTGCTAGGCCTTTCTGAACTATAATGAACTCTTTTATATACACCTTTTTGGTTAGCCCACTACGGGTTTGAACTACGGCCCATAGAAGGACAAAAAGGATAGAGCTCTCGGCGTTGATCAATTCCTGAGGGATGCGCCATGCATTCGACTTCATTAAGTATCGTTGGAGGTGGTTGAATGCATATCTGGCCTTTACAATGACTCGCGGTGGCCTGCCGATGTATCGAGCTAGTGCTGCTATCCTCCCAGACAAGTCTGGTATCAATTTTCCGTCCCTGGAGGTATGGAGGGCTTAGTGGGCCATGGGCGCAGAAATCGATTCCACGTGCGTGTAGCAGTGGCGCCTCCAACAACTGCGCCACACGCGCCCTTGCAGGGCCCATGCATTTATGTATTACACGGTGTCTTCAACCACTGCGCTTCCAGCGCTCGAAATAATTGTTACACATCTTGCAGTAACTTTCACGACCGACTTCCTATTAACCTCGGCATTGATCAAATAATTCGTCGTATTCTTGTTGAGCAAACGCGAGGTGTTATTTAACAAATAACACCTCGCGTTTTCTCAAGAAGAATACGAAGAATTGTTACACATTCCATTTTTTACTGCGTGATTTATACTGCCAATGTTCCCGGCATTGTTGCTGCATTAACTGACTTTGGACTATAAGTTTCAGGTGACGACAAACCGTCCATAAAACTCCAATTTTTTCCCTCTTTTTTTGCTTGTGTGTCCACTTGTTTTTCATTTGTTTTGTCAAACTTTGTTTAATTAACTACAATAATGCTGAGATACTCGCAAAACTCGTGTGCAAGGGCTGCGTGGAACCCACGACTACGGAGGCTACGTTAACAAGCCACTGTAGCACCGCCGAGCTCCTTGCATTACTTTCTCTGGCCCAATTTTTTGCCCTAACGATGTCATCAGCAATCATCCGTTCGAGTCTGGCTTAGGGTCTGAGTTTTTCGAACACTTTTTCTCAGCATCATTATAGTCGTTTTCTATTTTTTTAACGAACGAATTTTGAAATTTATTTCTCTGATCTTCCATGGTTTTTTCTCAGGTACTTCAAAGGAGTCTCCCTCATATCCTCATATGAATCTCGAGTCGGTTAGTCGCGAGGCTACGTGGCGCGCCCCAGGTGGCGGATAGGGGGTTAATCGCGGATCAAAAGCGACCTTAGCTTCTCTGAGACGCAGGTGGATCCAAGGGATGGACTCGCTGTTTCTGCTGCGCCTATTTGGCACATATTTTCTATATTTGCTAGGCGTATTCATGAATGCGTGTGTGGGTGCGGTCTCGCTTTATGCGGATTGTATTCTACGAGTCAATTCGGCCGAAAGCCTGCAATCAAGTGGCAGGAATATGGGAGGCGGTTAGGAGTCGCCTCCAACAAATAAGCTCCATATCAACTCTGGGAGAGCCTAACAAGCTACCCGTGAGTATAACCAGCCTCCACGTTCAGAGCCCAGCAAGCTATACGTGGGTATCAAATATGCTAAACACAGTAAAAAAACGGGCTTCATTTCCCTGAACCAAAAAGTGCCCCCAATTTCGCAGCGTTGGGTAGGACGAGTATGGAGAGGCGGCTAAAATCTCAGGGACAATGGAAGCTGCCTGGAACTATGGTGAAGATCTGTACCTTCAATGCAGCCCCCAATTTCGCAGCGTTGGGTAGGACGAGTATGGAGAGGCGGCTAAAATTTCAGGGACAATGGAAGCTGGCTGGAACTATGGTGAAGATCTGTACCTTCAATGCACGTACATTTGCATCCGAGTCCTCGATAAAAGACTTGCTCATGTAAGCAAGAATGATAAGGTACGACGTCATCGGCCTGGCCGAGACGAGACGACGCCACCTATTCAACGCCGTCTATGACACTGGAAAAAAACTGTTCCTCGGAACATTCGACAGTAGAGGAGTAGGCGTTGTCGGCGTTCACGTCAACACGAGTTTGTCCATGAACATCGATTCATTCGAACAGCTTACAACCCGAATCGGACGTTTACGATTAAAAAGATGTGGATCAACACCGGCTTTGACAATCTTCGTCGTTTACGCGCCAATATCAAACTATGACGAAGAAGAAGTCGAAGTTCTACATGGCCTTGGAGAGGTTCTACACAGAAGACCCTACATTCTTCATTCATCATCATTGGTAGAACGATGGACCACATTCACACGTTAACAAAGCTCATTGAAATATCGCGAGAGTACAATAGACCGCTCTGTCTCACTTTCATCGACTTAGAGTAGGCCTTTGACTCAACTGAGATAGAAGCAGCCATGGAAGCCCTTGGTAGTCAAAAAGTGTCTACTCAGCACATAAAGATTCTTCGTGAGCTTTACAACGACTTCACAACCAACATTTCTCCATTTTACAACGATATCAACGTTGACGTCAAAAGAGGAGTTCGGCAAGGCGATACAATCTCGCCAAAATTATTTTCAGCCACTCTCCAGAACGTCATGCAAACATTGGAATGGGATAATATGGGAGTGAAAATCAACGGTTGGCAGATACATCACCTTCGCTTTGCAGATGATATCGTTCTCCAAGCATTTGCCAAGCGGAACGTATGCTTGCGGACTTTGATAAAGCGTGTGGAAAGATTGGCTTTCGACTAAATCTTACGAAAACGATGTTCATGAAAAACGGATTGGTTTCGTTTGCCCCATTAACGCTCAACGGAACGAATATCTCCGAATGCTCCAGTTATGTCTGTCTAGGTCGGGAAATCAATATGATGAACGACTTAGCTCCAGAGCTGATCAGAAGGAAACGAGCGTCTTGGAGAGCTTTCTAGAGCATCGAGGATATAGTGAAGAGAACAAAGAACACCCGACTCCGTGCCCACCTTTTCGACTCAACGGTTCTTCTTGCCCTAACGCATGTGTCAAAAACCTGGTCGCTACGCAAGCAGGTTGAAAGATCACTTAGCGTTATCGAACGCGCAGTCTAAAGGACGATGCTAGGAGTAACCCGTTTCACACAAGTAAGGGATGGGATCCGAAGCTCCGACCTGCGTCAGCGATTAAAAATCGAAGATGCTATTCTATACGCCAAGCAGTCGAAGATAAAGTGAGCCGGACACATAATGCGTATGAATGATGACCGATGGACAAGAGCTGTTAGTGACTGGATTCCTCAGGATGTCAAACGTACTGCAGGAAGACCACAGACCTGTTGGTCAGAGTTTCTCACGAAAAGCCTGGAAGAAAGATATGATGCTCGACGAGTCCCTAAAGCGAGCAGAACTCACTGGGCTACTCTTGCACGCGACAGGGAAAAATTGAGGATTTACTGGTGTCCGTTCGAGTCACTCGACGATCAATGGGACTACAGGTGACAGGTGATACTTCAAAGGTGATTCAGCGCATTTTCTGTCTTTTGAGTTGGTGAGACCTAATAAAAAGATCTCAGCTTTTGCTTTTTAAAAGATTTTTTCGCATTGTTTTAGCAATTGATTTTTTTCTACAATGTTTTTTCTCCAATATATTAGTAATTGCACTTTCTTCTGATTTCTCCATTTACCTTTGCTTACATACCAAAACTTTGTTGAAAACAATTGATGTATTGTTTATGTGCAATGAAAATTCTTAGGAAATATTTCTGTTGCCTGCACACATCCAGTTTTCTCTGTCGGCTTCATTGAACCACCACTAGTTGCTAGCATCATGTGGTACGCACTAAAGTCAATGCGTGAAGGCGACTTCGCCCCTCGAAATGACCAGGCTTCTTCTATTGTGCTCGTCGCTCCAAAATTTGGGCTTTACACGTGTCGCTTCTCCCGTTTTCATGGATTTTTGTGTTCTACGTGTTCCAAGTTTTCTTATGTGTAACATTCTATGTTTTTGAAACATAACCAATTCTTGCTCGTTGTAAAAAAGAAGGTAAAAAAAAACGTAGAAAAACATTTGTCACCGAATCACACTTTTATCAGCATTCCGTAAGGATCGGTAGGGCATGTAAATATGTTTCTATTTTTATTTTTTTTATATTTTCCAAATCCGTACCATAACTATGATTTGATAGAGTGAGTGAAAACAAAACAATAAACGATTAGTTTTTTTGATTGTTATTACACGACCTGGTGTCATATATATCGCACTGTGTGGATCGCTGCTTTTTGAGGGACTTTTCTGTCTTCGCCACGAACATTGTTGAATGCTGGTCGAGTTGATTTTCCCTGTGCACGTGAAATGGCCCTGTTAGAACGTTCCCATGCAGACTAGAGGGCATGACGTCTTCCTCAACAATTCCAGTTTCAATTAGCCGATTCCGAAAGGATAAGAGGCTTTATGGACCGGTGCGTGATCGAACCAGGGCATCCACTAGTTCAGCCATCTGAATAATGAACAGGATCACTACCACTGCTCTACCCAGTTCTTATCGCTCCAAAGACGATAATCAATGAGTGCACAAAAGTCGGGTTTTATGGGCCTGACAGACGACTTATACTTCACCTCTAATTAGCTGCTCATAGAGTGTGAGCGATAAAATCTTTTGTGTTACCCATTGAAGGAATCTAATGTGTATCAGAGGTCGAGTACCACAACGAGATGTTTGGGAATAACGGTATGGGCTGTGAATGATCAAAGAATTTCGCATTCATTCGATTGTCGTTGGTCATCAGTTTGGGGTTAGCCAAGGGCTTAGATCCAAAATGCTAGTGCATTCCAGATAATTGCTCATAGCAGGTAATTGGAAACTGGTTGTAAGAGAAGCTTACAAACACTCACGAAAAAAGACGGTGTGAACCGGAAATGCTCAGCGAGTTGGAAAAATTCATTGGTCTCTGTCGTCAAATGGAAAATGTTAAATGCCAGTAAATAAATTGTTTAGAAAGTTTTATTTTGCTTTTTTTTCTGCATCTGTTGATAAGAAATGCCTTTCTCCGTAGTAAGTCCTCAACCAACAGAGGAAACGTGTGTCAAACATCTGTGTGAATATGCCTTCCTTCATCCAGCAAATAAAACATTATCTTCAGTATCATGCAGTGTGTCACATTTCTATTTGTGAAATGATCGCTTCAAGTTGGTACCAGAATTCTATAAATGTAACCATCTCACGTGAAAAGGACAAAGAATAAAGCTTTCGGCGTTGATCAATTTCTGAGGGATGCCCCATGCATTCGGATTCACAAAGCATCCTTGGAGGTGATGGAATGCATATCTGGCTCCTACAATGACTCGCGGTGGCACACCGATGTATCAAGCCAGTGCTGCTATCCTCCCAGACGAGCCTGTACCAATTTGCCGACCCTGGAGGTATGGATGGCTCGGTGAGCCACACGTGCAAGCACTGATCCCATGTGCATTGCAGGGCTCCTCCGACCACTGCGCTAAATACATCGTCTACCATCTCCCGTGCACAGTTCAAATAGTTTGTGCCCGTACCTTATTGATGTTTATTATACTGGAAAAAGGTGAGTCTTCTTTTACAACACGCGATAGGTTCGACAATGTACGCATATTTTTTAGGCTTTTATATCCTGCTGCTTTCCTCGCTGATAAGATCGGTTAGTGACCTAATTTTGTACCACATTTCGGGTCTGTCGCACTTTCCACTGTAGGAAAAGCAGAGGTTTTCTAGATCGTGCTCGTAGCTGATCTTCTGCAACCTATCCCATCGGCCACACACTGTGTTGGTGGATTGTCGGCAAACTGAAGACTTGCAGAGGGAGTTTCAAATCTCCTTCTATTCGTAACACGGACTGCAACAATGTGAGATGCAAAAACTGTGTTTTAGTTACAATAGTCCCTGGAATATGATAGTTTAACAAAGTTCATCAGGAGCAGACCAATGAATTTTTTAATGTCGTTAACTTTGGTCGCCTTCAACGACGCACCCTCTCTGGCATGGCTGCTCGTCTCGTTCGCGATTTGAACCCAAATGTCTGTCATAAATAGCTCATGTAAATACGTCGGTTCCATGCAGCGAGGCAGAAGCTGTTTGTTCTCTCCAGACTGACTCTCATCGAAGACAGGTTGCTTTGAGGTACTACATTATTATAACTTAAGGTTGAATTTGTCACCAACTCTCTTTTGCTCCATTCACTTTCTTCAGAGCTTTCGACAGCAAGTATAGGAAGTTTTACATCATTCTGTACCTTAAAATTCATCACTGTCATACTTGATGAGTCATTGATCGAGACCAATGTTGAAATTGTTGTTGGCTGACATAGTTCGAGGCAATACTATAATTCTTTTTCGTTCCAACGGTTTACCGCTTCATCGTGGCCAGGAGGTGCTCTTGGGTGTCAGACTGCGATGTGCAGCGAGGGTATTCATCCCACGACAGGGCCTCCCAAGCTGAGAAGGAGTCCGACGTTTCTATCAGGAAACATAGCTAAGAGTGAACCAATACCAGGATCCACCACTTTCTTGGTATCAAAGTCGCATAGTGGTAAATCTCCATCTGATCCACAAGGGCTGCAACTACCTGTCGCGGTGATGACCTGGGGCAGACTTTGCCAAGCTGTCCTCGAGATGCCAGGGAATCACAATGGCCTAACCAGCAAATCTCCTAAAAGTGGTGATTATGCTGTGGCCCGCATAACTAGTGATGACGGGCCACAGCATAATCAAGTAACAAGTAAGTAAGTAGATGATTCTTGCGCATTAAAATTAATTCGAAGCAACAAAGAACGAGGTCCATTAGAGGGGATAAATTCGATGGAATAAAAACAAGGGTAGGTAAGAAAGAAAAATGAAAAAGATCAACGGAGGTTACTCACAGATCATTTGTACACATCCAAAAGCATTTGCAGCCTTCAACAAGCATATCTCACTTGAAAATGAACTTTATCAACTGATGAGAAGAGTCATAGGCGCATTGATACCAATTTGCCCAGCCAGGTAACCTTACACCCACTTGATTCTTTGTTCCCTTAAAAAAATTGGAAGTTTATCATAGGTAACAGAGGCAAGACGTGCAGAGAATTGGGAGATCCTGTTGGTGCTCCGAGGTTATTATTTATTTTTGCTGCGGCACTAGACAGTGGTTGGTTATGTTTGCCAAGGGGCGAAGCGATCCAGCTCATTCGTCTCATTTATCGACTGATCCAACTTCACTTTCAAATCGGTGCCTATGTCCAGCTTTGGTAAGTGGGCGGCTTTACTAACTTTGCTGTCAGTTTCCAGAACGAACTTAGCTGAGCATTCGATTGGATGCTAATCATAGAATCCAGGAAACAGGAACTGTGAACCGCAACTGCTCTTTTTTTACTAGAGCTGTTCAATCGGTCAGTGTTTAATTATTGAGCGGACACGACATTGTAAGTAACAGGATTCATTCAACACTTGTTGACATTTTATCAGTTTTCCCTTTTTTAAAGCCTGGAAAGGACAAATTGGCACGCAATCCCTCCAGTCAAGCACTTTCAAAACCAGAGCAGGAAAAACGATGGACAAACTTTACTCGCATACTAAACGGCTTCCTTTGAACACTGACCGTTTTAATATGTCGTTTGCTGCCTATTCTTTTTCATGGTAGACTGCTATGTGAAATACAACACACTGGGAAACATTTACAAAACTCCAGCACGAGAACAGATTCGAACCCATGACTACCCATTCCGGGTGTTCACGTGTTACCCACCGCACCATGTAGGGTCCGATGGCAATTTGCGCTTGCCAGATCATTCTCGTAAACAGGTGCCAACAATGTTTTAGCGGATAGTTGTACAATATCTCAGCATCACTGTGATTGTATCCCACATAATATTCTGCCGTGAAAGAAGTAATAGGCAATAAAAGAAAACTTAAACCCTGTGATTTCTACTATAGTCTAGACTTAAATAGGTTCAATGCTGATTTGTGCTTCCCAGATCGTTCCTGTTGACAGCTTGCAACTGATACTACCGCTGGAGTAGGAGACTGGTTGAGAGAAGGACAATGCAATGACTTCGACGGTGCAGACGGTAGCACGTGAGCTCCCAGAAACGGTAACCGCGAGTTCGAACCTGGCTTGGAGGCCGAGTTTTGCAAATGTCTCAGCATCATTGTGATTGTTGTTCACAATGCTCACCGTTTAATCCTTATAAGCCCTCCAGTTTCTGTTTGAGTGCAGCCGCACAACGTCTTGCATTGGTGAGCAATGTGCTTGGCTCAGGTCAAAAGAGTTAGCCTAAGGTATCGCGCGAGGTCACGAGTTATCACAGGACATCACTCTCTGCTGTTTAGTTTTGGATTTTTGAAATGGAATTAATCCAAAACGCGTCGAAAGTTTTTCGCGGTGAAGTTTTGCATTCTCATGCAAGGATAATGATTTTCACTTCGAAATCTTTTTCGCTATGTGTTCATGCCCTTTGCACGACTAGTGTTTTGTTCGACTTTAATTTTCCCAACTAGGTGCTCTTTATGCGGACACAGAGCCGTTTCACAAGTAATCGCCCCGTATAGTTTGCAAGAGACTAGGTATACCGTGCCCAAACTCATTCAGTCACCACCGCCTTTGCTGTCGAGGCATATTATGCAATTTTGCGTTGTTCATAGACCATTGTGTTATGAAATAACTGACGTCTTAGAGTGTCCGGTGGTATTTCAGTCATTGCCGCCGATTCTCTAGATCGATCCTTCTTCCTAAGCAAAATTTTGTAGCCATCCTTATTTCGTTAAAAATTATGTGCAGGGCAAATTAAACCCTATTTTAATTAGCGTTATCATTTTGGGACGTTATCCGATTCGTAACCATTGGAAATTGGTATTTGTCGCTCCAATTTCAGGTATTCTTCTTTCACTTCTGTTCCTGTGCACATAATGGTGGGTCTTGGAAACATGCTTTTCACAAAGCTACTTTCTATGTGTGAGGCAATAGAGGAGAGGTAATGAACCAGTTTGTTTTTGTTAGTTGACTTTCGATAAAACTTGATGGCTTGCCATTTTCGGAGAGGTTGGTTTGAATGCTCAAAAATTCAAGCCAGTTTTCTTCTGGTTTCTCTCGGGCGAATTTTATGTGCCATAACAGTTAGTGCTGCAGTTCAAAACATTTCTTCACCTCCTCCAGTTTACAAAACAGTCGTCGATATACCTACAGTAGAGTGGTCGCCAAAGATCGATTACGGATGCTTCCATCCTAGATATAAATGCAAAATGACAGTCGCTGTCCCATTCCCAAAGCTCTCATTTATGCCTTTATGGCGGTCTTAATAAAGTGCCTAAACTCCTCAGTCATAGATGCTTTGAGAAATATTTCTCATAAATGAGGTTAGCGATGGGACAGAGACTGACGCAAAACATTATCATTGCGTTCATGCCCAATGTTGATGCCTTGTGTTTTGCTTACGGTCATTACTCTTGACAATTGACATTTGCACGGCCAGTCCTCACTGGTTGTGCGGGCTCCAGTATAAACTCCATTTTTCACAGATTTGCTGACTAAACCATTGTGATCCTCTAGAATCCCGAGGTTAGCCTACCCAAGTCTGTCTCAGGTCTTCACCACCACAGGCCGTCGCACTCCTTGTGGATAAGAGGGAGATTTGCCACCATGCGATTTTGATGCCAGGACGGTGGTGGATCCCGGTATTGGTTTACTCTTTGCTAGGCTTTCTAATATGGAAGCGCTGACCTCCTTCTCAGCTTAGGAAACCTTGCCAACGGGATAAATCCCTCGCTGTACATCTAGTTTCACCAGGCATGAACCGAACAAAGACACGATTAGCTTTTTGAGGTTCAAATCAACCTGTCGTAGAACTACTGCGTCACCAAGTGGTACTGAAAGCCAATTAACAAGAGTATCATGGTTCATGGCCTCTTTTCTCACCCTTCACATAGCGAAAGGACAATTGTGAAAAATGTGTTTCTTATCGTCGCCAGTGTGTGCACAGGAAACGGACAGAAGCAGAATGCCTGGAATTAGCGGGAAAAATAGTCATTACCAATAGGCACGAATCGGTAGCTACTGGGAATAGGTTAAGAGGAAGAAGCATGACGAGAATGATAAGTCTAGCGAAAGCTAAATCCCGTCCACCTCCCCCCCTTACTTAAAATTGGTCCAGAGAACCGGTAACATTGAATGAAATACTTTGAAATATTTGAAATACCATCAAACAGTTTAATATGCCGATTAGTTGTAGTTTTTTTTCATTTCAAGTATAGAAGTCACGTGAACATATATAATTACACCTTTATAATAATAGCTATGTTATGGGGAATATCGCGCCACCAATATTTTTATGGTTGTTGTATTTTTACATCTTTATCTCGTTGTCAGTGCACCGCCTGCTCTCTGAATACTGACTGCTTGCTAATTTCACTTCTCCTTCCAAAGAAACCACAATGCATCAATGTGACGTACTAAGTTCGATAAAAGAGAAGAGCAAGCCTCCCACGATAGTCTCGGAAAGACAAGTCTCCGTTTTTACGCATTTTTGTAATCATTCGTTCAGTGTTTTAATAAAAGAAACTGTTGGTTTGAAATATGAAGAAGTCTATGGACTTTTGCAACTGCTTAGGTTCGCAAGGATCTTCTGTTTGCAGCCCGTATCTAAGAAAGTTTCTTTCCTTCGATGTTTCGAAAGTTTTTTTCTGGTCACAAGCAGAGATTTTTATGCCGGAAAAACTGTCCAGTAAAACAGATGTTGCACTGGGATCTATATCTGTCAGTTGGTCGTTGTCTTCTTTGCGTTATCTAAATGTGTCCCAAGTAGTTTTTGTTTTTTTTTGCTGTACTATACAATATTCACTGAATCGCTTCGGAAAGTGTTGTCATTGTAAATGGACACATCCATCCGATTCGTTCTGTGACGGATTCTGAATTCATCATCTCTTTAACAAAACTTTAGCTTGAGAACAGTTTTTCGCTTTTGTTCGATGAGAACATCTAGTTACCGTCATATCACTTTGATGCGGTCTGTGTTGCACTTTGACTCCCGATGAGATCTCGCCGCCTTATCGAACAAGTTTTCTATCGCTTACGCTAAGAGCATTTATACTAAAGACGATGTGGTCGTGATGCTCTTTTAGCATTGCTTAACTACGATTTTTATGTAAGATAGCCGCATTCCTTCGTCTACAGTTGTTGGGAAAATGATCTTCGATATGCATCTGTTAGAGGTTGTTTCATAATGCAGAACGGTGAACTGAATTGCCATCTAGTACACCCAAAATTTTCCATGCCCAGGTGGCCGAATGTGGTGCATTGCAATATAATCTCTTCCAGATTTACATTGTAGACTTTTTCCAGCCAATATGTTGAAGTTTGGCATGGGGGTTGTTGAAATCAAAATGCTGGAATAGGACAAAAGAAAAGATCGAATAGCAACATGGGGTGGAACTCTGCATTCGCGATCGCTTTGTCGGCAATCTTTCAAAATCGCTTTTTAACCGATCTAAGAGACGTTTCTCCAAAAACACTTGTCTACAAAAATCTTTCACAGAGAGGCGTTTGATATCAGCCGAATGAAAGGAATTTATTTAAATTGTTTTTAACTTGTTAAATCAATTTTCTATTCATGAGCAACTTCTTCTTGAATGATGAGTTCTTCACTGGTAATCTGGGGTCGCTGAGGTGCTCCCCAGCGGAGCTGAGAGCTGATCTAGCTGAGAATGTGTAATAATGTAATATTGAAGTAGTAATAATGAATGGGAATGGAGTAGCTAAAATGATCACCTCCAGTCTTGACGTCAGTGATGTAATTCGGTCAGATCAAGTGATGTTTCCGTCCATCCCTATTCCTCGCTAGAAATATGAAAAGTGCGCCGATAATTGCGAGATTAGCGTACAGATGAAAACTTCCATTCTTACTGTTCCGAAAAACAAAGAATGCACAAGTATTTTCTGGCTCTCCCGAAGTCGATGAACATGATACATATCCGATACGAGTGCGTTTATAGGATAGACGCAAATCAACCTGAAGCAGTGGAGACAAGCGGGCCAGCTTCTAAATCCGCCAGCACAATTATCCTTGCGCATGCCTTTTGTTTCTCTCGCGTGGTAGTTAGTGCATAGTGAACATTCACCGAATCTCGTAGGACTTTCCAGTGGTTTTTCAGTGTTACGAACGTTTCAATGCGTCATTCATTATAAGGACACTTCGCTTATTTTTTGTTTCGTCGGCAAGCGCTCAGCTACTTTTCAGTATAAAGTTTTCCGCAAGTGTATTGGTAGGACTTCTGCACATCAATCATTTCTGTTGCAATTTATCACTTCATTGAATGAAATGACATACACTAGTTGACATCTCATTTTGTTTTTTCGAGTATTTTCCTCTTTACTTCGCGTTTTTCCAACTTTCCGTCAAGCTGATGCTGATGATTGTAAGTACATAGAAGTTTCTCCGGCATTGTGAAGCGATTGACGACTGTTATTGCACGTGCATTTACTCATTAAATGGCTCTCTCACCCTCTCCTCGGATAGGAGACTCGTTCCTACGAAAGCTAGGAGCATGTGGAAGAAGATTATCAGCCGGTGAAGCTCTGTAAAGTGTATTGTATAGCCGTAAGTTATGATTGATGCTAAGTATAAAGTGTGACTACTTATTTTAGCATTGAAAGTTAGAGATCATCTCTTTTCTAGTGGATATGTGTCTTCATAGCCCTTTTTAAGCAAGCTTACCGCAATTTGCTGACCAATCGACTAATTATCTAATTACGTGCCCTAATTATTATTTTTGAATTACTCACAAAATTACTGACACTATGAGAAGGCACTGAAGGAACTGTTCCTTAAAATATGCCTCAAATTAATAAAAATGTGTGCCCAAAAATGGGTCTCTTTTGTCCAGCAGCTTTACGGGCTCCAGTTTTGAAACTGTAGAAATAAGTCAGCTGAGAGGGAACGGACTGCCAATATCGGATAGAAGAACATGTATCTGAATGTAAGCACATTTCCACTGGAAGCTGTGTTCGTTTCCTAAGTCATAATCCATTGGAACTCTGTCAGTGTCGAGCTGCTTAAAATTCTGTGGAAAATTATCATATTGCAGTAATTAATATTGAGAGATGGATGTAGTAAAACACGGTTTGAAAAACTTCACTGGCTTTAGTTTGAAAATGTATTGCGTTTCAGTGACATCTGTTGCCACAGTGAAGTAAAATCAATGGACAAATCGCCCACAAACACCTTGTAATCGAATAAAGTTCATTTGGACTAAGTGGCTTCAAAAGCTGCTTCTTTATGACAATTCTCTTAATCAATCACAATGGAGCTGAGACATTTGCAAGACACAGACCTAGGCAAGATTCGAACCCGTGATTACATTTCTCGAGGGATTCACGTTTTACCCACTGTACCACTTAGGTCCTTGCTTTACCTTTCTTTCATCTTGTTTTTTACCCCAACGGTGCTATCATTTGCAACTTGTCAACAGAAACGATCTGGCGAGCACAAATCGGCATTAAACGGCTTTGAGCCTGTAGTCGAAATCACAGTGCTCAACTTTTCTAGTCTATTATCACTGAAGCATTTTCGGCGAAAGCAAGAAGGCCGCAGTCTTCTACGTGATTTTGTGGAGCAGTCCTTCATACAAATGGACTATGAATTTCCTACCGTCGAAATCTGTAGTTTTATGGTTTTTCTGAAGGCTTACATTGTGGAGTGATTATAGGTACGCTAAAAAATACATATGATTCGTGCCCAAGACCAACCATTTCTAATCCTCTGGGTTTCAAAAATTAGTGATAAACTTTGGATTTTTGGAGAAATTATTTTTTCATTTGAAAAAAAGACGAATTTGAAGAAATCACATGTATAGAAAAATGAGTCGTAGCGTGGATATCTTTAAAACTTTCTGCAATGTAGGAATATAAAATAAATAACTTAAAACAGGAGTTAGTAAAAATTGTGATTCTCCCTGAAACCTTATTTCAGATATTCCACCAACACCTCTTCATTATAAGCGTATGGTACAGGGTGGTCTGCTTCGTGTTGGTTCAGCTTCTCAAAAACTCTTAAGGTAATATTGTGCGACCAACAAGCTCCTAAGCTACGGAAAATTCAGCGCCTGTTCTGATTTTGCAAGTGTTCGATCCAAAGAATGTGTTTCGCAGTAAAACAGCGAAGTTTCTCTAAGGCTCTTCCTCTTCATCAATCATTTTTTTTTCGCAATTTTGTTTACTGGAGAAGACATATGAAGGATTCTTTGCAGTTCATACCCTATCTCAATCTTGCGAGCGAAATACAATTCCTCCTCGAAGGCAGTTAAGAAGGAGACGTATACTACGAATAAGATCAACGTCTGCAAACGTGGACTAGCGACTTCAGAAGTGAGGTTTGCTATTGTTGTAGCTTTTAATTTTGCTGTTATCGGTTGTAAATAATGAAGAAATTATGGATGAAAGTAAAACTCTTCTAACCTCATGAAATAACAGTTTGTTGAATGTCATAACATCCCATTGTATAATTTTTATCTGCTGCCCGTTTTATTTTTTCTATTTTTTTCACGGCAGTGTGGTATTTGAACTACAACCACAATGGACCTGAGTGGATAGCTGTTCTCAATAACGTGTCTTATTTATGTTGATATGCATTCTTCTGCAAAGATCAGCTGACCTTTATTATCAGTAGTGTCAAGACTCGCCTAATAGGATCAGGCATCGGTCTCTTTTTCCCTCAGAAAATGAATCCTCGTGGAAGCGACGTTCTGTAGACAGAAGTCCTGCAAGACGGTTTTCATCTTCCCAGCCACTTTCTATCCTGGCATTGAATAAGGGTGACCTTTTGCAGCTGCCTGTAGAACGTGTCCAGTTCGCGATCATCGGGTGCACAAGTTGGTAAGTAACAGTTAATCATCTGACTTTCGTTTGCTGCGCAAGTCAGAGACGAAGAGTGGCCAAGAGCGGTAATAGCGTTTTGTGTGAGGTGACTAGATATGAGATAGGTAAGTGTACGTCAAAGCCAACGCCTTCGAGATTTCGTAACGAACATTTTCCTCTACAAATAACCTAGGTTCTGTCATCTTGCTGATTTTATAATCAAGAAACTGAGTAATATCGAGTCGAATGATGTAGTATCTTGGCGTAATGTAAAGATTTCCTTGGCTTATAATTATTTATTATTATAATCATCAAGAAAAAGGTCTTAGGACGACTATAGATAAAGGTGTTGCACGGTAAGTTCATAGAGCGAAAAGAACCCGCTGAGTTGTTCTCCCTCGCGGGAGGGACAAAGGAGAATGTACTGGCAATTGCTTGAGTCTCTCGAGTGTCAATGAAAATAAGTGATACAGATGAATGCTAATATCGTTTCGCAATACCGTACATACATGCCTCTCCATTTTCTCAACGTACTCCCGTCGCCTTCTGGAAAGAAATAAAAGCTCTACTCTACGGCATGGAAGCATTGCCAATCACGTGTTATGTGCTGGCGAAATAGGACTTTTCATCTAAACGGCGCGAGTGAGTCGTCAACAAATACGTACTTTCCAGATGTATATATTCTGCCGCACTTCCTCATGGGTTGAGTTGTTAGCGGTGTAATATTGTGAAACTTCTCTTGTCGTCGGTCATCCGTTGCAATGTCGGTGATGGGGATTTTCTACCTCGTGAGAATGAACTACTATGTAATGGCATGCAAGAGAGCAACACCAATAATCCCTTACTTTTGATAGTCCGGTAGTGTCCTTTCTAGGGCAGCGATCAATGAATCTTTTCAATTTGTCGACATTTATCCCTTCCATAATCCTATGGTTGTGATGCATTACATTACTCGAAGCTCATCGTTGTCCTTCAGCAATGACGGAAAGCACAGAAGGTTGTACTTCATCTCAGCATCTCCAATTTCTATGGCCACTCTTGATAAGAAATACATCGAAACCGAAGTTGAAGTCTCCGTCAGATGAATTTTGTTTTGGCTCTACAATCCAGTTTTTGAGGAAAAAAATAATCCAATGTGATTAAGAAAAAGGTTCATTATAAAGAAGAAAGATAACAGCGCTAAGACAGATGCTGATGAGTCAAGGTGGGAAAGGATTAGAGCGAACAAGGAGGATAGAACTACTGCGAAGAACAGAATCAAAAAAGCTCACAAGAAAGTGGATTGTTCCTCAAGAGTGACAGAACAGCGGTCTGCATTTTCTGTTGAAAACTTTATAGAATTCTTCAGTTCATTCTTTGAAGTTGCGAAGTCATTATTGACTTGTTGATTAACTTACGTTTTCACTTCATATGTGCCCGAAAGCTCTTACATTTTTCACCAAAAAAATCTCGATTAATGATCATTATCAATTCAAGTAAATACTTTAAACTAAAAATAACATAGAAAAAAACAAAAATGGCATTTTATAAAAGTAATTACATTCCTATTAACTGATTTTATTGAGCTAGTGCAGGGTTGGTGCAGTTATCGTTGTCATTGTTGTTGATCGATGGCTGACGTTTGGACGATTTCGCCTCCCTCAGAGCCTGCTCTTATGATCAAGACTCGTGGATAATTATTGGGATTCTCTTTAGCAGACGTTATGTCAAGTTCTCAAGTTGACGAGTCCGCTGTTTACCGAAAATTATCGGGATTGGTTTGATTTATTGTGTAAGGAATATAAAGTTCATTTTTGACCAAAATTTTGTGTTTATCTTTCCAAATGTTTCGATGCGTTGTCTTTTCCTTGTAGGACAGGTGGATATAAAAAGTATTGAAATATGCTGAAAATAGTTACAAAATACTTCCAAGTGCTAGCAGCAATATAGCTGGAAAGCATATTACAGTAAGTTATAGCATATACTACCATTTATATCACTAAATCGATGGACCAACGTCAGTTATGGAACTCGGACAGGATCTCCACCCTTCAACTCCTTTAGCTATCGAAAAATTATCGCTTGTTGTCGATAAGCTAGAAATGTTCATTACATGTTGCATTTTAATCGCGATTGAGTTTTGCAAGTCTGCAGTCAACATGAAATTAGGCGTCGTCGCACGTGGGAGACGCGTGAACCCGAGCGTTGGACGTCATGTGTATATATGGAATTTGAGTGAAATTTAATTTAGTTGACTTTTCTGACTACTAGTCTACTATTGCTTATTATAGCAGTAATTGACATTTTTTCGACCAGTGGTTGCTCATGATGGTTTTCACACTCACTGTTAATGGTCCAGTCGCGTGGTCTAGGCTAAACATCTCTTCCATCCATCCTTGGTCGAGGAACTGGTAATAGACTTGTCTGAGAAGATAGCAACAGTGACTGGCTACTTCGGTGGGCCTTCGCAAGTTGCATTTTAGGTCCTGCGCGTATTGCATCATTCGGAGACTAATTTCGGGCGCATCATTCTTTTTACGCTCCAAAATTTCGGAATATCCTGCCTCCGCATTAAAGTGAAAAATATTGCAAAATTGTTTGTTGGCATGATTAACGTAATTTCGTTTATTCTCCAATGGACTAGGTCATTCAAGTTTTCGATCTCTGCTTGAAATGTTCTGTTGAAGAGTTTCTCAACGATGGACTCAAGGAATGTGTGGATGCCGAAAAAGCGGCACTTTCGAGAAACGGAGGAATGGCGGCGAAAGAAATCTCGTATAATCAGCAAAATGCGAGCGTTGTCAAGAATCAACCTGCTGCTAGTGCTCTCCAAAATGCTGGTAAGAAGTGATTGAACGGATATTTTCACATAAAATGACTTATGGTTACCTAACGATGCAAACAATTCATGATTACCTCATAGACAATCCTCGTACTGATTTCATGGAACCGGAGTTAAGCACGGTCTCAGCCCTACCTGGGATCAAATCAGCGACTTCTAATGTATTGTTTTTGTGGAGCACTTCAAAGCCCTGCGCGAAATCTCGTATAATCAGCAAGATGCGAGCGTTGTCAAGAATCAACCTGCTGCTAGTGCTCTCCAAAATGCTGGTAAGTATGTTTCGTGTTCGTTACCTGAAAAATATCTTTGTAAAATTTTTTTCATAACACTTCTATTTTCTATGACGAATCGTTCTCAATAAATAATGATAAAACCTTGTAAACCTTCCTTATTCACACAGAGTCGGGTGGGATTTGAAATCTTGAAGAGGTTTTTATCAGTTTCTGGCTCAATAGCTGGCTTTTCACCACTTCCGCCTCTCTGTGAGCGGTGCTACATCGGCTGTCAAGATTGCTGTGTAACTGCATAGTGACGGAATCGGATTCATTGTTCATCTCTACTTGGGAGATTTCTACGTCACTAGGTTTTTTCGAAGCCGAGAGTTGAAAAGACGATTGCAGCAGCTGGCAACTTTACAAAGTGAATAATAGACATACTAGCTGAAATATCCACCATTAGAAGGCACATAACAACGACCAATAGAAGGAAATGGGAGAAGCTGTTCAAACCGTCCATCCTCGATAAATCCTTTGACTGTTCCTTTTTTTAATTCAACAATGTAGCTTCGCTTTTTAGGGTTTTCATGGCTTCGTTGCTATTGAAATATGATATATTTCGCCATACCAGTGCAATTTTGCTTTGAATAATCTCATCTGAAAATCTTACCAGTCTTACGTCGTTTTCTTTCTTAGCAATCGCGATCTTGTTTTACAGCAAACGCTCCATACAAAATACATACATAATTCCATACTTCTATACTTCCACTGTGGAAAGCACGTAAAAACGGCTGTAAAGAAGGCAGTACTCCCGAAACGTCAGCTACTGTTGTGTTGTACGTGTGTCGATTGCTGAGAAAGAAAACGACGCATTTACAATTCAAGGCTGAGGTTCATAGAAAGTTGATCCTGAGAACTTTTCTGTCTTATTATGACATACTTTTATGAAACTGTGGAATATTTTCTGCGATAGATTTTCTTTCCTAAGGAAATAGTTTTTTTTCACTAAATTTCAATAACTCTTGTTCTAAGAGCCGCTTTTACTTTCTCTTAGCGAGCAGCTGCATCGCAGTTCGGCAGGAGATCCACGAAAAATTGCGACAATTACATGAGTGTTTCATATTTGCTTAACAGCTCGTCAACTTCACCTGTGACTTCTTCCACCTGACGCAGAGGTTCCTCATTGAAATCTGAAGTGTTCATCATCTACGACAATTCCTTCGTTTCGATTAAATCTTATTCTGGTATTTTACTATGACATTCTCACAAATATTGATAGTCTTTATCTGGAAAACTGTTGCTTGTATAACATCGAATTCATGAAATTCCTACAGGAAAGGTATTTCTTCCGCAAGGACTTTTCAGCATAAGTTAGTATTTTCTTTGCGACCAAACAAGAGGTTACTATACTAATTTTTCTCCATAGTTGACGTGGCGGTGGATCTCACCCTCTTCACAGTTTGGAAAGGTCAATTTGATTGCAATCCAGTTAGCAAGATGCTTCCGTAGCCGCAGTAACAAAGTCGGGACCTAATTTTCAGCTAAATTTGGAAAAGCTGAAGAAATTTAAACTTCAGACTTTCGTTTTTTTTTGTGGAAGTTATGGAAGCATTTGAGTGACAGTCTTACACATTAATGTAAACTTTCCAGCCTCTGAAAAAAGCGAAATCTGCCGAAACGTCAGCTGCTGTGGAAAAGTAAGTATGATAACAACATCCTCTGTACTTGTCGAGAACACAGTGACCTAATGGTGAACGTCGTGTTCAATAGAAAGTCGGTATAACGAATTTTTAAGCATAATCTCACTCGGTGAATTGAACCTAGAAAGAAAGCGAGCACAACAGCACTGACAGCAGAGGCAGTTGGGCTGCTGGTTGCTGTGGTTCCTCTGGCTGCGGAACACTTACACTTCGTTACACCCACCTCCAGTCTCAGAGATCTCAATTATGCCGGCTTGTCGACTATGACTTTACTGAGCTACGGAAAAATAGTGCCGCTTCGCTTTTCTTCATAATTTGCTCTACGTTCTTCTCCATACAATCCATTTGTATCTTTGCCAGCAATACTTGCCGAATTTCCGAAAGACTTTCTTTTGAAAGTTCGTCCCTAGTAAGGTCGCACGAATGTCAACATGACAGATTCTATGCAGCAAAATTATCAAGCTATTTCACCACCATCACCGGAGCAGAGCAGCCACCAAGATGTGAGTAGGTCGTTTTCGATAAAAGGTTGCATTTTTTGGTGAAAATAACAAGTTTGCAACGTTCTAATGCATCATCACCTCTGTCATGTTGTAGAACCCTTTCAGCTACAAGAAAGAGACTCGTTTGAGATCGGATTCAAAAGTAGTTTGTGCTCGTTTTTTTATATATGGAGAAAATTAGATATCTCTACTGCTAAGGACCTGTGCGGGGTTATCTACAAGGCTGCATATTGGGTCTTTAGGGGTGGTAGGGTGCTGGACGACGATTAAAATTCAGCCTTAGAAGCAGGTGCGTTGCAGAAAAAAGTTCACTTTCTCTGCTCCGATGGGTCTCCTAATATTTCTGAATAAACCTAGTCATTTTTATACAAAATGTTATGTTACTGCCAATCTTTATTTCTGTGCTAATGGTATCGTGGATGTGACCTCATCGTAAGCTTAAGGCCAAGTAAATGAGGTTCATTACAAAAACGAGGAGACTTGGAGAAGTCTTACTTAGCTACTCGTCTAATAGGATGTCGTGCTATCTGGGATGTGCTCAGCTTTCAGTGCAGGTCTTTGTTAGCCGCTCATAGGTTTAACACCTCTAAAGTCAGTAAAATGAAAGGTCATTTTAAAATAGTGTGATGCTTTTTGTATCTCCATAGAGAGCTCTTCACTAGACATCTCTGGGATGAAAGGATACTTTAGATGCACTGGCCAGATGTCGACAATTTATACTCGATAATTTACGAGGTTACAAATGGTACAGATGATACCGCGATAAAAGTTTTAGCGCGTTAAGGATATGCAGAATAATGGGGAATGTGAAAAACGAAAGATGCCATTTATAAGTCAGAAAAAAATGTTGAGAAAACGACGTATTATTATATCGTCATGTTTAATCATCAAAGGAAAGAACGAAAGGAAAGAAGAATAGAATCCCTTATCCACGTATCTTTTAGATGCGAAACATCAACGCTATGGTCTAATTAATATCTTGTTATTCGCTGCTACTTTCTTAATAGTCCTGAAATTCCAACAATTGAAAATTACTGGGGAGGCATTCCAAAGAGAAACGAACACTCATGGTTGAACATAAACTGTCAAACAATAGACATATTAGGAAGTGAACCAGCAATTTGTTACAGTCGATGTATTAAAGTCATTCGATTTAGTTTCGTTTCCTTATTCTGTGTTTCTTGATTTTCCTTTTCCTCCTACCCACACGTCTTTTCAAGCCTTCGCTCAGATCTTCTTGTCGGCCACGAAAAGCGCAAAGCGTTTGTTCAGTCAACAACAGCGAATGTCTTTGAAAAAGCGAAGAGCTAAAAGAACCTTTCAGATTCCAGATATCGTTGGTCTGTTTGCTCGAATGTACACTTTTTAATCGATTCACATAGATATCACATTTAATGAGTAATTAAAGGCGCATTCACTTTACAACGAATAACTACGCAATGTCATGAGAAATGCTTTGTGATCAATCCAGTTGGACTCTTGCATCTCAGTAGTTTTTTGCAAAGAACAAGTCTCTTTTGATCTTTTTTCATTTCTTGTTTTTTATTTTTTATGACAGGACTTGAGAGGATAAGATTTCTTCTTGGTGTGAACGAAAATTCAATTGATCATTCAATTGGGTTTTTGGTGGGTGGTGCACAGAGCTATTAACGTGGTTGAAGTATCCCCTCCACGTACATACTGCAAAACACAGCTTTGGGAGGACTGCTGAATCGAAGACGTGCACATGGACTGTCGGGTCCGTTGGTCGGTGGTTTTTTTTGAGAGGCCCTTATGTGACTCATGCTGTTTTTCTTATTCTGAGCATTTTTTCCTTAATGTTGTTTTCCATGTTCACTTATCGCATAGGGTGCACGTACTAGGTGGTTTTTATAACCAGAAAGCCATCCATTTCGATTTGTTCACTTTCGCACTAAGAGTTCTTTCTGAACTCGGTCCCCGGCCTATTTATGCGCATTCCAACGTTTTCCCCATTTCGTTGAAGTAATTGAGCATTATCTCTGCTTCACTACCACTCTTCGAAAAAAAAAGAAGGTCTGCACTTCTCGTCCTAATCGAGTGACTTCATTATACGCTGCAGTGTGACAGTAAGCAGCTTTGGTAATAGTTCTCGATGTTCTTGTTGAGCTTTGCTAATATTTTGCCGACTTGTTGAATCCATTTTTCTAAGAGTATGGTGTAGTGTCAATGAAAATGCTGTACATGTGTGCTGCAGTTACGATAACAATCGGCTAGCGTTCCTATACAGCACGGATCCACTCGTTGGTTAACGAATACTGATAGGGTTGCATTTGTTTCGATATTGTCGAACACTTTCTTGTAGCTAGTAAAGGCTTGGACAAAGAAAAGATGGTACTCTCGACATACTTTTATGTTCCGTGTGTATGTGTTCCATGCAGCAGAATCTCTATCGGAATCCTGCTTGCTCAACTGATTGTGGCTCTTTCAATGCCCTTCATTTTGGCAACAGGAAAATCTTCCAGAAGTACTTGTGAAGTATATTTAACAAGCACATTGGGCAATAGCCACTGAGATTCCTTCACCACCTTTCTTGGGAAGCATATTCATGCCTAAGATCCAATAATGGCATGGGATTTCTTTTGTATGAATGTAAGATTTCATGATGGTTGCGAGAAATGGATGTGATTTCTGGCCTCCAGCTCTAAGGAAATTGCCGGTTATATTACCGGGTTATGGAGTTGTGCTTCCTTCATGCCCTCTTTGGAAACTTGAGCTTCAGAAAGCATAATCTTGGGAGATCCTTTAGCAATTGGAATTTCGTAGTCCGAGATGTGGGCTTGGAAGTGGGGAATATATGTGTAGAGCTTTTCCGCTATCACATCCACATGATGGCCGAGTGTCGTGATAACTCCATCTTCGTTCATCGAGGCGAATTACGTAACATTATAGTCATGAAGATTCCTACGGCACTACTTCAGACTAAATCATTTTCGAGCGGCTTGCGATAACTTTTTCTACGTTTACCAACGTCTATTCTCCTGCAGAGATCTTTTACAGCTGACATTTATTAGCATCTGTGTTAAGTGTGTTGAGGTAGTGTAGAATCAAGCATCAGTTTCGTTCGCTTTTCAAGCAACTCGGTATTGGTAATGAGGATGTGGTCTGGACTTCTTGCTAGAGAAACTGAGGAAAGTTTAGCACAAGTTTTAAGTCCTTCCACATGCAGCTTTTTGTCCATGGTGGAATCCTCCTTTATCTTCCAATCATATGACGAAAGTATTTTACGCAGAATATCTTGGTCATAAATGACTTACGCCGTTTTTTTGGACGATGATGACGTGTGGCGCAGCGGTCGGAGGTCCCTTGCAATACACATGGGATCGATCCCCGCACGTAGCCTCACAAAGTCATCCATCCCTCCGCGGTCGGCAAATTGGTGCCAGACTTGTCTGCGGGGATAGCAACACCGGCTCGATACATGGGTGAACCACCGCCGGTCATTGTAAAGGCCAGATATCATTCAGCTACCTCCAACAATGCTTAATGAAGTCGAATGATTGACGCATCCTTAAAGGATCAATCAACACCAAGAGCTTTACCCTTTATCCTATTACGATGACCGCAGTTCTTTTCCAGCTTGTGGCTGAATCGAATCGCCGCACTGAAAAGATGGTAATCAGATCCTGTACGGAATTCAAATAGTACTGAGGCTTCAAAGAAAAACTACTTTCTGTTTGTAGGGATATGATCGATCTCTGCATGAATCGTTGGGTTAGAAGACGTCCCTATCCATCCATGATTTCCTCTCTTTTCGAAAAGTGGATCTTTATGGAAGAAACATTTTGCAGACAGGAATCCTGCAAGGTGTTTTAAATTCTTATTTTGTTCTCCAATTCCAAATTTTCTGCTCCTGTACTCATTTTCGTTAGCCGCTTCTAATTCGACGTTAAAATCTGTAGCAGCGAATTTGTAGAAAAACTTTTCGCTGCTGATTACCTCCTGTACCAGGTTGTGAAACGCTTCCAAATCGTTTTCTTCGGCTGTACAAGTTGGTGAATAACAATCAATGACACTGACATTTTTTTTCGCGCAAGTTGGAAGCGAAGAATGGTCAAGCGCCTTGGAAGGAATTCGTGTGAGATGACTAGATGAGAACTAGTTGAGTGTTTGATACAGCACACGGAGAACATTTCCAACATTTCGCGACGGAAACTTTCTTCCTCGAATGTTAACTGTTCCTTCATCTAATTGGTGCATGACGGAAATCCTGATTTTCGTCTCTTGTAGAACGATGAAATGGAATTTGTAGCGATTAACAGCCTAAAGAGGAGAGTAAATTTCAACTTCTGAAAAAAAAACTGTTCTGGTGTTATAAGTGCAGTACAACAAGCAGTCTCCATGTTATGTTGCGGGCATGCTCGCTTGTTTCCAATGACTACCTGTGCAACCCAAGAATTGATCGTCTCTCACTGGTTGTTCCACCGCCCGACATCGTAGGTGGAAGCGCAGTGTGCAGATATTGATGCCGGAGATTTGTTAGCATAGGTAATGTGGTTACCTGGAGTTCTGAGGTCAACCTTAGCGAAGCCTTCTTCAGGTCGCCACCACCCCAGACGGTCGTCGCCCTTGTGGATCAGCATGAGATTTGCTACCATGCGACTAGTTTGATACCAAGACGGTGGTGACTCTTGGTATTCGTTTGCTCTTAGTGGGCTTCCGCATGGAAACGCCGCATTCCTCCACATGGGCGGGCTTGCTGGGAGATGAACTCTTTGCTCTACATCGCAACTAAACACCAGAGAACACCTCTGTTCCACGATGAGGGAGCAAAACTTTGGGTGAATCTACATAGTGAACTTTTATTTTTGTAACTTGTATTAACAATGACCCATCAACGAAAATGATCTGGCGAACACAAATTAGCATCAAACTCATTTAAGCTGAAGCTTCAGTCGAAACCACAGAATTGAAATCTTATCTACTGCTTCTCATTATATTCATTTTTCTCATAGAAAATATTATCTGAAACACAACCACAAGGAATCCGAGATGTGGGGAAAACTCGAGAGGAACGTAGTGCAATGGACTCGATTTGTGTGCAGGATAGCATGTGAGACCTCAGAAAGGGTAGGGGTAGGTTGCTGTTTGAATTCCTCCTTAGCCTCCAGGTTTGGTCATGTCTTAGACTTTAGTCACAGAGTGCCCTAGCATGACGAGAAAAAAGAGTAGGAAGTAAGTAAATGTGGTGATCCGAGTCATTGCTCACAGTTCTTCGTACCCTCGGTGCGGTGTCCTCTTTGTATCGAGTTGGACCTTCTTCAGTAGAACACCGCTCAGATGAAGCAACTTCACTCGGCGTTGCTCTTTGCAGTGGAACACGAATGCATCGAAACGTTTGCCGAAGAAAGCTTATTTATCAAACTCGTGGAAGCTTAACAATTTAGACACATGTTGACTGCTTTGTGGCGCGTGTGGCGCAGTGGATGGAGGCGCCACTGCGACGCGCACGTGGAATGCGCCCATGGCCCACCAAGCATTCCATCCCTCCGGGGTCAGCAAATTGGTACCAGACTTGTCTGGGAGGATAGCAGCACTGGCTCGATACATCGGCAAGCCATCGTGAGTTATTGTAAAGGCCAGATATGCATTCAACCACCTCCAACGATACTTAATGAAGTCGAATGCATGGCGCATCCCTCAGGGATTGATCAACGCCGAGAGCTTTTTGCTTTTGCTTTGCTGATTGCTCATAGCAAGGTTAAAGGATAATCGATTTTTAGAATATTTTTTACATTTTGACTATGTTATGTATTTTATAACAAATCTATCTATCAAATCTATCAAACATTTTATTGTTTCTAGCACTTCTGGGTTAGTCTCTATCTCGCTTTCTGAGCTGGCGAATGTTGGATAACTCGCATTTTATTTTCGGTGGCTAACACTTCGGTGAATTCTCCTTTTCAGAGGCATTTTCGGCTGTACGGTTTCAGACTTCCCGCATATAGTTCACTTGCTATCGCCATCGTAAACTAGTAGACGTTAATTAATGTCGAGGTTAATCGAAAGTCGGTCTTTCGAGTAATCTCCGCTAGATTATCGTCAAAGACAATAGATAGAAAAGAATAGAATAATTGTCCCGTAGGAACGTGTGATCATTTGTTCGACTATATTTGGCCTACACAATGAGTTGCGGTGTCCTACCAGTCAATCAAGTTAATGGTTTATTCTTTTGGTACTAAACTGCAGAGAGAGGGAGTCTAAGATTTGTTCGAGCAGAATCGCCCGATCGAAGCAGAGACCGCATGCATTGCAGAGATATGTGCACTATCAACATTAAGTGTTGGACCTCTTTGAGACCGAACATAGATTTCGTTCTTTAACCTTTGTGTTGTCACCAACGAGCCTTGAAAATTTTTCACATTTCACTCTCCGTATTACCTGTTTTTCAAAACTGAATCACAATGATTACGGAAAAAAGTAAGGCCAAAGGAAATGGATGATTTTTTCTCGATATTCGCCTTACAATTGATTATTTGTCTCTACTTCATTAACTGTATTTCGATTGTGGAGTGAATGTCCTTCCAGGTATTCCATTTTTGAGCCTGTCGAATGTATTTGAGAACTGAGTCATGAAAATTTACCATCTAATGTTAAGAAAATTGTGCTGAATTCCTAAATTTCCTTAATGTTTAGTTCAACACTTAATGTTCGAACCTGGTTTTTTGGCAAAGCTACTAATGTTCTTTTCCATAACCGAAATAGTTGAGAATTTTAGACCTCGCTATGCATGCAAAAGAAACTTTATTTTGTCGAATTAAAGCTAAATGTATTCTTTAAAGATATCAAAATTTTCCGTTTAGCTGCAAAGACCAAATATACATTGTGAAAACCATTATGTCGTGGTGAACGAGGAGCTGAATAGGAGCCTCCACGAGGAAAAAAGCAAAATAAATTTTTTTATCCTCCCGAAACTAAAATTTTGCCCAATACAGTATGGAAACTCACATTTTGCGGCGAATAAAGCATAATGTCTGGACCTAATATCTGTAGACATTGATGGTTTCCATTTTAATCACGAAATACTCAGCATTAGGTGAGATATGTTAGCTTTAAGTTAGAACAAATGATTCTCGTGTATTGTGCTCAATGCGTACCAGGCATGTGTTTTATGCTAGAAATACAATGTTCACGTGTCGGTGACAAAACAGCAGCCTTCAGTGTAAATGAAGTTTTTTCACGAAAACTGTGATTCCTTTAGAACTGTGCTGGGATGCATTTTGTGACTGTGATCCCTGAACATAGCCAATTCTCAGTTTAAATTTTGCTATATTAGGGTACGGTTAAAATCTTTAGCGTCAAAAAGTATCGTGAATTTTATGTAAGCAGATTTTTTAAATCATTTCCAATCACCTAGCTCGTGTTTTATTTACATTTTCCTTTAACACGTTTTATTTGTGCTAGTTTTCCCCCTATCAAAGTTTAGTTTAATTTTCCCCTATAAACTGTAAAATGTCGCATTAAAATCTCTTCTGATCCAATTTCTGTATCTCCTTTTCGTTTAAAATTTGTATTTTCAAGTAATCAATTTTCTTAAACCGGAATGAAATCTGAGCCGAGTGGCGTCAACCGCGGTGCCCTGATATGCCTGCGCGTCCATGGGACCTCCAAGGACCCGTGAAGAGCTTGGCGGCGTTTGTCGTTCGCCGATCGTTTTTCCTCTGATTGAAGCCGGTGACACCTGCGTCGCGGATTGGCAGCATCTTGTTAAGCTTGAGGAAGTTTATACCACTAGCCAATTCTGCGTGCAGCTTAACAGTTGCCTGATGAGATGTCGGTTTATTCATCAACACATCAATCTTGTTGTTTTTCACAGCACCGCAGTTAAGTTCCTGGCTATGTAGTTCTTTACTCTGACGGTGTTTTCTGTTCACATTTTGCATTATGAGAAGAGGATGTCCGATTTCATCCGGATATAGTGAATAGAAATGGACATCTTTGAGTACGAATATTTTTTCGAAGGGGTCCTACGCTGTGTAACAACACACGTGCATGCGTTGTGGATTGATTTCCAGCGATTCCCCACTAGTCGTGGGTGCTTGTTCCCGTTGAAGTCCTCTGCGCCGAGCTTCTGAACCCGCCAGAATCAACTGATTCCCGTTCCGACTCCGTTCACTCCTATTTCAGTGACAAAGATGGCAGATTTTTTGGAAATGAGTCGACGGCTCACCTTGCACGATATTAATGCTGATCAAAGGCCAAAATCGGATCAACATGTCGGTGGCACGAATAAGGAGATACAGAAAAGGAAATCCTCGAAGAAAAAAGTGAAATTCTTTGCTTTGTCATGCTCCAATCTCATAAAGGGTAGAGGGCGAGACTGAATGATAAAGTGCATTCGTTTCGAGGTGGTAAAAGTTTCTGTTCTTATTATGTATAAATTTAGACTATCGAAAAACTGCCAGACAAAGTGCTTCAACAGATATTTTCTTACCTGTCACCTTATCAGGTCAGTTACATCGTTGACTTATTTGCCTTAATCGTTAATGTTTTTGAATTGGGTTTTTGTATCATATTCTTTAAACTCTGTCGCAACCCCGTCAAAAAAAAACACGGAGTTGTTCGCATTTGGAAAGCACACACCACTAGACAACTGTTCATTCATTGTTTTCGCATTTACTCACGTGTTTTTACCAGCAAAATGAACTTCTCTTTTCATGACTGGATTGTACGTTTAGTAACATCATGGGCTGTACGAATTGCAAATTAATGCTTCCCGTTTATTTGTTGGTGCCATATTCAGATCCTTCAATCGGGCCAGGTTTGTAAGCGATGGAGAAGCATTGCCTGCAGTCCTCTGCTCTGGAAATTTGTGTCGTTCAGACCAAATTATGGTGGTATTCAGGTAATTACTAAATGCAGTGTTCTTAGACCGTTGGTGTTTCTTGGAACTTCGGAGAACTCTTCTGTGCTTTGAATGCTTTTTTATTGCAATTTAGACACTTTTTATTTACTGTCTATTCTTTTTTATGGCAGGGTATGATGTGAAATATAACAACAATGATGCTGAGATATTTTGAAAAACTCCGCACAGCAGGTGTCTGTGATGGAGATTGAACCTCGTTATTACCCTTTCCTAGGTGTGTTCACTACGTGTTCAACGTGTTCACTACCACACCGTGTCCTTCGTTTCCCCTTTCTCTCAGCCGTGTTTTATAGTCGTCATCAGCAATCACCTGTCAATGGAATTGATCTGGAGAGCACAACTCGGCATTGAACTCAGTTAAGCTGAAGCTGTGCTATAAATCACAATGTAATAACTTTTTATTTACAGCTTATTGTTTTTTTCACGGCAACCTTCATTTCTTTTCTTTATTTTCGTTTCGTTGACAAATGAATGCCGAATATGCTTTTAAAAGTTGGCTGAGAGAAAGGCGAAACGAAGGGGCAGCATGGTGTGGTGGTGAACACGTTAGCCCCTGAAGGGGTGATAGAGTGTGCGATCCCTACCGCAGACACCTGTGGTTCGGAGTTTTGCAAATATTTCAGCATCATTGTAGTCGTACTTCCTTATTTCTATTGTATTTTACATTTCACATCCATCGACCACGGAAATCTTCTTACTTTCCGTATGTGGTGCTAGTGCTTGAGAAATTTCCTGTCATCATGAAAGTCGCTGGGTGCCGGTGGAGGCGAAGCCGTGAGATAGCCCAGCATGGGCGTTCTAACCTGAACTGCACAGAGTGAACTTTTGCCAGACAAGTGTGGTAATAATTTCCAGATCTCGGTATGAGAGACTTCCTGACCCAAGGATGTTTAACCACAGACGACGAGTTTTGTATGCCACTTCTAACCACTGCGGTAGCAGTTAATATGCTGACATAGTTAGGATTTCTGGTTGTTTCGTGATTTCATAGCAAAATATTTAGGTAGTAAATCAAGAACATTTTCTCCATCTAATTGGTACACAGTTCTCCGAACTCCGAATCGCAGAGCTCAGCACGGATCTGATTACACCGAATGTTCTTTACGAAATGGCCAACAAATGTCCACGACTGCAGCATCTCACACTTGGTATGACAATTCTACTTAGTAGTGCTAGTGCTCCTCCCAACGGTTTACCGCCTCATCGTGACTGGGAGATGTTCGTTGATGTCGGGCTGCGATGTACAGCCGAGGAATTCATGCTCCTGCCAGGGTCTCCTAAGCTAAGAAGCAGTCCGGCGTTCCCATTAGGAAACCCAGCTAAGATTAAGCCAATACCAGGATCTTTCACCGTCCTGGTATCAAGCTAGTCACGTGGTGGCAATTTTCTCTCTGATCACAAAGGCAACGACGGCATGCAGTGGTGACGAGCTGGGGCAGACTTTAGCCTGGCTGACCTCGTAGCTCCACAAAACCGCGATGGCCAAACCAACAAAACTTCGAAAAAATGGAGATTATGCTGGGGCCCGCGCAACCGGTGAGGGCGGTCCATCCAAGTATCCAAGAAACGAAACGCTACAATTTTCTGCTTGTTTTCAGTATTCTTTCGACCCTAATGAAACTCTGTATTTTAATTTATGATGACTGCCCTTTTTAATCTTATTTTTATAGAACCAGTTTTTTTTTACAAGAAATAAAAATAAAAGCAAAAGCTAACTAGGGCATTGGGGTGGGGGGGGGGGGTTGTTTGAAATCCGACATATTAAGACTCTCTCTTCCTGGTTGTAACCAACCGCATCGTGGGATGGATAAAGGGAACTTGCACGAAGATGGAAAATGGTTACTATAAAAAACACATGCAGTGAAGATAGTGATATAATCAACTGTTTTAGATTTCTCGACAGCCATGCAACTACATGACTTCACCGACTTACAGTCGTTTCCATCTCGTCTACGAAATTTGACGCTGTGTTTGTCGGAAAACATATTCCTCGAAGGATTTCTAAGGTAAGCTTTTGGTGCAGCCATAGAAATGAGAGTTCAATGAAAAACGATTGGTGTTTAATAGTCCAACGGACCGATTTTTTCAACTTTTACTCTTGACGGTTGATAACCGAGGCTCTTAGTCTGAGAGTTTATTGATTGTCACCAATAATGTTTCAATAGGTAGTGTTCTTGAGTTCTTGAGGGTTGAGAATTATCGGACAAACTTCACCCTATCGCTTTAGGGGTTCGTACAGTCTTTTCGATGCATTTCTTCAAATTTCACGTGGTAACCTCACACACTGATTTGCCCACCACTGTACAGTACAGCATGTCTTCTTAGACAAAGCCCCTTGGCCGTGGACTTCCGCTGTGATGAAGACGAAAACGTCGAAACGTTGACCGAAAAAAGTTACTTACCAATCTCGTGTTAGCTTTTTAATGAAACCGAACATCTTGCTTAGTTACATCGAGGTTAAAGGAAAGTCTGTTATAGAAAGGTAGTGGTTTTTTTTCAACTAATGTTGCTAGGCATAGCTGAGGCATTGCTTAAAGTTGAAAGACCAAATTGTTTTCAAGCACATACGCATTTAAATGAATGACTATAGTTCTGGACGTCTTAATGCACATTTAGCTGCCTCTAAAAAGAACATTAAATTTCTCATAAGCACTACCTGGTAGCGATCATCAGGATTATTTTTGTTTTTCAGAAAAGTTTACACATTCATTTCGTCTGTGGAACTCCTTCACATCGTCGGTCAGTTCTAATATTTATACAATACAATTGCATTATGTGTTTGTCACTTTTATTCACTTATCCAACCATTTAGTACTCGCTGAGGACATTTGACTTAAGCGAACTTCAATAAAATCCATACACATGAATCACAGTTGCTCGGCTGGTACTGTTAGCTCAAGGGATACGTAGAGTAGCACATTTTCTTGGTTATCGTAAAAAAGCTTGACAGTCGGATTGGACTTACTGACAGTTTTTGTTCGGCAGCTGCCCTAGAACGTTAAAATCAAATAAAAACACATATTAGGTCTAACTTTAAAATTTTGTTCTTCTTAGATATTTTTTCTTACAGCTTCAGCCAAGGGCAATTTCTTTTCACACGCTTTGGCGACGTCAACGAGCACCCTTTCATCTAGATATTGCTAAACCTTATAAGCGCGATATTATTAGCAAAGGGGGTGGTGGTTGTTAATCTTTAGTCCCATATTATCTAAACTTTCGTATGAGTTTGTCGAGGCCTGTTGTAAATACCATTGGCGAGATAAAGTCATTAGATCAGGCGCATCTTTTTATAGAAGTAGTAAGTTGCTAAATTTCAGGCGTGATCTTTCTAAATGTATCATACAAAATTTTCGAGGTTTTAAACAATGCAGCTCTACTAGTTTCTCCATAAGAACATTGTATTTCGGATGGCTTAGCTATCTCAGACAATATTGCCGTTTTTTTCTTCTTCTTCACTTTTTAAAATCGTTTTTTTTACAGTTATACCAGCTCTAGAATAATAAGGAGGTTAAACGCTGTTTATTCATCACTCCTTGTTGACTTATGAATTAGAGAGTATCCTGCGAACAGTATTCGTTCAACTCCTTGCCCAAAACGAAGAAAAAACATGATGATGGTAGTGATCTTGATATCTGAAAAAACGAAGTGGTTAACTGTGGTGGTGTCAATTTTGTCAAGATGGCCTGCATTCGGATAATCTTATTTTCAATATCGGAAGAGCTGGATTTGAGAATTTCGACGGGTGAACCAGGGCGACATGACTAACTAAGATCACCTCCATCGCGTTCTAGTTTGCGGATCTTGAATTACTGCTTCATAGTCCTTGCCCAAAACGAAGAAAAAACATGATGATGGTAGTGATCTTGATATCTGAAAAAACGAAGTGGTTAACTGTGGTGGTGTCAATTTTGTCAAGATGGCCTGCATTCGGATAATCTTATTTTCAATATCGGAAGAGCTGGATTTGAGAATTTCGACGGGTGAACCAGGGCGACATGACTAACTGAGATCACCTCCATCGCGTTCTAGTTTGCAGATCTTGAATTACTGCTTCATAAGCGTTTTCTGGAAACCATACCTATGATCCAAATCGTCGACAGTCACAGTGAATTTGTACATGACATCTTGATTGTACAATTCTAGAAGTCTCTATAGAGCACTTCGGTGGTATTTAAGTCGTCGCTTAATGCTTAGGCATAGATGAGAGTATCACCTGTAATCACCTTTAGACCCGTTGATCGTCGAGTGACTCGAGCGGGCGCCAGTAAATCCTCCATTTTTCCCTGACGTGTGCAAGTGTAGCCCAGTGGGTTCTGCTCGCTTTAGGGACTCGTCGAGCATCATATCTTTCTTCTAGGGTTTTCGTGAAAAACTCTGACCATCAGATCGGTGGTCTTCCTGCAGTACGTTTGACATCCCGAAGAATAAATGCTCTCGAAACCGACTTTCCTTGAACCTCGGTGTGCTTAATCAATATGTATTTTTTTCCTTGATGAGCTTACACGAGGTTGATAATAATATTTATTATCGGCTAACGTTTCGACGTCTTCGTCTTTACCAGAGCCGATGATCCGAGTCGATAGTCCACGCTTGTCTTTCGTCTCGATGTGGCGGTTTCGCCTTCGTGTCGAGTCAGGTCTTCTTCAGCGGTCCGTCTCCTCGAATGAGGCACACTCATTCAGTGGTGCCCTTTTATACACGATGCTGATGGTGAATATAATGATAAATTGTGTGTGTGTGTGTGTGTGTGTGTGTGTGTGTGTGTGTGTGTGTGTTAGAGAACCAGCTCGTAATTTGCGGTCAGGTATTCTTTCCCTAAAGCTATTATCCCTAATCTTTCTTAATTAAGATGCTGAATTCCCTCCGAGCGTAATTTTCTCTATAAACTTTCGATAGCCGTGCCAGGACATTGTCAGGTCGTCGCAGTTAGAAATTTTCATGAATCTTAAGAATATAACCACGATGTTGACACATTTGTAAAACTTTTTCGTAAAATATTTTTATTTTGTATTTGTAAAAAGGATCGCAGGTATCTGCAGTGGGGATCGAGCCCGCTGTTACCTTTTCCGGAGGCTGATGTGTTCACTACTACTAAATGCGGGTCTGTTGTTTCGCCTTCCTCTCAGCCAGGTTTTATCATACATGTATAGGTCCGATTTTTGCAAATATCTCAGCATCATTTTGGTTATATTTCACATTACACCCTGCGTAAAAAAAGAATGGGCAGCAGATAAAAGTGACTTGCTTGGATAATTGTATGGCCCGTCTTCACTCGTTGTGAGGTCTCCAACATGATTTCAATGTTTCGATGAGATGAGAGTATCACCTGTATCACCTGTAGTCCAGTTGATTGTCTAGTGACTCCAGCGAGCGCCAGTAAATCCTCCATTTTTCCCTGTCGCGTGCAAGTGCAGCCCAGTAGGTTTTGCTCGCTTTTGGGGACTCGTCGAGCATCACATCTTTCTTCTAGGCTTTTCGTTAAGAACGCTGACCATTGAGTTGGTGGTTTTCCTGCAGTACGTTTGACATCCCTAGGAATCCAGTCATTAACGGCTCTTGTCCATCGGTTATCATTCATACGCATTACCTGTCTGACCACCTTATCTTCGACTGTTTGGCGTATAGAACGGCATCTTTGATTTTTGATCGTTGACATAGGCGGGAGCTTCACATCCCATCCCCTTACTTGTGTGAAACGGGTCACCTAGCATTGTCTTTCGACTGCGCGTTCGATAACGCAGAGTGATCTTTCATCGTGCTTACGCAGCGACCAGGTTTCTGACGCATGCATAAGTTAGGGCAAGAAGAACCTTTGAGTCGAAAAGGTGGGCACGGAGTCAGGTGTTCTTTGTTCTCTTCGCTGTATCCTCGATGCTTTTGAAAACTCTTCAAGCCGCTCGTTTCCTTCTGCTCAGCTCTGGAGCTAAGTCGTTAATCATATTGATTTCCCGACCTAGATAGACATAACTGGAGCATTCAGAAATATTCGTTCCGTTGAGCGTGAATGGGGCAAACGAAACCAATCCGTTCTTCATGAACATCGTTTTCGTGAGATTTAGTCGAAGAGCAATCTTCCCACACGTTATATCTAAGTCGGCAAGCATACGCTTGGATAATGTCTGGTGTTATAAAGACGATGTCATCAGCAAAGCAAAGCTGATGTAACTGCCGACCATCGATTTTCACTCCCATATTATCCCATTCCAATGTTCGCATGACGTTCTGGAGTGTGGTGGTAAAAAATTTTGGCGAGATAGTATCTCCATGCCCAACTCCTTTGAAGTCAACGTTAATATCGCTGCAGAATGGTGGAATCTCGGTTGGGAAATTTTTGTACAGCTCACGAAGAATCTTTGTATACTGACCAGGGACACCTTGACCATCAAGGGCTTCCATGACTGCTTCTATCTCAATTGAATCAAAGGCCTTCTGTAAGTCGATGAAAGTGAAACAGAGCGGTCTCTTTTACTCTAGCGATACTTCAATGAGAGTTGTTGTCGTGTGAATGTGGTCCATCGTACTAAATCCTTTTCGAAACCTTGCTTGCTTACATGGCTGTCCTTCGTTCAGTGTTCTGTCAATCATCTATAGACTCAAGTGACAAGTTTGTAGATGACAGACAACAAGCAGATTGGGCGATAGTTGCCTATATCGTGTAGGTCACCCTTCTTGAACAATAACACGGTTCTGCTGGTCTTCCACTGAGTAGGGACCTTGCATTCAGACAGGTAACGTGTGAAAAGCCTAGCCAGTGTGCTTACGAGGACTGGCGGAAGGTTTTTCCAGATGTTCTAATCTTATCCTGTCCGGACCTGGTGCTGTTCAATTTTCCACTGACGAAATGGCATGTCTGGTTTTGGAAGGGAGAACCGCTAGAAGAACATAACCATCCTCTTTTATTTCATATAACGGGAGGAGGTCGTGGCTATCGAAGAGATCTGAGTAGTATTTGTCAGTAATTTTCTTCATTGCCTTTCTGGACGCTGTTATTGTTCCGTCTGGGCGTCGGAGTGCAATCATCTTGGTCTTGTAATTGGCGAAGCTTCGGCGGGCTTTGCGAATGCTTTTCCCAGCCTCTGCAGCTTCGACCATAACGCCGCCTTTTCTCTCTTTAAGATCTTTTTTATCGCCTGTCTACATTGATTCGCAAGCTCGGACGTTAGTTCGCGGTTGCCTGCAGCTCGAGCGATTCCACACTATCGTATTAACTCGAGTTTCTGGAGACAGTCGTCTCTTGTCGACTTACAAACTCTCAGCTTTCATAGCGCTAACATGAAGATGTTCAATGAGCCGATCGTATTCCTCGTCGATCTTGTCGACAGCGGCGTCTTCGCAACAGCCGACTAACGAGTTGAATAAGTCCCAGTTTGTGGTGTTTCTGGGACTTCGGTTTTCGAATTTAGCGGCTTTTTCTCTTTTTCGCGAGAAATAAAATCTTGCACGAAGGAGACGGTGGTCTGATCCCGTGTAGAATTTTGGGACAACAGCGACATCGGTTAGGCAAAGCTTTCTATTTACTATGATGTGGCCTATTTCGTTATGGTGCTCTCCACTGGAAGATTCCTATTTCCACCGTTGACGGTGAGGCTTCTGGAATTGCGAGTTACCATGGATTGTCTTGGTCGCCATAATAAACTCAGAGAGGCGTTTACACTGTTCGTTCCATTCTAATCCGTGGATCCCACTGTGGCGTTTCTAGGGCCGTCTTCTTGGGTCCAATCTTGGCATTGAAATCTCCAATGGTGACCCTGAAGAGTATATGGTTTTCTTTGTAGAACTTCTCCAAGTCCACGTAGAACGCTTCGACTTCTTCTTTGTCATAGTTTGATGTTGACGCGTAAACGACGAATATTGTCAAAGCCGGTGTTGATCCACATCTTTTTAATCGTAAACGTCCGATTCGGGTTGTAAGCTGTTCGAATGAATCGATGTTCATGGACAAACTCGTGTTGTCGAGAACGCCGACACCGCCTATTCCTCTACTGTCGCATGTTCGAGGAACAGTTCATCTCCAGTGTCACAGACGGCGTTGTTTGGGTGGCGTCGTCTCGTCTCGGCCAGGCCGATGACGTTGGACCTTATCATTCTTGCTTGCATGAACAAATCTTCTATCGAGGGCTCGGATGCAAATGTACGTGAATTGTATTTGTAGAATGTCACCGTAGTTCTTGATCCAGGCAGCTTCCATTAGCCCTAAGATTTTAGCAGCCTCTTCGTACTCGTCCTACCCAATACCGCGAAATCGGGGGCCCCTTCGTGGTTAGGAGAATGAGGCCCGTTTTTTTTTACTGTGCTTAGTATTTTTGATACCCATGTATAGCTTGCTGGGCTCTGAGCGTGGGGGCTGATTATACCCACGGGTAGCTTGCCAGGCTATCCCAGAGTGGACATGGAACTTATTTGTTGGAGGCGACTCCTAACCGCCTCCCATATACTTCCCTGTCACTTGATTGCAGGCTTCTGGCCGATTTGACTCGCAGAATAAAAGCCACATGAAGCGAGAATGCACTCACACACGTATGCATGAATACGCCAAGCAAATACAGAAAGTATGTGCTAAATCGGCGCACCAGAAACGGGGAGTCCATCCCCTGGATACACCTGCGTCTCAGTGAAGCAAAGGTCGCTTTTGGTCAGCGATTAACCCCTTATCCGCCACCTGGGGACGCGCCACGTAGCCTCGCGACTGACCGGCTCGAGATCCCTCAGGTGAAGGAGGTCCATGGAGATGAGAGTATAAAGAAACTAATCGGTCTGCATCTTTTGGGCCGTAAACTTTTGATTGAGCTGGTTGCTTTCAAACCAGTCCAAGTGGGTGACCATGCATTGAGGCTTTGACGAGCCCCTTTCATCATACGTTTCTGGAAGTCTTTTCCGATATGAAAGAGAGGGATTAGTATTGATTCCTCATACTTCACTCTCGTTCCTTACTCTTAGTGAATGTCAATTGTTCCTGGGTCTTCACCACAGACGGTCGCCGGAATTGTGCATTTAATAAACACTTGGTCTTTAGGACTGATGGCAAGGCCATCTTCAACAGCTTGGTAGTTTTCTTTATTTCGTTGTGTTACTTGTACATTGCTGGATGCGAGTTTTAACAGCGCATGGAATCTTTTGCGTCGTAAAACTGTTAACTTTTTTATTCACTGCCTACTACATTTTTTCATGGCAGGGTGTTATTTGAAATCAGTCCCTTTGACGGGTGATTGCTGATGACACTGTTATATAAAAGAAAAACTAGCTGAGAGAAAAGCGAAACGAAGGACCCGCATGGTGTGGTAGTGAACACGTTAACTCTTGAAATGGTAGTAGCGGGTTCAATCCACACCGCAGTTGTCTGCTGTCCGGAGCTTTGCAAACATCTACGCATCATTGTAGTTTTTATTGCACTATTGTAAAAAAGTTTTGACGTGAAACGAGCTTCTGCGGGGAACTGTGCAGGTGTTGTCAAGACACTTTGTCGATGGATTCATTTTTTATGCTTAGAAGCACTTCGTGGATTCTGCACAACGATTGTAAATTGGATAGAAATCTCCAAATTTTCTACTACGTAAACTTTTCGAAGAATGCTTTTTATTCTACTGAGACGAATTCCTTCATGGAAGTCTAGAGCAATGGAAGGATCCTTACTTAACACACAGAGATCGTTTAAGAATTACACAGAAAACTTGGAAACCCTTTTTACATCGACACTACCATC